>JABSTQ010010204.1:0-536639 GCA_013358835.2 Ixodes persulcatus
TTCTTCAATGTGCTCGTAGTGTTCCTTATGCTTATATATATAATAAAAAAAACAACGTAGGCTGTTGAGGCAACGTTACTCGGCGATGATTCGCCGACGCGCCGCGCCCTGGAAAGGGGCCAGGGGGAGGAGGTGTGTGTGTGTGGTGTGGGGGGGGGGGGGGTGAGAAGTAAATGTGTCTGTTTATTTCTTTGTATGTTTTTCACACTAGCAAGGCCAGCATGTCGCCGTTCAACCATTTTCTCATTTTTGTTTGAAGTCCTCTTTCATCGTCTTCAACTGAGCATTCGAGAAACGTCGTTCGCTGTGGTGGCATTACCAGAACTTTGTTCGGTGGCTGATAAGAACAAATGACCCAATCTGAGTCCGTCGGACCGGGTCATTTGCATAGAGCGTTGTTTGCGATAAAAGTAAAAGTGACTAGACAAAGCCATCGCCACGAGATTTTTAGAACAGCGTTTTTTCCGCCGGAACCCGAAGCGCTGTCAAGATGTAGTCACATTTCATTACACGTGCGTGTTTGACGTGCCCGGTCACTGACACATCGGCCAGTCTGGCCGATACATAGAAGACCACAGCTTAACGGGATTCGATAATCTACCTCACCTGCGCACTCGACGTCCCTGTTTCTGTGTTTACGGCACATCTGTTTCCCATCTCGTCCCCTGTCAGCCGCTCTGGGTCATAGCGTGACATCTACTGGGTGCGAAAACAGGTAGCACGTATAAAAAACAAAACAAAACACGTGTGTGCAGAACAAACAACCAAAACAATTTGGAGGGCAAGCAATCTATAACTTCGTCTCACCTTAGTATGGACTAACTGCGAAGGCTGTCAAGCGCGAGCGGCTATCCTTGACTGCTCTGACTGGAGCACTCGCCGCACGAGCACGCGTGCAGCCGCCAAGGCGTCATCCAAAACAACTGGCTCGCGCTTTTCGCATGCGTGGCTAACAATAGTCCATGCTAAGGTGAGACGAAGAATTAGCCCCGAGTAGCGAAACCACACAGCGTCGCTGTGGTCGGCCTTCAACGATTGGCCGAACGCTGACTATGACGTCGGAAAGGGTTTATCATCGACGAGAAATAAGAGGAATGAAAGAACTTTAATTTGACGGTGTTGGCAGTGTTCCTTTGAGAGTGCAATGATTTCAAGCTTCACCATGCTATTTACAAACACCATTGAACTTGTTGTTTGCAAGGTAATGACGTCACAAGGGGGAACCATAGGAGGGCGCCACCCAAACATCTCGACGCTAATCGCTAGAGACCTTTTATACTGTTTACAAAATCACAGCCCAGCATGTGCGTGTTTGTCGCTTTCGGAAAGCGAGCAAGCACGCGCTATACGCACGAACACTAAAGATGGCACGAGCCAGAAGCTCTTTTTTGGAAGGTCTGTAGACCCATCCCGAGAATACGCCCTCTTCTGGAGAGTTTTAAATACTGCACAGCTGCGTGTGCAAAAAGACACCATAAAAATGGAAAGCCGATCGCTTATATATAATTCACTTAAGAACAGAAATACAAAAGTAATAGCCTTGCCTTATGAATGGTGTCCTTTGCGCAAGTCACTGTGCAGAAATTTCATATCTGCCTGAAGAGAAAGTAGTATTGGGAAGGGTCTATTGCAAGTACCTCGTGCTCAGAAAAGGCTGCAGGAAGTGCTCGATCAATATTCAAAAGTCGAGTTAAGAACCGGTTCGAACCGGTTCGCGCTTATTAAAACTGGTAACCGGAGTGATATATATGCGCTACCCTAAACCGGAACCAAACCCGAACAAATACAATGCTACTGAACCCGAACCCGAACCGAACCAAAATAATGACCGGTTCGACACCCTGCAATAAACCCGATATTTTTTTTTATTATTGGGGCGTGTTAAGTGATTTTTGTTGGGTTGGCTTGTGAAACCCTGAGATCTGAGTATTTGCTTTGCATTACCTTAGTTCGGAGCACAGCCAACGCTACGGGCTGATGAAACCACTGAAGCAGCACCAAGAGCGCTAGGTCAAGCTGTTTGTTCTCGTCTTTGCCTCTGCGGTCGAGCTAAACTAGAGCCACTTAATAAGCTACGCCTCATACACCTCTTGGTGCTTAAAATGATAGTTGTCAGTTGTTTGAAGCTTTATCTGAAAACACAGGAAACGCTTTTCCGTCCTTCACAAATGTTTAAACAGTTCGCGACAAAGCAAATCAATATTACGTGAGCGACCTGACACCAAAACTGATGCTGAGGAAGTCGCACCTTTCAATCATGACGATCGGCAGTTGCGTTTGATTTGTTACTAACCATCAAAATGGTGGCGCCCACAACAATATCGGGGGGAAAAGCGCCGATACTCTAAGCGTAGCTCATTTGGTTTAGCTCACAGGCTAATCCAAGTGCGGTGAGGGATCGTTGGCCGAGTGTGTTGTGGCACCACAGATCAGAGCACGTGGAGAAATGCTCGAGCGCGAGCTCCGTTCAAAGCACGGAGCTCACGCTGCAGAGCCTGTAGGGACTAAATCCCCTCGATGTGTCAGTGCACGAGGCCCGTATCTCGAGCGGCCCTTGGAGGCAAATTGCGGCGCTGCACTAAAATGACTGGTACTTGAAAGCCAATGGTGGCGGAGCACCCGCTCGTGGCACGTGTCTTGCGCGTTTCCACAACAATGGTTGGCGGTACTTGTAAAAAACGCCTTTATCAAGGGGCTTTAGCAAGAACCCTGGGTTCAGTCGGCCATCTGCATCCTACCGTCGAGCGATCGTGTACCACATATACTGCGTAATGCACGTTAAAGACCCCGAGCTAACAGTTGTACTGCACTTTTTATAACCTTCAACGGGTAACAATGTCGCCCTACGAATCTGCTGCTCTCTAAGAAACTAACGACTAATTTTGAATGCGCCGTTACATTGCATTTTTAAAGTATGTTCGCGTGTTCGCGTTTTTTTTTTTTTTTACATCTTTGAATATGCGGTTCTTACTTATGATGAAACAGACTATAGACCTTTCCAATGTTTACAAAATCACAGTCCAACGTGCGATCTTCACAGTCCAGCACGTGCGTGTTCGTCGCTTCGGAAGGCGAGCAAAGAACGCGCCATACGCACGAACACTCAAAATGGCACCGGCCACACGCTCTTTTTTAGAATGGTCTATAGTTGTTAGTTGTCGGACTTCTGGAAAAATATTATATAACTAAGAAAATGGCACGTGAACACAAAAGACAAAACACACACACACACAACCACACACACACACACACACACACACACACACACACACACACAGGCGCACCTAATAAAAATAATTGAAATAATAGAGTTGATTATAATGGACCTCTTGGCGAATATGTGCTGCCTCCTAGACACGCGACTGGGTTCGAGGCTAAGTGGCGAGAAAACAACGCGCGCGCAAGGCCTCTCCCACCCGTTCCACATTCAAAACGTCAGCTACATCCTGTTCATCTATTGAGGTGCTGTGACCTAGATACGGTTCCCCCAAACTAGCCTTTCTCCCCATCGTGCGTAATCTTCCGCCCCGAAGTCGACACAACGAAACCATCTTCCCTCTTTGCTCGGCCAGAAGGAAGAGAGAGAGGGTACTGAAACTATTTACTCTCGAACCGATGTTTCTACAAAAGGTCCATTCCACAACCCGGGCGATAATAGTTCCGACAGCCGAAGGCTACACAGTTCACCGGCATGATTGCGGTGCACGTCGTAATCTAGAATGGGCGTCGTGAGTACGTTGACTCGTGTTCACCTTGTTCGCAACATCAAAACTTGAGTCTCGAGGGTCTCCAAGGCGCTCAAAGGCGAGAAATGCAAGATGGCGGATTGTTTGGAACTAGATACTCTCGAACCCAGGCGCATCAAATACTCCGCGCATGCGCACCGCGTATTTCTACAAAAGGTCCATTGTGTCTTGAAAGGTTCGAGCGCACCAAAAGCTTTAAAAGCGAGCTCGATGCTTTGGATGGTGCGCTTGTTCACTGGAAGTGTAGTTCAGGGCAGTATGCTCGTACTTGTATGTTCCGCTTCGCTCGCAGGATAAAACCAAATGCTTTACTGGTAATGTATTTAATAAAACAAAGGTTACCTTCCGTATATGTGCAGTGCCCTCAGTTTTCGCCTGATTAAATGCTTGTTTATCATTACTGTTTTCGTTTCCCACTGCCATGTGTGCCACAATCAATACAAAATATTCTAAGCTTCACATCAGACCGTTTGCCTGAGTAAACATTGTTGTTTGTCAAGAACAATTGCGATTGTATGAAGTCACGTGCCAAAAACTCGTTCTAAGCACGTGACCGTTGGCATGCAGTGAATACTAGTAATCGGCGCCGAGATGATTGGTAGCTGTCAGCAGGTGGAGATTTTCTATCAGCCCAGAGTTAGAATGTTTCCTTCTTTCTGTTGTAAGCAATCAGGAGACAACTTACACCAAATCTGAGGGTAATAAAGTACTATGAGCATTCAAACATAATGGCATATGTGTACATGCTTTAGCTTTTGATGCACCCTTAACTTTCGATACGCTCACCGCTAGTGTAAAATGTAGGGCTGTTTCATTCTTAATCAGCGTACCATGTGCGTGCAAACACTATATTTTATACAACGTCAAACTCTACCCGTTTCCATCTTTTTCATTTTTGCAAACCACTACTTGCGCGCATAAATCACCAAATTAAAACTGGTACAGGGTGTCGCAAAAAATAAAATTTAGATGTTTTTTTTATTGCAAAAATAAACTACGCATCGCCTAACGCTTATTCTCCGCCCAAAGGTAGCACTAGGTCACAACCAGATGCCAAAGTTTCATTCCGAACGGACACCTTATTCAAAAGTTATAAGTGATTTTCTGAAAATTTCAATGGAAAAATGGAGCCCATTTTTGCCCGTTTTCGGTTTCTGGCGCCATAGAGTTGCCATGTATTCGAAAATTTTGTCGGCCGCCATTTTCCCATTGAACTTTTCAGAAAGTCACTCATAACTTTTGAATAAGGTATCGGATCGGGCTGAAACGTTGACATCTGGTTGTGACCTCTAGCACTACAGTGGGCGGAGAATGAGCGTTCGGCGATACCTAGTTTATTCTTGCGGTAAAAAGAAAAAAAAAACTGCAATTTTCGTTTTGTGACACCCTGTACATTGCTTAAACTATGTGCAAAAGCTATCCAAAGACCCAGAATCTTTGCCTGGCCAGTCGTTGCGTTTATCACAGAATTCTTATTAAAATTAATTCGTATAATTTATTGCTGTGAGTTAATTTTTAACCTCGGCATTTTTTTATTATGACTTCCGCTCCAGTCCTACTTTGGGTTTACTAAACTCAACATCTAAACCTGAGTGTCATTTTTTTGTGTTTACCAGTCTCGTGGTTTTGGTCAAAATAAACACCCAGCCACCTAAATAAGACACCTGACCGCCCCCCCCCCCCCCCCCCCAAAAAAAAAAAAAAATTATTTTTTTATTTTTTAGGTAGTTAATTTTTCAAGCTAGAATTTTCGAAACCCAAGTCTATCACGTCTTCACGTTTTCCTGGAAATCCACAAAGAGCCAAACACATGCACGACAAAAGGGCCGGCCCGTGACATTGCCGCCCGCAGAGCCGAAAAAGCAACGCTCGGTCACAGACTTCTAGTAGATTCGCGTTCATTCTTGCACCAGACGTAACTTTCGCCCTGCTTTCTTGTTCTCGAAAGTGCCAGTTCGTCTTCACCCCGAGCGCGCGACGCTCGAACCGTGTTTGCCGAATTTTCGAAATGGTGACGCACTGTAAAGTAGATAAGCAGCTGCCAGCGACCTCTTCGACTCAGTCTCGCTCTCGCTCTCTGTTACGTTGCCGAATCGCCGCCTGCTTTTCTGCTGCCTCGACGCTCTTTCTTTACTTTTTTTGTTTGGCACAAGTTCGCCGATTAAACCTTTATTTTTCAGTTCACTGTTCGTCCTCTCGTCACCTTCATTCGTGTCAATATAAATCTAACCACATTGAAATATGTGTAACTGACCTCTGAAATCTCCGATAACGGCGCACAGGCAATTTTATATATTTTAACGCGTCGGTGGTTTTGTTGTGCATGTGTCTCGCCATTTAGCTCAGGACTATTTTCGCGTTTTGTTCTGCCCACATTTGCTGGAGACGTGAGCTCGGAGCGTAGGCAACTGACCCCCTTGCACGAGAACTGGCGCAGCCGTGCGCGTTCCAAAGAAAGCTCGTGCAGAGAAAAACAAGCAAGGGACCAGGGATGTCAAATTCAGGATATAGAAAAATATCCCGCTGTATCGAAACGCCACCACACACGATTTCTCGCCTTGATGTACAGGCCTGGAAGGCGATCCCACCGCCATCTGTTGGTTCAGAATCACACTAACCAAGGGTGGGGTTACAGCCAGGAGCCAAGAGCGCGAGCTGTCCCGCGCTCCTGGATTTGAGATGCATTTCTTGTGCGAGCGCTCGTTCTGCGGAAGAATCAGTGGCGTAGGCAGAGGGGGGGGGGGGGGGGGGGGGTTGAGGGGTCGAACCAGAGGGTCGAACCACCCCCCCCCCCCCCCCGCCGAAATGCCAACCCCCCGCTGGCTCCCCTGCACACGAAGTCGGTTTTGCATGGGGCATGGAGCAAAGGGGGAGCGCGGACTATCTCCAACTTATATGCTTTCGGGAAAAATGTTTCTGGGGTAGAAAATGCTCAAATTAATAAAATACGCAATATTCCATCATTCATGTTTTTTTGTTGTTTTTTTTTTGTTTTTTTTTTATGGGAAGCGGAACTTGATCTCAGATATATAAAGAACGGATATTTCGAAACACTTGTGGGGTGAAGGATGGCAATTTCAAGGCCAAGTATAACAAACTATCCTCACTAATATACACAATTCAATCAAACCAAAGCGAAAATAATAAAACGAACACATGGTGATAATATAAAACGTCAGTGATGCAAGTAATAATAAATCAATTGTAAGAACAACTGCACTGTAAGTAACTATTGGAGCTGCGCTCACGCACACCTTGAGTACTGATCAGGATTACGTGCTTTCGGCTAAAATTAATAATAAAGAGTTTATTTCCATCGTACGTTGATGGTGGCGATCAAGGAAAAAAGCTGTTTGGCACAGCTTGACAAGTCCTTGACAAGTGAACGGAAAAAAAAAATCACAAATCTTGATTACCACAATTTAACAAAACATCGGCTATTACAGGAAAGTGACCTATTTGCAGACAGAATTTATGAGACCCCAAAAGTTTAGTTCAAACACAAATTCATTTGTGGAGAAAATTAGTCGAATTTCTCCAAGAGACAATGTAGTGTATTCCAACTTTTTATCTTCAAGTAGGTTAGGTATTTTTAAGCATTTGTGTGCCTCGTTCTTGCAGTGACAACCTCCCAACATTCTGCACGACGGGTAGAAACACGTGAATATTTTCAGAGAGCTGCCCAAGTTTTATCAAAAACTTTGTACCCCTAATTTGTTCTAGTTTTAGACTAGTGACAAGTCTATAGCTAAATACAGCATGTATATTGATAACACGAAACTTCTTAAATAAACTAGCTGTGTGGAAGTCAAATGGAACGTCTCCTATAGCCCTTAACGCTTTTTTGTTGTTGTAACAAATGTATTTTTTCTAGATTCGTTGACGTTGTAGTACCCCAGACTAAATTACAATAGTTTATGTGGGAGTAAAATAACAAATTGTATATTAATAATTTCACCTTTGCTCGTAACATGTACCGGTGGCGGTTTATACACCTACTACTTGGAACAGCTAAGAAATAAGGTAGTTGACATGACTATCCCATCACATATTCTCAGTAAAAATGACACCTAGGAGCTTGAAAGAGTTTACAATCTTTATTTTGGATGTGTTCAAAGCGATATCTCTTTTAATTGTGACTAGCTTATATTTTGGGACGAAAAATTCACTGCTTTTGTGTTTTTTTTTACGTTGATTTTTAGCAAATTAATACCAAATTGCTAATACAGGTAACGCCTGATTTGCCATGTCAAATAACACATTGAAATTTTCAGCTGAAAAAAGCAAACTAGTGTTGTCGGCATAGTTGATAAATGTCGCGTCAGACTTAATATTCACAATATAATTAACATAAATATTGCAAAGAAAAGGACCTAATATACTTCCCTGTGGAACACCAGTAAGAATACGCTTCGAACTTGACGAATATCCATCAATATAAAGTAATTGCATTCGATGCTCTAGGTAAGACTTCACTAACTGCAAAGCATGCCCTCGAATCCCATATGCATCCAATTTTTCTAGTAAAATTTCATGAATGAGGCAATCAAAAGCCTTTGTGAAGTCTATGAATGCTCCAAGAACAATGGTTTTTCTTCAAGATTTAGCAAGATGAATTCTTCATAGACGAGTAGGGCAGCCTCGGTAGGTTTATGCTTTATAAGACCAAACTGCGAAGCAGTTATTAAGTTATGCTTAGTTTAAACATTAGACGCGTATGAAGTTCCTTTTCAAGTGCTTTAGAAAATAGTGGCAATATAGAAATCGGTCTGTAATTACACATATAGCTTACACTCTTCTTTTTGTGTAGTACTGTCACTTTGGCTATTTGCATTCGTTTAGGAAAAACACCAGTAACCAAAGAAACATTAAGTATATGCGTTAGCACTGCCGCTAATAAATGAACAACATATTTAACAGGCCTAATTTGTAAACTACACGTCACAATCTCCACTATTCTTATGTTTTAAAATCACATTAATGACCTCAGGTTCTACAACCGGTTCTAAAAAAATCGAGCTGCTGTTTCTATCATCATCAAAAACACAAGGCTTTACAGACAATCTCGCTTCCAATATTCACAAAATGCTCGCTAAAAACATTCGCAAAAGAACATCCGGTTAGTTCAACACCGTTACACACTATTTTATTAATTGAAATCGATGAACGGTTTCTATTTAAAAGAGAGTTTAACTCCTTTCACTTGAGGTCCGTACACCCCTCTTTTGCCTTGAACACATTGAAGTAGTAGCGTTCTTTAGCACGCCGTAAATTACCGCGAATAAAAAAGTAACTGTGACTAATTATTTCGGAAAGCAATTTACAGGCTCTCTTGATCCTCTCATTTATGCCAAACGCCTACACATTAGGATGCAGTCGCCTGCGTTCACGGCAAAGAATATCCAGGACGTCCTCCGCTTGAACTTCAATGTCGCGGTGAACATTCAAAAGCGCTAGACCGAGCGGTCGCTCATTCGAAGTGGAAGCTCCCAGGTATTCTTTCAACCGTCGTAGTGAAGAGAACAAGCTCTCGGCTTCCGCCGTTGTTACGGGCAGAGTCGCTAGGACCTTGAGGAGACGATGGATGTTTGGGAATAGTTCCTCCAGACAGAGGGCGACCGCCTGTAGCGCACACGTGACGGGCATTTTACGTTTCTCCTTCTTGCATTTGGCAGCCCATATGAGCAGATCACATTGGAGTTCCGGAATTAAAACCAGGCTTGAATAGAGCTCCAAAAACTCTTCAGCGTTGAGACCTGCCCCGCTTTCCAAGATCTTTGCAGGCAGAAGCGACGAAAGTAATTGCAACGTACACCGGTGCTTTTTAAATCTCCCATCTGTGTGATCAGGTTATCCTCGAGAGGAAGGAACACGGAACGCTTAAAATCCTCTTCCGTGCTTCCAGCGGGAATGTTAGAGCGGTGACGTTGCTTACTTGTTACTCGCGGCACCTAAATTTCAACTTCCGCTGTCTCGGCCATTTTAATGGCGGCTTGGAATATTGCAAAGTGTTTGTGCATGAACGCTTGCTCTAATTTTCCATTTTTTTTGTGTTGCTATTTATTTTTTCATGACAGTATAGCTATCCTTTTGTTTTATGTGGCCGGCACGCGTCGGTAATGCAGTGGTACCTCAAAAAACGGAGGAAGTTGTGTGCTGTGAGGAAGCTTTTAAAGTTGGTGGGCCGCAACTACAACGACAGTAGAACAGTGAGCCACCACGCCCGTATTCCAGTAAATGAAGCCTGCTCCGTTTGCAAGAGTGACAATGCAGCTTTACCCGTTTTATCTTAACAGCGCATCTCTAATCATTGCGTGAGAGTCCGTACAGCCGAGCTCACCCTGTTTCGTCATTGGGGGGGGGGGGGGGGGGGCTAGTAATGTTGGTGAACCCCTCCCGAAATAAAATCCTGGCTACGCCACTGAGAAGAATGATTGAAAGCAGCGACCTTGAGTACTCGTGCTTGCACCAATGACTGCAGTCTCAACTGAAGTAAAAACGGGGTATTGGCGACGTGCGCGATCGAGACTGTCGCTGTGGTCGGCCTGCCACGATTGGCTGAATGCTGACTACAACGTCAGCAAAGGATTTCTCATCAACGGAATAAGAGGAGAGTAAGAATTTAAATTTTCACGGTGTTGACAGTGTTTCTATGAGAGCGCACTGATTTCAAGCTTCCGCCATGCTAATTACAAACACCATCGAACTCGTTGTTTGCCAAGTAATGACGTCACCAAAGGGAACAATAGGAGGGAGCCACCAAAACATCTCTCCACTAATAGGTAGGTGCCGCTGGTATTCCGCGCGCCGCATTTAGAGCTCGTGGCATTTCGCTTTTGACTACGGCGTTGGCTCCTGGGGACAATAATATACTGACAAAAATGTTGCTAATGGTGTATTCACACGGCGGACATGTCTCCGGACAACTTCATACGAAATCAGTGACAGTCACCTTTTTTGCGGATCGAAATCCGCCATGTTCTAGGCGAAAAAGCATGCAGAACTCAAGAGCTCGTCAGCGGACCACGGGAACCTGTCCAGGGGCGAGTCCGCGGACCTGTTGAATGTTGTGTACTGCGTAGGCAAACGTAATAAAATAGACAAACGTAATCAAAGAGGCCTGGGAGCCTGTCGTACCAAGGTCATCGAGATTTTACACCGGTTCAACTGTCGCTTTTTCCTGGTTCGGCGAGGTCCATGCCGGGTCCGCAGACTCGGCTGAAGGTCTTTCCAAAGGAATTGTGAGGCGACACGACTCCGTCAAAAATCATAAATGTTGAAGCGTCGGGCAGTCCGGCAGTCCGATGTCTGCTTGCCCTTTCCGGTTGCGCTGGCCTCATGGGCTGCCCATTGTCTTTCGGGGCGCTACGCGGCGTATTGGAAAAGAAAAATGAAAGACGTTTACAATTCTCTGTTATGCCGAATTAGGGCGCAGCTCTTGAGGAGGAGGAGGGGAGGGTACGGAGGGGAGGGGCCACTGCTCTCCCTCCGTACCCACCCATCCTGCTCCACTCCCATTTAGCGAAAAATTTTCGCTGAATTTCCCGCTAAATTAAGCGAAAATTTCCCCGCTAAGTTTAGCGGGGAAATAGTCCCACTAAATTTAGCGTGAAATTTACTAACGTTTTCTCTCTAAATTTAACGGGAAATTTAGCGAAAATTTTTCTACTAAATTTAGCGGGGAAATTCTTGCTAAATTTAGCGGGGAAACTGAATTGGTGTTGAGATTACGTAACGTCCATTTCCCCGCTAAATATAGAAGAAACATTTTCAAGCTAAATTTAGCGGAAAAATTTGCCGTCACATTTAGTGAAATATTTTCCCGTCAATTTTACTGGGAAAAGTTTATCCTCGTGACATCACACGTGACGTGACGTCATCAAGGGAAACATCCGATAATGCAACGCGCGGTTACGCCGACGCCGGCTGCGCTCTAAAGGTGCGTTCACACTCTTGCGACCGAGTAAGACCGAGAGAGACCAGACCGGTTTTTAAGCTTCTTGCAACGTCTTAGGACAGGATGCGCTCTAGCGGAGCTTGTACTAAGACGTCGTAAGAGGCTTAAAAACCGGTCTGGTCTCTCTCGGTCTTACTCGGTCGCAAGAGTGTGAACGGGCCTTAAAAGGCGACCGACCAACCCAAGCATATGCGGACACGCTGTTCCATCCAAGCGCCATCTTTGAGCCTCCACAACCTTCGTCCCCGTCTTTTACGGGTAAGCATGACCATCACCATCATCATGTGTCTTCATAGAGTTCCTGTATTAGCGGCGAGATGTCTCGGTGGCGCCCTCGTTTGGTTACCTTTCGTGACGCCATTACCTTGGGAACAACAAGTTCCATGGTGTTTGTAATGAGCATGGTGAAAGCCTGAAACCATAGCGCTCTCAAAGAAACACTGCAAACACCCTCAAAATTAAAGTTCTTCCATTCCACTTATTTGCGTCGCTGAGAAATCCGTTGCTGACGTCATAGTCATCATTCGGCCAATTGTGGTGGGCCGACCACAGCGACGCTTTCGATTGCTCACGTTGCCGGGAGCCAGGGTTGCGCGTTCATCCCCGTAGCGCCGTCTTTCCTGCATGGTATGTTGATCCAGCTCCTCACTTGACTGAATTCGGCGAATAGCAGCGCCGCGCGTTCGAGGCGCGCGGCGCGCTCGGGGCGCCCGCAACGCCTACTTTCCTGCACGGCACTTAATCCGGCTCATCACGTGAACGCGCAACTCTGGCTCCCTTAGGGAGCCTATTAGCCCCGTGCGCGACCGAAAGCGTCACTGTGGTTGGCCTTCCACGATTGGCCGAACGCTAACTATGACGTCGGAAAGGGGATTTATCATCGACGGAAATAAGAGGAATGAAAGAACTTTAATTTTGACGGTGTTGGCAGTGTTCCTTTGAGAGCGCAATGATTTCAAGCTTCCACCATGCTAGTAACAAACACCATCGAACTTGTTGTTTGCAAGGTAATGACGTCACAAGGGGGAACCACAGGAGGGCGCCACCAAAATATCTCGCCGCTAATAGGAAGTATTCACTGGCGGCCATAGCTGTGTGCTCGGCTGCGGAGCGCGTGCTGAACGCGACTTCCACAGTTCTTTCGCCACGTGCATTCCGCACCACCAAGATTGCCGGTCTTGGCAGCCTATTAATGCGAGCTCGTTCTGAGCATGCGCTCTAAACAGTGACCTCAAATATGGCGGCCAGTGAATACCTCCTATAGACGCTTTCAGCGCGCGCCAAATTGAGCCGCCATAGCCGACCTTCTCTTGTCTTACCCTGGTCTTACCGAGATGCCAAGCCACTGAAGCGGGCGTTGACGAATCTCCACAAGGGTCTATGCTGGGGAGAAGGACGCGGTAGAATCTAAAATGGCAATGACCTGACCTGCTGTGGTAATGATGAAGTGGAGCGAACGGAATAAGAAGGAACAAAAACTGAAGGTCGGTTATGGCGGCGCCCATGCACAGCTGCCTGAAAGCGTCTTATATGTAGGCACAGCAAAGTACGCCACACTGCGGTAAACGAGAGAACTGGGGTCAGCTGATGCGTCCGCCTTGATTCCATTGTTAAGCACGCTATCTGACAGGCATCTTATATAAAGGGGGCGTTGATGCAGCCAATGAATTCCATCAATTGAAAAAGAGCGCGAACACTCGTCAACGGAAACGGGCAGGGGTGGGGATTCAACCCAGGATACCTGGGTTCGCTGCAGAGCCCAGGGATCCTGGGTTCAATCCCCACCCCTGCCCGTTTCGATCTAGATGAGCATCGTACCCGCGTGCGGTCGTGTATCACTGCTGCGTGGTACACGTTAAAGACCCCAGGCTAGCGGTTGTACTGCACTGGCTAAATTGCTCATCTACAGCGAGTGACTCGTCGCAACTTTGAAATGCCTGACCAACTATACGCTGCATAAATATCCACACAACCTCAATTTTAAAACAGGCAGTTATCAAATCGCCTCTGGGTTACTCACGGCACAAGGATCACCATCTTCTCGGTGAATTTCTGAGCATGCCCGGGGGAGCATAAGCACAGGATGTTGCGCCTTAAGGGGTATTCACACGAGGGAGAAATCCCGGGGATTTCTCCCCGGCACGCGCGCCTCACGAGATGAAAACGCGAGGCTTTGGCACATCGCAAAGCCTGACGTTTTCGTCGTGAGATGCGCGTGCCGGGGAGAAATCCCCGGGATTTCTCTCTCGTGTGAATACCCCTTTACGAACTGGAGGCCGCGGTAGAACCTCCGTATACCGTATACTCATCCTCTTTTGCCTTGTTTTATTTTAGCTTAAAGGGACCATGAAACGATTCTGAAATCGAATTTCATCCACCGGACGTCGTAAAAGGTGTGAAAAGAAACACAAAAACACAAACATAGGAAGCAAAAAAAATGCTTTGCTATAGAACTTTTAAAAGAAAACTGGACTCTTTTGCGCCTTCTTTCCTTCGAAAGCTCTCTGACTTTTCACTGCTATGCATCCGCGGAACTGCAGCACGTCAGCCGAATCCACGTCGCCTATTGGGTAAGCGCCTACCTCACCAGCACCGCGATCATAAACAATAAATAGCCGGCAAATGCTTCCTAAAAGTTTTGTTAAATAATATTCAGATCCACATTTTGTAGCATAATTAGAGATGTGTGGCGAAAATTGCAAAATTTGATAATGCTGAGAGCCAAGCGCCATCTATCGTGTGGTAAACGAAGCTGAGAGCCAGCTCCAGAGGGCTTTTTTTTTTTTTTTGCTCTGCGCGTGGAATCAGCACAGTGCCTGCTACGTCGCGCGCAAAGCGAGCGTGCCGTCGGGCGGCGTTCGCCAGTTATTCGTCATATAATTCGTTCCATGGAGTTCAGCCTTTACGCACTTTTTACGATCAAATCAGCGTGGCCGACAGCGTTTATTTTTCTACGTGTTCTTCTCGCGCGTCCCGACTTCAAGCAGCAAGAAAAAAGTACTTGAAACAGACCACAACGAACAAGAACGCTGGATCCACGAACACCCGAGAAAAGCTACGACGGTCACGAATCCACTGACTCCGACCAAGCGATCTGCGCAGAATATAGGCCTAGCAGGGACTCCGACTCGGCGCAGCGTTGCTTCGACGGTACTTGGCCAAGATAGTCTGCCCACGACCGGCTGGCGTGCTGAATGGAATATGCCCGCGCGACCCTTGTAGACCCTTTCCGTATTATAGTTTGATCGCTGACCTCAATTTTAGATTAACAGGTGAGGTCAATCTCTTCCCCTTGTCATCTCCTTGTTTTCCGAGGCAGTGTTGACGAACACTGTCGTCGAAAAGGAACTCTCGTCGATTCTATCTTCTTGTTTTGTGTGATATAGAGCTCGAATAAACGCCGTATGGATTACCTTCGTAACACGGTATGTACACTTTGTTATTAGTATGCCATTTTTATTCTGACACGACTGCACGTCACTGTCGAGCTAAAAAAGTTCGTGGGAGCTACGTGCAATGCCGGGCCAACCTTCCTTTGCCGAGTGCCGCGTCAGTATCGAGTTGCAATCGTAAAAGATCGCTCCCGAAGCGCTCACCAACAGCGCGAATACAGCACTTCCATCAAACGCGCGCGTCCGCTCAGAGTGTGAACAGGTATTTACGTGGCTCTTGCTGACACTGTCGTAGTTCAAACGTATCTTTTTTAGCGTCGGCTCGCTCCTGCATCCCCGAGGCCGTGAAAAACGCCGCGGCGATTTGTTTCCATCTACGTCGCTTCGCAAACGACTGACACGGGCCGCCTTTTACAAACAATGTCAGCTGGGTTGAATTCTGGAGTCTTCACCGGAAGACTCGCCGCACTTCCCACCAGGCATACCGGCGTATGAGACTAGTCACATGCTGTCGCTGTAGCGCAACATATCTCATTGAATTTCGCACAGCTGCGATGTGTCCATGGCTATCGCGGCGATGAGAGGCGTCGATTCAGAAAATACGTCGGTGACATCAGCGCAGTAAAACCTACCGGCGCACCCCCAACTCGCCGCCGCTAACGCTCCCACTCTCCTACTGCCGAGAGAACTTCCGGTTCCTGTCCCAGCGTACGTCACGACCGTCACAATTACGCCGCAACTTGTTTTGCGGTCAGTTGGAGAGAAAGAAAAAGTCGATATTTCATTATTTTTTTTGTGTAGAAATTAATGAACCGATACGAAAACGGATGCCTGTTGGGCATTCAGTGAACGTTGAAGGTTTAATGTAAAAGTTATCTGGCAAAAGTAAAAAGGTCATTTCATGGTCCCTTTAAAGATGCATCGCTTTCTTCTTTTTTTTTTTATTCCAAACAACGTTTTACTTTTTTAAAATATAAGACAAATAGAACTGCGCGGTTCACATGAATCAGTCGGCGTTCAATGATCTCACCTTCCACACCGGCAGAAGCAGTCGCTGGGGCCTTTCATTTTTGCCTTCTTCACTGGCAGATTGGCCAGACGCGAAATCCAGCGTCACGTGCGCTGCCCGGTGGTTCTCTTTTAGCTTGGAGTGCAGCGAAAGCCATATGGGCGCAAAGTCACAACTTTGAGAGTTGCTGATCTTATTTGGTAGCTCGTGCAGCGAAAGCAGCGACCGAAGCTACAAGCTCGGACTCGCAGTCCTGACTTCGGTCCACAGTAACCGTGGGATATAAAGCCATGGGTCCGCGGACTAACCGCGAACCTGCGAATTTCTTTGTATTTATGTCAAGATCTCGTGACACGCACACTTCTCTGGTCCGCGGACCTGGTTCAATTAATTTGTCCGTCGTGTGAATACACCTTTAACAACGGTGCCGCCAGCGAGTCAAACCGATAGCATGTCCCTCTGCAAACTGCGTGCCCGTGGAGACAGGTTTACGACCGATGCCCTTCAAACATCGTGACTCTAAAATTAGTTTCATCGTGTCACACGGGTTTATAGGCTTAGCGGCTTTGCTTTGCTTAACAAGCTGTCACGTCGAACGGTGCAAGGCGAGAAAACAGCTTCCGCATCGGTAGAACGACATCCTTTGAATACACCCACAACGCGATTATCGTGAGGCAGCGTCAATCACTTCGTGCATTCCCTATTTGCCACATTCGGAGTTGACCGAAGTTTCTCGCACTCGTTTGAATCATTGCATCCAACTCGCCCAACTTTCCATTCTAGGAATCATTGCAGTACATGTGAGTGCTTCGAGGAGTTTGTCAGTCTGGTTTGAAGACGGGCAAAAAACGGACTTCTCAAGACACCCTCTTGCCAACGCGGGCGACTACTACGCTCGATACCTTTACTCGATTTTTTTTTTTTTTATTTTATATATTTTTATGTTATTCAAATAAATTATTCCAATTTTTATTTTATTTTATTTTATCGGATCGTTTTATCGGACCAGTGAAGTCGCGGGTTTACCTTGGTGAGCCGGACCTAAGTACACGTAGCAGAGCGCGGCACAGAGAGAATAAAACACTTAAATGGACGAAGGGCAGACACTCAGTCACAGTAAGTGAGAACTGTAAGTGTCTATCCTTCGTCCATTTCAGTGTTTTATTATTTCTGTGCGAACTATATACAGCCAGACCTACAACCGTCATCGATAGCAGTGTAACAAGTTTCGTGACTAAAACATTCCCACTTCATCGCGAATATAGATATAAATATTTGCATACAATTTGCACCACTGATCTTACTTTCCTACTATTTTCTGTAAAAAAAAAAAAAAGGTAGTAGAAGCAATTACAAACAGAAAAAAAAAATTCAGCTAAAGCTCCTAGAACTTGTAATTTTAAAGAGCAAAAGAGGCTTATTGGTTCAATAAATACAAATGCCGAGCCCCGCAGGTTTTGTTCTAATTAGTAGAATACTTCAACATAAGGCCAATACCCGAATACAGCACAAAAATATACCTAGTCATAAAATGCACGGAATCAAAACATCATCTCGTGTGTTGCCTTGGGCAAACATGCCGGCGTGGATGATACACTTTGCAGCGCTGTAACTTTAAAAGAAACAACATGATGCAGCGTGTTTTTGATGAATAAACACAAGCGTATGGTGGAGAACTATCACTATAATTTAAAAAAGAAATCGAAGATGGTTTCTTTTTTTCTTTTCTTCTTTAATTGACCCTTGAACTTTCTTGACTTTGTATTTTAGGACAAATTTGGGGCGGCATAAAAAAATCATATTTTTGGTTAAAGCGATGATTTATATATCACTCAAAAGAATGTTTTAATACGAACATATGACATAAAGATTAATGGTGTATATATTCAATTTCTTTAGATAACGGCTCAGAAATATAGTGACAAAATGTTAAATGAGCCAAGTTTGCGCATTTCTGACGCGGATACGTAACCTCCACAATGCTGTAAACATAGGGGGTATACACTGGCGGCCATAGCTGAGCTCGCTGCTGCTGAGCACGAGTTTCCGGCAAGCTTCCACAACGCTTCCAACCAGCGCATTTCACACCATCAATATTGTCTTCTTTGGGTGAACATAAATAAGAACTCATACCGAGCATGCGCTGTGAGCAGTCACCTCAAACATGACGTTTAGTGAATACCACCTATTTACATCATTAGTTCCTATGATCTTTCGTAAGCACAGAATATTTAAGATTTATTATATTTGTATTTTGCGCGGTAGCTGTGACCAAGCATGACAAAAACGAAAACTTCAAAAATCGAATATGCCGTTCTGGCCATAGCCTCCTTTATACTGATAATGCCTGCCCAAACTCTGGCTTCCCCATGCTTTGGCGCCGTTGCGTCTGCTTCACGCAACCATCGCCAGGGGCGCCATCTCCCCATACACGGAAGAAGATGCTTATCCGCTGTGCACCAGCTACTAAACTCTGTTTCACCTTATCATGTACCGCAGGAAAGGCTACAAGCGCGAGCTCCTTGCTCTAGGGCACATCTCGGCGGCGCAAGCTCTCGTGCGTTAACACTCCCAACGCTATGAGCTCGCGCTTCTAGCCTTGTCTGCGGTACAACATAAGGTGAAACGGAGTATAGCGATGATTCATAAACATTTGGAACCAATATTTCGTAGCGAGTAAGCAGCAAGATATGTAGTTTCCAAAAGTGAATAAATGTAGTGGACGGTAGGTATGACCCAACACAAATAACAGACCAGACAGACGAGCTGATAAATTACAATGTCGAAACAGCGAGCACTGACAGTTTTATTTCTGAGGCCAAGGACCAGACGAAGAGCAGAAGGTGAAGAGGAATTGCAACGGCCAGGGTCCTCTGGGGTTACAGCCGCCACAAAGTCGCCTAAGCAGTGTGGAAGGCGATATAGCTCTGCCAGGCCCCACGTTAGAGAAAGATGCACTGAGCCTGTCATCAGGCACTCGTCACTACGTCTAGGTGCGTGAGAAAGATGTGGTCAAGCAGCACCGAAGGAGGATCGGGAAGGGTACATGGGCTGATCCAGCTTTGACGCCAGGGACGCCTAAATCAAGCTGGGCTTTGAGTTGGAGCCTCAGCAGGATGCACGAAACGAGACCAGAGAGGCCTTCTTTAATGTCCGTCGCAAAAATGTGCCTACCGCATACTGTTGAGTAGCAAGAGGTAGGAGTTGCGATGGTGGTACTGCGGTTGGAGAATCGCGCTCCCTAGCTCCTGGATGATAGGCTTCAGAATAAAGGCGCTTGCCTACACCTTCCTGACGTGAAAAAAAATGAAGTAAGGCTCTAATACTGTTCGTATATAGCAAAACTATAATTACTTACGCGACGCAGACCCAGCCTGCGGATAAAACACACACACACACACGCACACAAATATGAACATGCAAAAAGCGGTCTAAGAAAATACGCCGTTAAGTGCAAAAGTGAAATTCTCAAGGAAAGAAAGCGTGACTAAATCATTTTTAAGATAATTACATTCTTGTATTGTCTGAGGGAAAATTAATAATAATTAAAAACGGCGTTTTTCATGAACATACCCGTTTCGGCCTGTGACCAACGGAAGAAGGGGAAGGGTGGAGGGAGGCGAGGGGAGGCACTTATAAAGACTGCTTAGGGCGACGAAATGCGAAGCCAGCCTCTTAATTTACACGATTTCAAGCAAGAACTCAAGTTGCACAGGGCCTCCTTTTTTTTCTCCGAAAGGAGGCCCTGTGCAACATGTCCGCTTCAATAAACAACATCGCTCAATTCAGTACAGGGACGAAACTTGGGCGTCGGAAGTTCGGTGCGTTATACACCCCATCAACCCTTCCATTGCTGCTGGGGCTCATAGCAGAGGCACATGCACCATTCTGCGATAAAAATCTTATACGGGTAGAAACTGAGGGAGAGGGGGAGGCGAGAGGGGACGTTAGAACGCTGAGCTCTGGTTGGAATGCCTAGTGGGTAGACGCGAAGCTAGCTGCCTTTGTCTCTGCTTTTCGAACGCGTTCGAGCGCCGAGCGGCGCCCGGCGTTGGAACGCGCTCCAACAATGAGTGGAGACAAACACAGCTACCCAACTAATAATTTCGACCCGGGAAGGGGGGGGGGGGGGGGGGGGGGGGGGGCGTAAAATATGCAGCAGAAAGCACGCACGCATCAAGGTCATTTATAATGGCTGCTGACGTGACGTCCGATCAAGTACACTGTTGAGCAAGCCATGTATAACGGCCGCCATTTTTGATGCTTGTGTGCTTTATGTGCTGCTGTAGCACTCAAGAGTCAAAAGCGGCGATGTACCGCTTTACCGATTCCATCGCAGGCTGGCCTGTTACGTTTTTGTTTCGATACTGAAATAATACAGGGGAAATATTATCCGAAGATGCTGTTTGTGTAATGTATTAGTCTCCCAGAGTTAAAGAGATCACAAAACGTGTAATAGAAGCTACAAATGTAATTTATTACGGCGCTAAGAATCTGTTCGCACGGTCATGTTGGAGAATAAGGACATATACTTGTCTGCTAAGGAGGGCCAGCGCGTATATTTGTTATGCTTTATGAATGCTGCGGACTGTGCGGAGTATACAAGCACGCGTTCAGCGTCGGGCCCGACCAGAATGCTCGATCAATTGAAGCCTTCAGGCACAATTTTCAACTCAGCACGAGTAGCGTAGTAATCGATTTTTGGAACCGTCTAGTTAGAGCGCTTTGTTAGTAAACATAATGCCCCTTTATCATATACGCGGCCAGACGACAGCTTAATTGGTACAGTGCGGCACCTATGCTATGGGATCCCAGCAATACAAGCGTTAATCAAATCCTCCGCGCACAAAAAAAAAAAAAAAGAGGGGGGGGGGGGGGAATAAAAGAAAACGCCGCGCCACTCTGCGAAGGTTGTTCACCCGCGTAACACGGGGGTAAGTGGCAAAGCCCAACGTTTCACACGGAAGGTGTGGCAAGTCATATCCTATGGGCAAGCGTTCGCAGTTTTGGTTTTTGACAAAATCTCTCGTTTGGCTCGCAGACGTCATAGAGATAATTCCCTTGCCTGCCATAGTAAATCTTTCCCCAATTAATGATTTACCAATTTTGCTCGCGTAAATGCCTCCACCATGTCCAATTATAGTCGCGCAAATGCGGCCATTGTTTGAACACAGCACCGACTTCGCGAGTGATCGCTCTGAAATGAATCGGGCAATGGAATAAGGTGACGAGTTTGAAAACGCCCCAAGTTTCTTAAACTGTTGGTCTTTATTAAATCGGATAACCCTCCTCCTCCTCCCCCCCCCCCCCCCCCCCCCTCCGCAAAAAAAAAATATATATATATAAGAAACGATCAAAATCTTTAGACGTAAAAGCAGAAAAACTTCGATTTCTTTAACTTCTTTTACAGTCCGCGTTTTAATTGCTTACATTTCGTGCAGTTGGGGGAGGGAGGGGAGATGATTGCGTATCATTTTCCAATGAAATATTCGACAGAATCCGCAAAGTTCCTATCCTTCCGATATTATTTATTTACAATAAAGCCTGCGTCGCCGTGAGGCATTTTAGCAGGGGATGGGTTTTGCGAAACATAAATAAAACATCACAACTAGTGTTAACACCAACGTACAAAATTATAAAAGAAAACATCACTGGAATTAAATAAAAAAAATATTTATCAGCACTAATGAAATATACGAGGCACTATCCAAAGCACCTTTCGTGCTTTGTGTTAGGCGATCCACCTTCCTAATCAAATTATGCTATTTATATTTTTTTGCAAATTAGGCTTTTTTGTTTTACTGGTTTAATTTTTTTTTCGTTTTTTTCAGTTCTGCGTTTGTAAATTGTATATTCTTAGGAGACCTAATAACGTGACAACATAATATGCCAACGGAGAAGTTTTTTCTTTTAAGAATCTCAATCCTTCTAGGCAACAAAAAATTGAAAGCGACCTTTATCTTCAAAGCCCTATAACGCATGCTCCACTCAATTTTCGCTACTGAGAAAACATTGTAATTCTATTCAGTATAATCTAGAAAGGCTACAAGTCAAATATTGGAATTGAATTCCGTCTAAATCTTTATTAAATTGGCCATCAAAGTCGTACAAGCGCAAAAGTAACAATATCAGCTAACTATAGGGGGAACGTGCGGCGCAGCCAACACTGCACTTCCGCCGATCTGCTTCCGCCGTCAGTGACGTCTATAGCATGCGCAGGTGTTTTCTTCGTTTTTTCGTTTCGAGGTACATTTCCTAGAGGCGGCGCCACGATCGCGCCGAGCGTGGTCACTCTCCCTTCGGACTCTACCAACTCTTCTGACTCTACCTCGGCGGTGGTGTCCACGTGATCTGCGAGCGAGCGCGGCGAGCGCGTAGTCTCCGGTTGCGTCTGTGCCGTTGTGCCGTGTTGATCTCCCGTTGTTTCGTGTTTTATTTAGGCAAGAGGCGCGTAGATTTGT
This sequence comes from Ixodes persulcatus, assembly GCA_013358835.2. NCBI lineage: Eukaryota > Metazoa > Arthropoda > Arachnida > Ixodida > Ixodidae > Ixodes > Ixodes persulcatus. Next base: position 22,566 of record JABSTQ010010204.1, read on the forward strand.
TCCCGGTGTGCCTTTGCGATGGCTGGCAAAAAGCGCAAATGCAAAGGCTCACGGTGTTGTGTCGCTGGCTGTTCTAACTACCAGCTGAACAGCCCAGGAATCCTGTTCCACAGGTTTCCTAGCGACAATGAACGGCGGAAACTTTGGACGGACGCCCTGTACCTATGGGACCCCGAGAAGTCCTTGTCGCCAACTGCCAGGATACTGATCTGTTCCGACCACTTCTTGCCCGAATGTTACGAGCGAAATATGCGTGTGCTAGCCGACAGTGGCTTCTCGACGAAGTACGCGAAGCTAAGGCCGGACGCCGTGTTGTTGAGCGATTCCTCATGCAACCAGAACACGTTTTCACTTCGCGATCGCGAGATTTCGAGAGGTATCTCTCTCGTGGCGCAATGTCCACACGATGCACGATGCGTACATTCGTTGTATCCTGACAGAGTGGCAGTCGCTGTCATACGCAACAACGCAGTCGTTTCTATCGGAGTTGCATGGGTTCATTTACACGGGGGCTATTGGAACTACGTAATCAAAATTCAGAGCACCGAACGGTCGCACCACACAAGTTATTAGAACAACGAACAGAAGAACCACACAGGCTGACTACGTTGCAACAGTCCTTCCTCAGGCCCGTTCAGGTTAGAAATACAGCTCTCCCAGCGTGCAAGCGCGTGCAGCGTGCACGAGAACGTAGCGTTGACAAACTTGTGATTGCACTGGCTTCCCCGCATAAGACATGACGGCGGCTACAGGCCCCAGCTTGCATCTACTACAATTGCGTACAAAATATACTTTGGCGAAAACTTACCTCTTTGTGTGTTTCGGTTTTAACGGAAATGAAGCGGGAGCCGTCCTGCGCAGCCGATGCGATGCAGACGACGCGTGTGCAGCGCGGTCGCGCGGTCCGTGCGGAAGGCCACGTGACCCTTTGTATCCCACGTGGTGTGTGCATGCTCTCGACGTCGACAACGTCGAAAGTAGACGCCGACGATACAATGTTGCCCGCCCTTCACGAAGTTTCGGTTTCGTTTTTCGATTTTTGTTATTTTAAGATTACACGAAAATTAAATTACTTTTCGGAGAAAACAGTATACAGGGTCGTTTATGAGTGCTTTGCAAGGTAATATCATCCACTAACTCCAAATTTTCAAAATTGAGCGGAGTTGCCCTTTAAGGAGCGATCGTTTTAATTTGTTCAGAAGCCATTTCGCAATCGTTTTGGGAAGTGCATAGCTGAAGCGATATACATTCCCCCTCCAAATTTAGCGGGGAAAGGAAACTCTCAGTTGGGAAACTGCCGTAGAGCCTGCTCTGAAAAAGTGGCACCGATCCGTGTACTCGAAAACCGAGCTAATGGCGATGGCAACGCCGCCATTTTTCCCGCAGCGGCCACTCGAGGAAGTGCACGTGACTTCTATTTTGGCTTTAATCGGCCATTTTATCGCCGAAACAGATACGGTGGAAGAGGTTTCAGGGGCAAGGAGGATAAAAGGGTAGGAGAGGGCATGACGTCGGCCGCGTAGCCTCCATAAGCCACGCTGCCTTGACCCTCCATTTTCCTCCTTACTCTCCTCACTTATCAGGCCAACGTGACCACATCACGTGACCGTAGCTAGCCTTCGATCTGATAAAACTTACCGGACGGAGCGCGCGCAAGCCTGCAAGGAATCCTTCTACAATCAACCATCCATCTCACACGTGACATGTCACGCGCACCAATTGCCAGTGAGATCTACGGTCACGTTGGACACTACATCGTTTAAACTTTTTATGACTAGGCTTCGCCAATATTCACCACATTTGGTGGGAGTTGATATCACGAGAGCGCCACAGTATTTGGTGCCCCAGTAGACTTCCGGTAGTGTATTTATTTATTCTTCAGGAACGCACAGCGATCGGATAAGAAGAGTTTCCTTCAGAGAAGCACTGCAAAGGGTGGGGCGCGCGAGCGTCTTGAGACGCAGCTTGAGTCCCGCTCAGCTCGTGCGCTGGCTTTGGCAGTGCTTTCTTTCACCCAGTCTCAGCTGAGACGCTGGTTCTAGCAAGCCGGCCTGTACGTTTGTAAAGGCTGAACTCCATGGAACGAATTATGTGACGAATAACTGGCGAACGCCGCCCGAAGGCACGCTCGTTTTGCGCGCGACGTAGCAGCCACTGTGTTGATTCCACGCGCAGAGCAAAAGCCGCCGGCCAAACTTCGTCGGTTATTCGCAGCATATTCGTCCCATGGAGTTCAGCCTTAAGAACATTATACTCTGTTTCACCTTATGTTGTACCGCAGCGAAGGCTACAAGCGCGAGCTCCTTGCTCTGGGGCACATCTCGGCGGCACAAGCTCTCGTGCATTAGGAGCAGTTGCCAACGCTATGAGCTCGCGCGTCTAGCCTTCGCTGCGGTACAACATAAGGTGAAACAGAGTATAGTGCATTGCACAAAGTAGTGCAAATAACAAAAGGAGGCGAGACAAATGGAAAAGAAGAGGAAAACCGGAAGCGCACAGGGGTCCGCCGATAGGGGGTGGTAGTGAGCTTGTTTGCAAACAAACATCGGTGAATAGCAACGTGCCCCCTCCTAGTACTTATAACCTCCCTGTTCAGCGGTGCCACCCCCGTCTCCCAAGCGGACGGGCCGCGAATTACTACCCAAGGTAGGGTGCGCCTAGGTTGGGACGCGCTACCTCAAGCCACCGCTGAGGCATGGTTGTATAAAATCAATATTAATTGTGCCGCAAAACCTTGCAAATCTGTACCAAACATGCTTTCTAAAAGCTCAAGGTGACCACGGTTAAAAAGAGTGGCGCTGTTGTCGTATTTAGCTCGGTCGCGGTGGACGCCAAGGGCCCAGGTTTCAACGGCGAGTTTCCCAACTGAGTGTTCTAGTGACGTTGCTCACGTGTCAGTTCACTAATCTCTGTGACAATTGCTGGATCACGCATCCCCGCTTGGTCGCTGCAGAGCGAGTGCGGCTACCGGACGTCCATCTTGCAAACAGCCAAATCGCGTTTTTGCTAGCGTTGCAGAGGCTGGCGGCAGCGTGCTGAAGGCACGCTGTGTAACAAACCCTCCGACCAGTCACTAGTGCATTCGCTGCCATGGGAGACAACACTATTCTTTCCTCCTAAATGCATCTAGGTAGAAGCAATCTATACTCTGTTTCATACTTAGTGTGCAACGCTGTCAAAGCTACTGGCGCGAGCATGGGGATTGATCTCGTTGAAAATTTGCGCGCGTTCTCGCGCAAAAAAAGCCATACATAAAGCCACGCGCTCGCGCCAGTAGCTTTGACAGCGTTGCACGCTAAGTATGAAACGGAGTATAGTCCCCTCTTACGTTCAATGTCATCGAAGGCCTTTTGGAAGGCAGAACAAGCGCATCCTGTGGTCACGCGCGGGTGTGCCGGGCCGCGTAGCAGCGTCGTATCGGCCGCGCGCGCTGGATTGAGCGTGGCCGGTCCGGCGTCCGTGTTTTTCAGAATGACTCACAAAACACGCACTTCACTTTCCAGTTACCATGCCGCTTGGGGCAATCATGAACGATATCGGCGAAAGCAAGCAGTGTCTCGTCAAAGGAGAGGACGTGCTCAACTGCGATCATGTCATCGAGTGCAGTTTTGCAAAACAGCCGACGGCGGATCCGTACCGTCGCGTACGTGCTGTAGTCTTCAGCGCTGCATATACCCGGTTCAAAAGCATCCTTGGAGCACTGCGGTACGCAGAAAGTGAGCACCATATCGCTACAAACAACTATACAGCAGCGCGGAAACGAGTCGGCGTTCGCTAGGCAAGCGCTGGCGTCGGAGTTGTTTGCCACACAGCAAATGTTTGTGGCGATGATGATGATAATAAAACTGCGCCCCCTATAGACCATTCCATTTAGCGCTCTCTGGGCGGCACCATTTTGTTCGACAGCAGCGCCCTCTCCATACATCCGGGAAATTCAGTGGGTTCGGCGGGGTAAAACGAGAGAGAGGGCACGCGCCCGATTCCGTCGTCTGCTAGTGGAATTTCCAAAATGACGCGATTTTAAACAGTTTGCACGCCAGCCGGGTGCTAGGTACAGCCCACTCGGCGGAGCAGACGACATGCGGGGTCAGAGGGGAGGGCATTATTTTCTCTCTATTACCCTCTCTGCTATGACCCTAATGGAACGGTCTACAGATCGATCTCCTCGCCAACAAGTCACTTGACATCCATTTCCACGCCGAATTTAATTGGGAAACTGAATTGGCGTATAGGTCACGTGATTCAATTAACCCGTTAAATTTGACGGGGTGCCTCAGTGAATCATGCGCTAGATTAGCTGTGGCGTAGGGCCCTGTGATAACATGGCCGCTTCACAGGCAGCGGAACCAGGATCAAACCCAAAGAATAGTAAACATACCTTTTTTTTGCATTGTTTTGTTTTGCTGCGAAACGTCGTAGGACGATAGGGAGAAAGTGGTGACTATCGGTTGTGTCTGGACGGAACTCTAGTGGTTCCGTCTGGACTAGGGTGACCACCCGTCCCGCGACTCGCGGGACCGTCCTACATTGAGGGCTTGTGTCCCGCGTCTCGCAAGAAATTCCCAGATCTTCAAAATGACCCGCGTTTCACACTCGTAAAATTCACTCAAACTCGTGGTGCTGCCGAACAAGGGTGCAAGAGGAAGCGCGGATATCGACGGCAATCGTGTGATTCTCAAGGGTACGCCATTTTCTATCCAAGCATTGCGGGAAGTGACCGTCGTTCTTAAAGGATAACCGACGTGCATCCGCCGTTGTGCCTCTCCCCTTGGTGACAAAATATTGTAAGAAAAAATTACTCGCCAAAAGTTTAAATATAAATTATTGTAATTGTTTTTATATCACTGTGTCAATGCAAAAGGGTTGCTGTGGAATTTTTTTTTTTTTTTGTGAAGACAGCCACACAAGGCAAAAAGCCTGCAACTAACAAGTCGAAAAAGAACATGTTGAAAATTTGTGTAGGAATATGTTGATAAAAGTAAACGTTGACAGGAAACAATAACCCGAAAAAGATTTACTGTTTCTTAATTTCATTTGATGCATTGAGTTCTGCTGCCGTTGATTTTTATGTTTTCAACATCAACACATTCAGTAACATATTTGGCATAAACAATATAACAATGGGAGTTAAAATTATCGTAGCTTAATTGCTGCAGTACAATTTGCAGGTGTATAAATATTCAGCACAAGATATTAAATGTGTTAACAGAGAGAGCCTCGGTTCATGGTGTGCGTGTTCATAAATATCCTCTATTGGGCAGGAGGAACCGTTTGTTGTCCCCATGCTCGGTGTTTACTCAACACAAGGCCTGTGCACATGCCCAGAGGCCTTACGGGCATGTCCATGTCATCGTCTACAATAGAGCGCGGGGCACAGTTTAATGTAAAAAATACTAACAATCGACGAAGCGACGTTAAGTGCCGGATCTATCCTCAGAGAATGCGAGCTTGACCCACTTCGGGTTTTGTGCTGAGCTGAGACCGTGCATGCTGCATTGTTCATGCAAGCCGGAGTGGAAACAAAAGAGACCCTCCTCCCCCTCACCGGAGAACACGAACTCCAGCCGAACGCTGACGCCGCGTTCGGTTATGTCGGCCGAGCGCTGAGTCATTGTATTTGTTGTCCCCATCCGTGTAGTTCTAAAGTTAACCGCTTGGGGCGTCACGGTCGCTCCCCCTCCCCAATACCCCCCCCCCCCTCCCTCCCTGCCCCGCATTTCGCTAGCAGGAAGGTCGTCAACCTAGTCTGGACGGAACTGTGGTTACAGCCTTGAGAAACAAGGTGGCCTATGACGCAGCAGCCTAGCACAATGTAGCATCTTTTCGCGCATTCACAGCTGTTTTGAACAAGGTCAATTTCGTGATGTCAGAAGATTTTGATTAATATGACTGCTTTAAAGGGATACTACAACGAAATTTCGGCGCTTATTTTTTGGTCTATATCTGTTCAAAAGAGCAGTATCACATGGAACATACCAATATCTTGTTAGAAAAGTCTCAAAAAGGAATTTTAAAACGAATTAAACGATTAGCAAAGAGCACCTGGTGGATGTCGCTAACGCCTCGTTTGTAATGCTCGTCGAGGAACCTTGACAGATAGTGACGGAGGTTGTCTCGCCTCCGGCCACGACGAGAGAAGGGGGGAAGGAGGAACTCCCCTCTTCCCGAGAATCCCTTTTGTGTGTCGCAGAAGTCGATATTGTCCCCCTACAAGATTATAGAAGATTAACCCGTCACACAAAATTCGGACAAAAGCAGCCGCTTCGGTGGCTGGAACGACTAGGCCATCCTCTCGGCGTCAGCCTCGCCGTAGCATTGCTCGTCTCGAGACGACCTACGTCACGATTGCGTTGGATGTCACGTGCTCTAAGCTGGGCCTTCTCCGAGCGCTTACCAGAGGGGGCCATTTATAACGAAAAATACAGCCACCAGGATCAAAATACAAACAAGTGATTGTCATTTACGGATATTGTGGATCATATTCAACCTATTTTTTAACACGACGGGAATATTTCAAATTTCGTTGAAATATCCCTTTAACTATACAGAGAACTCATTAACCATGCTTATATTCTTACCATTTTTATTGCCTGTTGCCCACTGTGCATCAGAAGAAAGCCGAAGTTGCATATAAAAATAAAAAAATATATTGTAGAGTTGCCCTTTTAGCTACATACAAGAGAAACACCACATCAGGTTACGACCAAGACAATATGAAGTCTGCCCCAAAGGACATCTCATGCCTCTGCTGTAGATAAGAAATTTAGCCGGTGCAGTTCGACTGCTAGCCAGGGGTCCCTAACGTGCATCATGTAGCAGCGATACAGAAACACATTGCTGTACGATGCTCATCCAGACCAAAATGAGCAAGGGTGGGGATCAAGCTAAGGATCCCCGGTTTCCCAGTGGAAGTTTTCGCTCCATGCACTCCCAGTTACGGTGCACTAACACACTTGGCTGCTAGACCACCTTCCTAAAGTTCATGTTGGCTACCACCGCAGGAAGAGAAGCAGGGCACCTCTTTCAAATGCCCGGCTTCTAGCACGCGTCCGTTCACTTTCGTCGTGCTTTGGCTGCATATGCACACTTGAGGCTGACAAGACGCCAAAGCCTTATCAAAGGTAGAACGTTTGCGCTGGAGGCGGGGCAACTGCAACCCCTTCCCTGCTGTTCACATCCTGTCACTGACCATTGGCGACGAGTTGTTTCAGTGCCTCCACTCCTAATGTTCCTATCCGTGATGTCATGACTAGGATCATCAATCGCCAGCGACAATTTTGATGGTGCGTGTAAAAAAAATAGCGTAAGCAAGTAAAGTTGACAATCCGAAATTGCTCTTATTCCCATTAATGAGAGATTCATCATACGCAAGACGTCATGGTCAGTGTTTGGCCAATCGTGGAAGGCTGACCACAGCTATGCTTTTGGTTGCACGCATTGCCAATAAGTAGTATACTGGTGGCCATATACCGGGTGCTTTTTTTATTCTTGCAGATTAGTTTTAAAAAAAGCCGCGAAAGCTACACTTATGCGGTTTGTGCGAGTGAGATATACGCCCAGGGGGACGTTATATGGGTGGCTAATCTTTGCGATAAGTCGGCTAATTAATTCAAATTCACTAATTAAATTTTTAATTAGTGAAAATAGACATATGGCTCCAATTAGAAACTTGCTGAGCATCGTTCAAAACCCCTAAATCAGTAATTTTTAGAAAGACTTTGAGCGCGTGAGAAGCGCAGTAGTGCGCTGAAGTTACCACTCGTGGAGCAGGTACAAGGCTGGGGCTAGATAAGAAACAAAAAAATTGCGCGGGCGCCTTACCGAAACCGCTAGCCTTGTACCTGCTCCACGAGTGGTAACTTAAGTGCACTACTACGCTTCTCAAGTGCTGAAAGTCTTTCTGAAAATGACTGATTTAGGGGTTCTGCACGACGCTCACAAAGTTTCTAATGGGAACCGTATGCCTATTTCCCCTAATTAAAAAGTTAATTAGTGAATTTCAATTACTTAGCCAACTTATTGCAAAGATTAGCCACCCAGATAATGTCCCCCTGGGCATATAACTCATATGCACAAACCGCATAAGTGTAGCTTTCATGGCTTTTTATAAAACAAATCTGCAAGAATAAAAAAAAAAAACCTGTATATTATATTGGTGGCCATAGTTGAGTCCGTTGCTGCCAAGTGTGAGCTTAGTGTGAGCTGCCACGAAGCTTCTGCAATGTGCAGTTCACGCCACCATGATCGTGGGTCTAAGTACTTAGAAGATGAGAGGGGTGTCGTTCGGGGCATGCCCCATGAATGGTGTGCTCAAGTACGGTGTCCAGCCAACACAACCAACCACGTGTGCAAACGAAAAAATCAAAATCGTCAACACTCGCGTGTGATGTAAAAATTCACTTCATTGCGGTATGTACATAAACAAAACAGCCGTCTCCTTTTTCTCGTTTCCACAGCCCTCACGAGGACGTCCCTCAGTTGCTGGACTTCATCTGCTCCAGCTGCTTCTTGTACTGCTCGGCCTCGTGGGCCTTCTGCTGCAGCTGCACCTTGTACTGCTCCGCCTGCTTCCTCAAGGCCTCCAGTTCCCGCTGAAGTTTGTTCCTCTCCTGGTCCCCTTCTGTCTCGACCTTCACCTGGAGCCCAACACGGGCACTCTCAATTAAGGCCCTCTCACAACCTCGCGTTTGTTTCTGACCGAGTCCTTGCAATCTTTTATGACGAGAGAACATGCCGGCGTTACCTATGAGACTGCATTTCACTAGAGCGAAGGTTTTACTGTATTTACGAGATCAAATGTACATACTATCTACGCGAAAAGGTGGTTCATAACATCGTCAAAAATGCTTCCAGCCAAAAAACAATGAATGATGCGAAAAAAATAAAAATGTATGTGCCAACCGCAAGCATTCCACGGCTATCTAAGGGATGGCGCCAGCGTCTACTCTCGTTGTAAGAGATCGCGAGATACTCGGCCGTAAGATGTCACAAGCGTGCAAACGAGCCTTTACCCGACCGGTGCAATCCACTCTTTCTCGCGCCTGCTCCGAGACGACGATCCTCGGTCGTCGCACGAAACAGAGCGTGAGCTCTCAAACAGGGTTCCCGAGATTTCAGCGAACGGCGAGACAGAGATCACGCGTGGATTCGAAAATGCAACCTGTGCCGAGAGCCCGAGAGCAATGTTCATGCGCAAAGAACCCCAGCGCAGATACTATTTTAATCGATGCCTCGTCGCTCGGAAGGCTGCATCCATGAATCCACCGCAATTGGCTACCCGTGGGCGTGGCGGAAAAGTGCATGTGGGGTTATTTTGCTCCCAATTTTCGAGGTAATGTGGTAGCCAAAAAGCAATGGTACGTTGCGAGCAATAGACACTGGACCGAATGGACTGTCTGCCGCGTAATGGCAACTGGGTTTGCATTGCTGCTGTGCCCGGCGCACTCATTTTGCAGCCAAATCGCCCGCTCGTCCCTTTTCACCTTGCTGCACTTGCCCTTGTTGCTCCTACGCCGCTTTGGTGGTACGCAAAGCCCGCAAGCAAGAACTTTCGTAGTAAGCGTAGTCCACATTGCCACTGCCGAACACAAACCGAGGAGAGTCCCCGCCCAAAGAGCAGTCGGCATGCCGCACTACATTCCAAATTCTCGGATTTGAACACAAAATCCCTAAGAAGTGCCCATATAAATGCTACGCATTTACAGTAGACTCATTATTTCAAACTCTAGGAAGCCACAAATTTTGTTCGAATTATCGGAAATTTATCTAAATAGTGCCACACGCGTCGCCGAGCGAGTGCGTGCGTGGCCGAGTGGTTACCGCGCTTGACTTTCGTACGGAAGCCCAGGGTTTGATTCCTGGGAGCGCCGCGTCTTTTATTTATTCTTTCAATTTAGATTTCTGGTAAATTCCAGAACCCTGTTGCTTGTTCGAGGTCCGAATGTTCTACACGCCGAACCTTCTATGCCGATTGCTCCAGAAGCCCACGCGTATACTAAGGAGGCTCCGCGTGGCGAGCCGCAGTCAGTCTCGCCCCAGCGTTCGATTCTGCTGTCACGCCGACTTCGACGCCCGCAACGCTCTGTTGTTATCTTCTGTTTCCTTTTTGGTTTGGGGCACAAGTTCGCCCCATTAAACGTTTCAGTTTCCTCGGTCATTCTTTGTTTCGTCACCTGATTCGTGACAATATAATGCAAGATAAAATTATGATTTGCACTATGAATGGCTGCACATACAAAGCAGATATTTGATGATTGTCTCTACATAGGCCTACCGATCATAAGCAGGTATGCCACACAAAAAAAATTTGTGAAATGTATGACATAAGTTTATTTATCAAGGACTGTTTAAACAGCACATGATAACTCAAAACAAAATTAAGTTTGTTCATCAGGCCAAGGAAGTTGTCTCATGTCGACTATTAAGCAAGAGCCATACGAGCGATGAAAACGGGCGCCGCACGGCAGTTTTCACAGCAACTAGCACGAACGCTTTAACATGGACCTTTTGCCATGCTGCCACGTCACAGCGTCCGCGCAAGTTGCTACAGCCATTTCTGCGTGGTGTCCGTTTTCATAGCCGATGTGTGCCCTACTCGAGCCCCGTTGAGTGCGCTTCTCACTGAGCACCGATGCACTGCGGAGAAGCAACACCCACAGATGCGAGCTTCGCGCATGTTGCTTCTCCGCAGTGCACTGGTGCTCGGAAAGAAGCGCACTAAATGGGGTTGCTAGAAAAACAAAAGTAAGAATTACATGAAAACGCCGTTCGAAATAAGCGGCTTATGGATACATTAAGAACATAGTGGGACAACCAACATTTTGAAATCTGTTTGAATTAAGCGGAAGTATAAAAAATCAGAGTTTGTATTATTGTGAGCCTAATGTACCGTATTTATACTCGAGTAATAGCTGCAGTGTTTATGCAGAAAACCCGAGGGTTCGCTTTTCCGCGGAGCACGCAGATTGCCAATCACCGCAATCCACAGCATGATTTTAGCTGTTTACTGGACAGAAATAATGTCTTCGTGCGAAAATACCATCTGTGAAGATTGCATTTGTATGGAGAATCGTGTTTTTCATCTTGTTATTCGCTATGTTATTCATGTGCAACGCAGTGATTGGCTGTATATGTGTTCTGTAGGAAAGTAGACGCAAGGGTCCTGTTCATAAATAGTGCGGCTATTACTCGAGTAAATACGGTAATATCTGTACCCCCTGAAAACGAGACGAAATGGCAGTGTACCTGAGCATCCGGCGACGCTGGCACTGCCAGACGTCCATTGACTTTCTCGGAAATGGACACCTTCCTGGGTCGCTTCGCAGCGGGCTCCACCGGCGTCTTGATGATCATGTGTGATGTTGTTCCATCTGTCGCCAGAGAAAAAAAAAAGTACCCTGCCTCAGCACGGTTGGCGAAGCCGGTCGGAACAACCGACAAAGGCACCGCGATGCGAATTACCTGCGCCTTTGAGCGCGGTGCTCGACAGAACCATGAAGGGAGCCTGTCCCCCTCCACTTGACACTATGGACGGGATCTGCGACTGGTCCGTCACAATGGCAATCACCTTCTGCGAAAACGCAAGCCCTTCAATTAGGATTGTAGAATGCCAAGGTACAAATATTGCAGCACAAAACTGGTAATCATTCCTTTGTAGCTAAATAAGGTACACATCTAGGTGCTGTTATCTCTCATGATCATTAAATAAAGACATAGTATTTTATTTTCTACTCATATTAAATTGAGGAACTTCATTTGTGGCACTTTTAGGGGCGAACCTCCTTAGGGGCTAGTCATGTCCGTCTGTCCCTCTTTCCATCTGTCTGGCGTCCAGTGCTCGTGCTCCTGCTCGTGAGCTCACGTGCTCGTGTAGGGCAAAAAAAAAAAAAGATAAAAAAAGATGAAAAAAATGATGAAAAATGATGACAAAAAAAAAAATCTGTTTGCGCAGTCGACAGGATTTGAACCTGTACGGGGAGACCCCAATGGATATCTAGTCCATTGCCTTAACCACTCGGCCACGACTGTGGGACGAGTAGGGGCTCTGAGATGTGGTAGTAGTAACTCAAAAGCTGGGGATGTCATGGATGAAACGTTGCATGTAGCCGCTCAACGTCTAAACAGGAGAGAGCGCTGCGGTCAAATGCGTATATAATCGCATTAAACTTTGCATGCACTGGCTCAACATTTATAGACGAGAGGGCGCTGCGGTCAAATGCTCAAATGCGTATATAACCACGTTCCATACCACACATTCTCTTTCTGACATGGATGAAAACGAACGAAAGGCTCGGCATTCTGCGGCTCAGCGTCTACGCAGACAAGCACCACCAGAGCTTCGCCCCAATCAACATCATTCACCACGTGGAGATGCGGTCAATTTTTTAAGTCGTTCACAATGAGTATTGCTTGAAACCAAGAAAAATACTAAATGCACGGGTCATGGCTGAATATTCTAAGAAAGAATTAATGCTGGTATTAATAAAACAAAAAAAAAAAGGATGCAAACCTTGCATGAATTGTAGCAATGAAGGGAACTTCAGAAAAATACACTTAATGAGTGACCATCCCTCACTACCTTTGTTGAACATGTGGTTCAGCAGGCACAAGTGCTACATTCAGTACAAGTGTGGGAAGGTTAACCTCCACCCCCCACACTTTGATTTCCATTTTATTGCTTAGCAAAAACAAAAACAAAAAACGACCCCTAACTGTGCAGAGTCTGCGTTCCAACAAGCTGTATCTCTAGTGCACCATGGTAAAAGTGGCGAGTTACGCCTGACAGCCTTTCTTGACTGCATTTGTGAACGAGATAAAAAAAAAAGCCAGCACTCTAACACCATAGACCCATGTTCCAAGAAAAAAAGAAAACACCGTCTACCCCTCCCCCCCTTTGCCTCACTCTGCTATGCTCGGGGTAAATAGGTTATAATATCAATGATGCTCGAGCTTACTCAAGCTTCGGCAAAACTTCCAGGGGCTCGCTTCGGCTTGAGGTTACCACATCGCGGGAAGTCGGAAACAGCGTGCCACTGCCAACATTGGAACATGTTACGGCGCGTCCGGGTGTGGCTAGCGCTGTCGTGCTTACTCTAGCAGACGGTATTTGTAAAAGGGCATCAGCCGCTGCCGGGTTCAGACTCAGCATTCGCATTGTGCAATTAACTGCAAACTTTAATCTGCGTCGTCTACAGAACGAAGAACAGAAAACTATTTTCTCTGGCGTGCACACGTGCATCCATACAGCAGACGCCTTATTGCCACGGTAACAGCGACATGGCAGAGAGACTTTATAGTGTTGAAGAACATGGCACTGTGGTGGGATTTGGTGCATGCTTGGACTCTTTCGTCATGCTTTTCCAATGGGCAGAACGTGAACGAAAAGAATTCCAAATCAAAACTTAAAGGGACAGTGCGATGGGTTTCGGACTTTGGCCAATTAACTGTGGATATTAATCCGTGTTATCTATAGAACAAAGAAAAGAAAACAATTTTTTTTTCCTGCACGTACTAGTTTCGGGTTTAAAAAATAGAAGGAATAAAAGATCGGAGCACCCTTCAGCTGTTCTTTCGAGCGACGTCGCTGGGAGTCCTCTCCCGTTTCTCATTGAATTCCGTTTTCAAATCACCCAGCCGCTCTTTCCGCAACTGTCGACTATTCGAGTGTTGCCGAAGGTCACGGCGAGCGATCGAGACAAGAGATAGTTCGGGGCTGACTGTGAGTCTAGCAGCAAAGGGGGACTGGTTTTGTTGACTTCCGCACACTCCCGTTAGTAACCGCCACACGCAGCTGCAGATTGGCAAATAATGCGTTTTAATGCAGAGTATGTTTTATGGGCCGTTTTCTACAAGAAAATTGTTACGAACGAGTGTCATAATGAGCGTCATGAACAAGCAACACGCTGAGAGCGTGCCAGCGAGAGCGGCAGGTTTTAGATGGGAATAATAAAATAAAACGATAAATAAGTAGAGACGCATAAAATAAATAAAACAAATAAATATAAAAGATAAAAATAAAATATCCACAGTACAGTCACAGTGACACGTCACGGAAAAGTCGTCGGAGTTGGGCATCGGCATAGTGTTCATGCACCATAGAAAAGGAGCGGTCATAACTCAAGCCCCGACCAGGGCACCCCTAGTGGCAGACAGATAATTTTCATAGGTAGATCCTTTTTAGCCGCTGCACTCGGATAACGTTCGCTCGAGTTTTGCACCACGGAAAAAGCTTGCGGCATTTGTAAGAAACATACATCCCGTCGCAATAATGACGGGCACATTGGGCCCGCGCAATTCGTCACAATTGCTTCCCGACGAATAGGCGGCGACAACCGCTAGGTGACAGCGAACAATCAGAGAGCCTGCATTACAGAGAATTTCCAACGGCTCTATCGGAGTCCTTTGGTTTATGAGCCGCGTTTTCAATACGAGCTACAGGAGACGAACGCGTTAGTCGTCCGCGAGCATCTCCGCCTTTCCGCCTGCTTTCCTCCTAGCCACGCGATAACGCAGCTCGTGCGCTCTTGCGACCAGTTTCCGATTGAGGCGTCCGTCATTAAACTGCAAATGCTCCCCATGGTTTGAGTTGGATGCTCTCTACAATCCAGGCTCTCTACGAACAATAGGCAAGAGAGGCGACGCCGCCGGCATGCTCCTTTCCTATGGGGTGCGTGAACAAAAACGTCCGGAAGCAAATGAACATCCGACCGTTTCGTCCCGAAAGCTTTTGTTTCTTGCCTGTTCCAGAGCGCGTGAACACGCATCTCCCGGCACAAGCTTTCGGCATTCACGGTGCTATGGCAGCGTTTTGTCATCAGCTATTTCTTTGTATTTTTCCAGGGAGTGCGTGCAATGGGCATCGTGTACTACAAAAACCCTATATATAAGACGGGTTGTTAACACTGTGGCGTAGCTCTGCGGTTATGTCTCCACTTCGCACGCAGCGGACCCAGGTTCAATTCCCAAGGCCGGCGGGGAATCTTTTTCGAGAATTTGGGAACATAGATGATGGACACATTACGCGCTACTCCACCGATTACAAACTCAACAATGGACGTTATTTCCAGTGGTGGGAAGAGCCCGTAACAGATAGCTACGTAAAATATAGAAACATCTAGCACAAACCACACACAGTGTGCTCTGTGCAGGACCCATTCCATGCCTCCCAGTCTTTGTCAGCATGATCAAGCCTGTATATATTGTTCCCTTAGTGATTACACAGCAGAGCAGTATTTTGGGGGAAAGTGGCGAGTTTATACTCAATCGTGGCTTGATAAACAATATAAAAAATACAAGCTGAAAATTCTTTGAATGCTAAGATCATTGCACTGCCCCTTTAACACAGACGGCTGATTTCTTCCAGCGCCTAATATTTCTACGAGCCCTACAAGAAAAGCACTTCCTAGCTTTGAATTCGGACCAAGTTTATTTTACAGCGGCAGCTGTTTGTGGCCCGTCCCTCGGTTTCACGATGGCATGAACGTAAACAAGAAGTTTCCCCGCTAAATGTGGCAGGAAAATTAGTGCCGTGTGACCCCGACGTCACGGGACCTAGAGACGAGTTCAGGTTCCCCGCTAAATTTAGCGGAAAAATTTACGTCACGTGACCTACGCACCAATTTAATTTCCCCGCTAAATTTAGCGTAAAAATCGACGTCACGTGACCTATGCACCAATTTAGTTTCCCCGCTAAATTTGGTGGGGAAATTGACGTCACGTAACCAGACGTCACAAGACCTACAAATTCAAGTTCTCCGCTCAATTTAGCAGAAAAATTTAATCACGTGACCTATGCACCAATTTAGTTTCCCCGCTAAATTTGGCAGGAAAATACGTCACGACCTCATTTATTCATCAACGATGCACCGACCCTAGATCAACGCAACATCATTTCAATATCAGATCTCCGTATGAACCACGATTGGCGCAATGTAAATCGATCGTCATCGTCATATCGTTGAACAAGCAGCACAGCTGCCGCTGTCAAAATGCACCACATCGTGCGATCGTCGCGCAATTTTTTACAGACCCATGAGGCAGGTACCTCCCCCCTCCTAATAAGTAACTCTGGGCTACCCAGTCTGCCCACGTCAGTATCTGGAACCGAGGGGATGGAGCCAATAAAGGGGCTGCATCTGCAGAGGCCCACCTGGTTCCCAGCACCAGACATGTTTGCAAGTGAGACCTGACTGCTCCCAGTGGGCTCGCTGGACACAGCCTGCTGATCCTTGACCCAGTTGAGGGCCAGTTTGCCTGCATCTGCACAGGAAGGCAGAAAAGAATTGATGGGGCGTAAGGTGTACTTCAAGGGTGCAGAAAAGGCAAGCTAGACAATGCCGCAGACTTCGTAACAACCGCCCTTGTGTAAGTAACACCTTTAATAAAATTGACCGTTGAGCTAGTTGGTTAAACATCCCAAAAATCAAAAAGCATCGAAGACAAGTGGTAGAACAAAGCGCTCGTTCTGTCTTGTTCTATCACTTGTTCTTTACACTTTTTGATTTTCGTAACACCTTTAGCTCTGGGCAAACATTAAGAATGGTTACTTTCTCAAATAACATTAAATTACTTTCCCTCTCAAGTAATCAAATTGAATACATTTTTTTTTTCGAGTAACGTGAACTAGACTGGTTCATAGCCAAGTCCTGTTTCTTCCCTACCAACGTTGGCAGCGCAACATTCTTACCTGTGAGAGATATCGTCTGGCCACCTTCCAGGGCTGACGCCACGATCGTGGAGTTGTCGGCAGGAAGCATTGTGATGCCGTGTGTCTCCAGCCACTGAACCGCCTCCGTCGAGGATAAGGCTGCACCAGGGACGTGACCAAGACGTGTTAAAGAGACACTGAGGACAGCTTCCCCAGAAAACCTAAAACAATGATTTCCTTCACTTTCGAGAGGGTTAGAAGTGCCACTAGATAGTTCCTAATATTTTCAGATATATACTTATTTCAAAAACATGGCATGCGAAGACTAGTAGAAGGCATCGAAACCAAAACCAGAAACCCCTACTCGGAGTATGTGAGAGAAGATCTGTCAGCAAGTAAAGTTACAATATTTCACGTGCACCATAATGGGAAGTGCCATCAGTACAATCAGTTCAAAAACTGTGTGAATTAAAACTTGGACTGCATTGCTTGGAATACTTCTCATATGAGATTCAGCCATAAAAGAGAACTACAAAATTTACTTCGCTACTTTTTTAAGAATGACGTCTATGTAGTCACACACAATTTAAACGTCCCAATGTGCAAGATGCACGCTGCCAACAGATGTTCACAACTGTGGTACACTCACCACTACATTAAAATAAACTTCGATTCTTTATGATTATTTTTCTTGGGTAGTTGTTGCAATTCATGCACGCCGTGAACTACCGCATATCCCCGACTCGTTGGAACTCCGCAAGATATTCAAAAAGCTGGCATAGGACCAGCTCTTTGAATATCTTGCAAAATCTTGGTCATTTGTGAAAAATGTTGACTAAGAGGTCAACATTTCCTACAAATGATGCCATTAGTAATTTGTGGCTTCCCCAGTATGCCATAAAAGAAAAAATGAGGATTAAAAAGCAGCAACTACAATCAACATACAGCACACAGATTGCTCAGACAAGCTAACTTGCATATCCTGAGCAGGCTAAGTTGACATAATGCTTGAGAAATATTTATAAAAGCTAGCTTTACACTCAAGATATTGAAAGGGCAAACAGTTTGTCTTTCTGCAGGTACAGACACCTGGGTAGCCAATAATGCAAAATTATTCAGTTTCATTGCTGACTTTCGCAATATTATTACACATAAAATCTCCAAAGATAAAGATGAAAGCTCAGGCTCGTAGAAGGTACCAATCTGAAAAAGTGTTTTGCCCAGAAGGCGCAAAGCACAGAACAAGAAAGCAAAAAGCAAGGACGACGAAAAAGAAAGGCCGCGTAGAAGAGGGGAAAGGGCAACTCTACGACACGTCTGAGAACAAGGGCTTGACAGGAAATAAAAGTTACACAACAGGAACAAAGGGTGCTCTATGCTTCGGAAAAGAATGCGGTCACAGCACAGCAATGGGCATGCGGACCAAAACGCGTCCTTGTTCTGGGCGTCTCGAGGACACCGGGAGACTAGCTGGGACTGGCTAGCCGGTGGGGCTGCACCGGGCCTTGCATGCGCCACTCATGCAAGAGAGAGAGTGCCTTCTCACTTGCGTTGGGAGCGGTGGCCTCTGCAAGTGCTGCCAAGGTGGCCAGGACAGACGTGCTTCCTTGGTCACCACTCACTGGCGAGAGAAGAAGAGACCGGTCATTCTCAACTAGACCACAGAGGAGCCTCCGGTCAGAGACCCAGAGTATGGGCGGGCTTTGTGGCCCTTCCTCGGAAAGAAGATGCACTGATATATCACCCGATCCATTGCTGTGGCGTGCACGCAACAAATACAAGGTATCCCTTCAAAATATTTACAAGCTTTTTTTTGTTTTTTTTTTTTTTTGCGAAAATAAATTATGCATCGCCAAACGCTCATTTTCTGCCCAAACATAGCGCTTGTAGTTTGAGCCGGATGCCAAAGTTTTGAGAACTATTACCCTATTCAAAAGTTACAAGTGATTTTCTGAAATTTACAATGAGGAAATGTCAGTCGATGGAGCCCTCGAATACATAGAACTGAAGGGAGGCAATTATTAGGAAAAAGCCCCATTTTCCCCAAAAATTTTCAGAATATCACTTATAACTTTTTAATAAGATAATGGTTTGTTTTTTAACTTATGGTAAGGATTACTAGTGCTGTGTTTCGGTGGAGGCCGACTGTATGGCAATGCATAGATTATTTTGCGGTTAAAAAAAACACATACCGTAAAATTCCGAGCAAACGCCCACCCAAAATGAAGAGATAAATGGTGAAAAACATGGGGTGGGCTATCTTTGGGGATGCCACAGCAAAATTTTATCAGAAATAATGATAAGAACCGGGGCCCCCGCTACAAACCGCGTGACGCGGGAACTGATACTGCAGATCGCGGACACGGCGAATGCGCGTTTCACGATGCGATAAACACGCAGAATTCACTACGAACTCCTGTGTCACGGGAAAGGATACCGCAGGTTGCAGACGCAGCAGATTCGCGTTTGACAGCGTGAAGAACCCGCGGAGACCCGCCGAGAACTCGCATCTCACGGGAACGGATACCGCAGAAACCGATATCGCGTGCGCAGATCGCGGACGTAAACGCGGGAATCCGCTGCAAACCCGCATGTCACGGAAACAAATCAAGCAGATCGCGGCCGCATCAGAATCGCATTTCACGATGCAATAATACACGCGGGAACAACTCGCGCATGTTACAGCTAGGAATCGATATCGCGCGCGCAGATCGTGGGCAAAAACACGGGAATCCGCTGAAAACTCGGGAACTGATAGCGCAGATCGCAAACGCAGCAGATTTGCATTTCACGCATTTCACGCGCGCAGATCGCAGACAAAAACGCGGGACCGCAGATCGCGCCGTTGACGCGCGATTCCCGTCGGACATCGCGTGACGTCCGGCGGGAATCGGGGGAAGGGCGATGTATCGGAATACCGTTCCCAACAGATGTTGGACAAAAAGGGGCGGGTGGGCGATCCTTCAAACGTGGGCGTTCGCTCGGAATTTTACGGTACATTCTTTTTGGGGACATGCTGTATATAGAAGTAATGTCTTTGACATGCAATGGTGCTCGTTCGGCAGACATACCAGGTGAGCAACATGGCTCGCATGATTAGACTTGCCTTTTTCCGCTTTTTTATACTTTTATGCAACAAACTGATTTTGTAATGGGGTATTTTCTATAAGGCGACACTAAGGGACACTTAAAGGGGCACTGACAACCCAAAGGTCGTATTTTTTTTTATTGTCTAAAACGATGCAAGTTGTAGTCACAGACACGCAAAAAAAACCGCATCGCGAAAAAAAATTTCCCCGCGCGCGCGTGCGCCTTTTTATTTTTGGCGTTTAAATTTCCCGCGCTCACCTCCTCGCTTCTTTTGATCGGTGACGTCAAAAATCAGGAATTTTAGAAGCTTTGTAGGTGACATTTCCATAACATTTAATAACAGCAATCGTAAAACATGCTTTTTAACGCAATTGCGAGCGCCCTACGGCCCCTCTTTCTGAAATACCAGAAATCAGAGTTCGGTGTGATGTTGCTTCCTAGAATTGTACCCTCCCTCGGAAAACTTGGCGGCGTCGTCGGCGAGCAACACGGCGAGTGGGGAAAGAAACCGGTTCTTTCCCGCGCCGGCGTGATATCACCTCCATCTCGCTTGGGGTTGCCGTGGCAACGGCGGAGGTAAAAAAAGTCGAGTCTCAGGAGACCGCAAAATTTGACTCGCTGTACTGGCGCGGATCGCGCGGGAACTTCAAATTCGGCATTTGGAAATTGTTTTTTTAATTCACAAATACTGAAGTTTCAAGTTTCGAATTTTGAGGGTAATGTCCCGGCATCGTTTTCAATCGTTTCGGATAATAAAAAAAATATGATTTTGACGTGTCAGTGCCCCTTTAACACAGATTGTACAACTTGAAACTAAGTTTAGAAATCCCCGTAAACACACTGTGCGGGTTACTGCATGTATTCCACTAACTTGGAATCATTGTATGCCTACGTTTTGGACACAGAAAAAATCTAGATCTTATTGCCATTCTGAAGGCTGAACTCCATGGAGCGAATATGCAACGAATAACTGACAAACTTCGCCTGGCGGTACGCTTGCTTTGCACGCAACGCAGCAGCCACGGTGCTGATGCCACAAGCAAAAAAAAAAAAGCCGCGGGGCGAAATTTGTCGATTTTTCGCAGCATATTTGTCATATAAAGTGTAGCCTTAAGTGCCTCCTAGAATTTTCCCGTTATTAAACCGAACCATATTTGTCTCTAAATCTGAATGCATAGGCTCAAAATGCAAACAGGCAGGGAAAGAAGGGCAGCCCTTTTTATTGAATTCCCTGTTTTCTCTGACCCTGATGCCCTACAGTAGTGGAATGAAAGTCCCCAGGAGAGGGGAGGAACCAAAATGAGGAAAGGAATATACAGGGTAGACAAGAGAGGAGAAAAAAGATTGAAGGAGGCTGGGTCTGGTCTGGGACATGTGATCAGGATAGTGAGGAGGAGTGATCTACATAAACAAAGTGTGTCCAAAGGAAGGTGAGAGCTCAGACCGAAACATAATACTTGAGAATAACTTTCTGCAGTTCTGCAATCGAAGGAACTGGAATACAACGTTCAAAATCAACCCTCCCTATAAAAGGCAGAAATGACACTGAAGCACTCTTTAAGGGTTCAATAACCTAAATACGCACGGGACACTACAGTCTCAGTGAGTTAACCCAGAGTTCTCAGTGATGGTACAAGCTACACCATTTTAACTATTTCCCACCTATAGTACTTGTTTTGGTCCAAGTCATTTTTGAGTTGTACAGCCCCAGATTAGAGAACTATGCTAACAAAGCTATGAAAGTGGGATGGCTGCACACTCTAGGACAGGGAAGCAAAAATAAACAGTATAGAAGAAAGAAAACATAGGATGCTTTAAAAACTAAAATCATTTGTCATGAATGACAAATGATGGCGCAATGAAAACTGAAGCAAACTAAACGTTTAATGGGGAGAACTTGTGCCCAAAACAAAATAGAAAAAGGCTAGCGTTGCAGGCGTCGATGTCGGCGAAACAGCAAGATCGAGCACTGAGGCAAGACGGATTTCGCTCGCCATGCGGAGTTCCGTTTGTACGCGCATGGGTTTCTGCAACATTCGGCGTAGAACTTTCGGTGCGTAGAACATTTGCAACTCGATCAGACAAGAATGTTCTCGAGCTTACGAGAACGCCAAGTGGAAGGAATAAATGAAAGAACATTCAGCTGACTGGAATCAAACCTAGACCTTCCGCGCGACAGTCCAGCGTGGTAAACATTCGGCCACACACGCGCCCGCTCGGCGACGCGTGCGGCAATCTGTACTTTATGTCAATACTCGACGCAACTGACAGTCTAAAAAAAGGAAACGTTACCGAACGTGATATGCGGCGTAGGTTTTGAATTTCCCACAGCTGCCTCTCCTTTCTGCCGAGTGTTCCGATTTTCTTAAAATCTACACGAGTTCTGGCATATATTAGGACAGTCCACCTGGTCCATGGTGCCTCCTAATGCTGGAGACCCCCAGCAAGACCTCCAACACAAGTTAAAACCCGGGTGTTAACTTGCGCGTGTTCGAAGCGCATCCGGACATACCTTCCTGCAAGAAACATGACTAAGGCTGCATGGGGGGGGGGGATTGGCGGCCAAGCATGTACACCGCACTGCAGCTCGGAGCCCGTGGAGTGAAAGCTGGAGAAACCTGGGATATATCCCCACTTCTGCTCGTTTCGATCTGGACAAGCATCGTAACAGCGTGCAGTCACGCATCACTACTGCGTGACGCAAGCTGAAGACCCAGGATAGTGGTGGCACCGCACTGTCTAAATTTCTCATCTACATCGGATACACCGACCAAGGGTGATTAATTTCCCACCGTATTGGCAATTTTCATTGCGTGTTTCTTAACCTGGTTTCGCAACTTCGTCTTTAGATCACCAGGTGCTGCGGATATCTCATTTGCCGTAGAAAGCTGGTGAGCGAACCTGCCGCTACGGCTTTCAGTTCTAGCCACTAGGTGCCATCTATTTCGCAGAAGTCGCCAAAAAGCGAACGCATGGCAGAATATGCGTAAAGGACTCTAACAGCTTTGAAAGGTGGTTTACCCGCACGAATGTTTGCACGGAAAAAGAGCCCTCAAAGCCGCCCACGCATGCTTAAAAGTTTGGCTGAATTTGTCATATTGGAGCGTGCTGGTAAGTTACAACGATAAAAGGAAAGCAACATAAAGGATGAAAGCAGAATGAACTTCGTCCTTTATGTCGCTTTCCTTTTACCCTGCTTGGTTGGAGTTGGCCAGAGTGTTTCAAGGAGCCCTGCCAAAGCACTTCCCCACAGAGTCAAAGATAGGGCACCTTCTTCGGTGGAGATGCCGGTGGGCGTGGCCGCCGTGGCCTTGGCAATGGTGGGCGACCGCTTGGTCACCCTGGTCGGCACGTAGACGCCGCGCGCTGTGCCGGCCTTGCCCTGCAGCGTGCTGGGACTGCTGGCCGCCCCCGCGGTGGCCGCAGTGGCCGCCTTCACCACCCTCTGCACCGTGGCCATGGTGGAGACGGGCACCTGGGCACACCGGCAGGCAGGGTGCAGTCTTTGTCAAAAACTGGTTGCCACACTCGCCTCGATAACAACCGCGACCTAGAAATTGGTCCCTCGGTTTCCGCCCAACGACATCCTAGAAGTGTCATGCTGCCACCGGCCAGAACCCTGGCGGCGTTGCAGCAGTGGTGGTGTATGTGGCAGACGACCGTTCTGCTACAGGTCACTCGACGGTCGACGGCAGCTTCGGCAACCGGGAGTCGAGACGCCCTGACGACGGCAACACTCGCGCTTGCTCGTGTACTTCTACGACCAATCACTAGGATCTCGACATCCGACAGCCCGACACTCCGGCTTTTACGACATCATTTGTTGCCGCTTCGGGAACACTTTCGATGCACGGGTGGAAGGGAACGATAAACACAACATTACTGGTGTGAGGCGAGTAAAGAAATGAAAAATAAAGGGGCCTCAGTCAGGTTCCGCATTTGCATTGCAGCAGCCTTAATCCAAAATATAATTTTTAAAAGCCATCTTAAAAAAGGAAAATGAAATCTAGCTGGCCAGAGTTTAGGAATTGGGCCCGGATCAGCGGCTTTTGCTTAATAAACTCACCCAATCCACCCCTTATGTTCTCGATAGTCTTGTGATATGTAATGCTGTTCTTTTCATTTTTTTTCTTCAATATTGTTTCTTGCTGGAGGGTCCATGAGGTGTTTGGGCTGGGTGGAGTTTACGGAATACTTAAAAACCTGTAAGTGAATGTAAATTCAAAAATCCCCCACCCTCCTAAAAAAAAAAAAAATTTCTGTTTATACATATTGTAAAATACCGAGCATGTGCCCCCCCCCCCCCTCCCATTTTATAAAAATTTAATATTTTTATGGCCGCCCTCTTGAACGTTTTCGGAACCAAGTAAGGGCCCCCTCCCTATTTTGATTGGATAATCTCTAAATTTGGAGGGGGCACTTGCTCGGTATTTTACGGTATATATTTCTATACTTAGGTACGCCTTAGATATAAATGTAGGGTTAATTTCCCCCTTTTTCCTTTTCTTTTGCAAGTTGAATGAATTAGTCCCTTTCTTTCGAGGTATCTAGCATGTTGCGAGACGCGTTACAGACACCTTTGTTGCAGCAGAAGGGCGAAGTGCTCCCTCTCTCTCAAAACCCTCGCAGTCAGCAAGCGCCCACAATAGCAGCGTCGTTGTACGGGACTCGGCCTGCTCCAGCCACGCAAGCGCAGGGCTTTGGACTTTCGCTGAAAACCGTAATTCTCAAAATGTCTATAAATGAAAAAAAAAAGAAAAAAAAGGGCTGCCATATTCTATTTTACGCAAGTTGTACACAACTATCACACTATCACGCAATTCCATAGCTCCGCCAAAACTGCCAGTGCACCAATATTTTTATCCACTAGATAAGCGGCTCTGCACATCCCGCTAATGCCGAGGACGAGCGTCGCTCGTCGGCTCACTCAAATGTATGCGTGGAAGGCCAGTGATGAGGCAAGCTCGTCCACTGTTTTCGCTTTGCTATCAGTTCTCCCGCTGGACACCATGGGAAAAACAAATTGAAATTTCGTCAATTTCGGCTTCTATCTGTGAATTGTGAACCTGGGTTTTAGAAAACTTGGGTTTTAAGGATGGCGTTTTTTCGCTCAATAAAGAGTTTTCCAGCTGGGATGACGATTATTTCGCTCTAGATGGTAGCGATGGGAGTGATGACTCTACAGAGAAGTATAAAAGCTCCGTGGATACGGACATCAGCGACGACGAGGCCTTTGCTTCGTCGTCACTGCGAAAGTGGACACGACAAATTCTCCACTGGCGCTTCCTCATTTTCCTTCTATTGCCATGCCCGGTGTCAATGTCGACCCCTTTAATGACAATCCTCTAGACAAGGTAAGGTACTAAAGGTACTGGGAACTTCTTTTGAGTGCTGATGTGATAAATGAGAATGTCACAGATTTTATTATATTGTGATATAAATTTAGGTCAATTTTGAATCTAACTCATACATAGTGCACCCCCATGCCATATATGTTGGAAATAAACGGAACATTTGCTATCAAAGTGCACAATAAAAAGATATGCATTTTGGTGAAGTTTTTTGCAGAAATTGCCTGGCACTTAAATTAAAAAGGATTGAAATACATTAAGATTACTTTCTGGCAACTTGGGATGAATCGGCAAATCAACGAGAAAATTCTAGAACAGATGTATCTCATGCAATGGGACGACGTGTTTGCAATGAAAGCAGAAAACGTGTGAAATCTGCCTTGATGCCCAGAATAACAAAAAAAAAAAAAACGAGTCCACCTATGTGAATTTTTGTTTCTTCGTTTAAGTAAGCATTTGCAGGAAAGGCCTTTGCTAAGGACTAACTACAGGTTCACACTCTACATCAGGGGTTCTCAAACCTTTTGGCCTCACGGAACCCCAGGAAGCCTCAAAAACTGTCGCGGAACCCCCCCCCCCCCCCCCCAACTCCATATTTGCCGACCGAGAAGCAACAGATGCACAATTGTAGGCAATTTCGCTTGTGTTGCTTCCCATATATCCCCACCATATCAATTGCAATGTCAGTACAAAGTGAGATGAAGGTGCTTTGCATGGTCCTGCCGCGCAGCCTGCGGCATGGGGGGGGGGGGGGGAGGGGGTTGCAATTTGGGTGTTTGCGGAACCCATGAGACCAGCTCGTGGAACCCCTGTGTTCCCCGGAACCCAGTTTGAGAACCCCTGCTCTACATGAATGCAAAACGTTTTGGCGCACGCAAGTCTCAGTACCTTTGCCGTTACGGGTGCCACGGGCAAAATGAATGTCTGCTGCACCGGTTCCTTGGGACGGGAAGGATTGCACATGTGTTCCTGAAACGATAAGTTACGGCCTGTTTTCAACTCTTTTCGGGTCTAGAGGCTGGTTCATGCAGTTGCAACTGCTTATAGCCGAGTGCCATACAAAATATTTAAGAAAAAACAACCTCTTGGAATCTCTTTCGACGAGAGGACACATTGAAGCTGTCTATCGAGTAGCCGTGGAACATTCGGTATTTCCACATGTCATATTATACTGCATACAACCCGCATCCAAATTTATAGAAAATTAGAGGCACGGTTTGGGGTGCAGGTTACACGCAAATTTCAGCAAGCAGTGTGGCTTCGTGGCAATTTGCGAAAAGTCGTAGGGATAGATTCCCCTGAGTCCGTCTTCTCCGGTCTCTCCTAGAGACTTTCTTACGACCTTCTTTGGGTAGCCGTTTTTGCTTTTTCGGGTAGCCACCATTGCCGAAAAGATTGAAAACCACGTCGCAGGCCGGAACTATGACCGCTACAACGCTGACGGGTCGGGCGATCGAGAATAGAGGAAAAATGAGAAGTGACAAACTGCAAGCCGCAACCAAAGATAGTTCTGTGGTCCCCCGAGCGTGAAAAAATGATCGCGGAGTTTGTCAAGAAATGAAGTGGTCGCAGTCACGCCGTTTCGATTGAGATTTTTCTAGATGAGACGTTGCGGAACGGTTTCAAGGAGTGCCGCACTAGCAATCGCCTTAACGGCACGGATGACGAAGCTATCTGCAATAAGGCACCGGCGTGAGTGTATTCAAAATAAAGGTATGGTTTCTAGCACGATCTGGACATTACTTTGAGTGGCTAGTGCAGGTAATATGCGAGTAATTTTATTGTGTTTTCCGAGAGTAGCAAGTTGGGGGTACGGATAATATGCAGGGGCGAGTAATGCGTGCGAAAATACGGTACCTCATATTTCTTTTGCACATCACTCTTTTTCTCTTGGCTAGAAAAACTTTTTACAGTGTTAAAAATGATTGTTTCTCATAGATAGAGTGTAGATCTGATCTTAAAAATACTGCAAAACCATTGCTTTAGTGAAATGCGTTTTCAGGGTCGGCTCATATTTGGAGCCAGCGCGTCCTCTCGTCGTAGGAGATCGCAAGAACCTGGTCAAGCAAGCGTGTGGATGGGCCGTAACACTAAGCAATAGAGGACCATAATACTGGGAGTAATAACAGGATGCCGGGAGAGGGAGGTGGAGAGAGGAAGAAAGAAAATCTCCGCTACTATTCAATTTAAGGTAAAAATGCTAGAGCAAGTCTCTTTAAACGTAGCGCGAGTTTGACTAGACGGACAACGTATCTACACGTTTTTCACCTACGGATATTTAGCGAGAAGAATAGAATTGGCAATCTCTTGGGGCAAACATTTGTTCCTTGACTATATCTCGTAACCATGCGACGGCTCGAGCACAGACTGCTATCAAATGGGAAGTCTAAAATTTTAAGCGTGTCTTAATCGTATATGATAAACTAGGAGACGTACGGAACATTTTGCAAATAAGCTGGGCCCATGCTGCGTGCGAGACGTCACGTGATGTCACGCGACATTGTAGTGTCTCGTCGGGTGACCGTGAATCTTGGCCCTTATAACGCAATATATGTTAAAAAAATTCTTGCAGTCATGAGAACAGTAATGAGGAGCACTACTTATGATGCGGTGCCCAAGACAATGCACCACTGCAACCCGATGGGAACCGTACCAGGAAACGTAGGGAACGGCATTAGGGACGTCCTTCTCACCTGCAGTACCCGCACCACCTCCACCTGGTCGTTGTCCAGCGCAATGTCGAGGGGCGACTTGTCAAACTTGCTGCAGGCCGACACGTCCGCCCCCCAGCGCAGCAAGCAGTTGATCACATCCAGGTGGCCCCTCTCGACTGCCCAGTGCAACGGCGTCATCCGCAACTGCCAACCACACACAGAGCAATTGAAGTATGTCCTGTCAAGAACAAGTGAGTTTGCCGGTACTAAGGGGCCTGTCTTTTGGCATAAATCCGGCGAACACAAAAGAGCAAATTTGTTCTTAAGCTGGATTTAGCCAAAAGCCTTATACTTTCGTAACTCTGACAAGTCGGAAAGGCTGTATATGTTCCTCTATTTCCTAGATACTTAGCCATCCTTTTCTTACTAAAATGGTCAGTTCAGCTAATTGGTATGCATCCATGATGAAAAAACAGTGTGAAAAGTCAGCACCTTGTCCCGTGTGTTCTCTCCTCTGTACCCTTATATTTTCGTGCTGTTTTTTTTTTCATCTGCATCTTTTTCTCCATAATTTCTCTCAACCTTTGCCTTCTTGCAGTTTGCATGATAAAAAAATAACTGTTAGCATTCACAAAAAAGGCAGTGATCTTCAACTGCAAAGTCCTGTAATGATGTCATAAGACCTAAGGTCACGTGATGGCGTTAGAGGACTTATCAGAAAAGGACACAGCCAATTGGCGAGGAGATTGAACTAGGGTGCTCTGACCCATTTGTTGTCCTCACATCTTGGTGTTTACCCAACACAAGGCCTGTGGACATGCCCACAGGCCTTGTGAGCATGTTCAAATCTTAACGAAAAACTACTAACAATAAACGAGGTGGCGTTTATTGTTAGTGCCGGATCTCTCTTTAAAGCGGTTGTCAGAGAATGCGAGCTTGACCCACTTAGGCTTTTGTGCCGAGCTGGGCATATGCCCCCTGCATGCTGCATTGTTCATGCAGGCCGGAGAGGTAACAAAAGAGCTCCTCCTCCCCCTCAGACGACCGGAGAACACAAACTCTAGCCGAACGCTGACACGGCGTTCGGTTAAGTCAGCCGAGCGCCGAGTCATTGTTATTTGTTTTCCCCATTCGTGTAGTTCCAAAGTTAGCCGCTTGGGGCGCCACGGTCTGACCTCCTCCCCAAGAGAACGACCTTGCCAAGTGTTCAACGCATCTGTGGCGCTGTCATAACTAGATCACAGGGGCAGGCACAGAGCACTTGCACGGCTAGGACTGTCACATGCTTCCCACACTCAGAGCAGCAAAAAGAATTTTGCACGTGCAGACAAACTAGTTCCCTCCCTGTATTATGGCAGCGGCGGCATAGCCAAACCGGCTGCCGGGATCAGTCTTTGTTTTCTAATTTTCAAAGTGTATACACCAATTCAATTTCCCCGCTAAATTTAGCGGTAGAATACAGTTACGGATGGGTGGACAAATTTCTGGAAGTAGGAGGTTCGGTTAAAAAGCGTTCCAAGTTTTAGCAAGCAAAAAATCTTCAAAAATATGCAAAAAAAAAAACACACCAAGAAAAAGCCCCTATTAGGACTAAGCTTGGGAATAGAAGTTAGAATTTCAGAACAGCCGAAGCAAGGTCTTAAAAATGGCTTTCGATTCTGCCTGAATATACAGTACCAGTGATGTGATCGGTCAGAGTCATTTGGAATTTGGAATTTTTGTGATCGGTCAGCAAATGAAATTTTTGGAGCACAAGTTTACAGATCATTTTAATTCCTACCACTGCAAATATCATACATTAAGATAAATCTGTTGGACTGTCCATCAAGAGGTATTGTCTACTTTGCCTTCCCACTTATGTGCAACTTTTTGTTATTAAAGCATTAGCTACAATAACAAAAAGTGCTGCGCATGCGCGAGGAGCAGTGACGTCACACGGCGCACAGCTGGCGCGAGAGAGCCGCCGCCGCCGCGCGCTCCGCGGCCGCCGCGCGCGCCTCGCCGGTCTGCGCATTTTAGAGGAGTGACGTCATAGCCGCGGCAGACACACTGGCACTGCCGCGTGCCCAGCTGTGCGCCTCCGTTGCGCAGTAGCCAAGTCTGACGCTGCACTGGAGCCGCTTGATAGCGCCTCTCATTTTGTGCGCATAAGCTCACGCTACGTATATCCTGGCATAGCCGAGCTAAGCCACCGCAATTTTTTATCAATATACGCTTTCCGAAATTGCGAAATCACGCAAAGATTGTGTGCAACCGCCATTGGTTGGTCTCATCGCTTCTGAAGTGAAGCCAGTGATTGGTTCCGAGTTTGTCTAGCACTGACACAGCACTCGTGTGGAATGCGGTTCTATCTGAGTACAGTCCAAATGTCAACAAAGTGCTCGTGTCCAATGCAGGCTCACAGTGCATGACCAACTAATGGTGGCCGCACATAATCCATGCATCATTTCAAAATTTTGAAAAGGGTCTATTGCACAGCAGATCTGATTCCCTCAAACACAGAACGACCTGATTCCCTCAAACACAGAACTAGCTGTTGCACGTAGAAGAACCAAGCACGACAACATTATGCTGAGTGATGAAGGACAGTATGAACTGCTGCAAATGGTTATTTTAGCTACAGAGCCAAAGGTAAATCAAATGGTATATTCCATGGAAATCATATTAGAACAGAATAATATAGAACACCCAATTTGATGTTTCATTGAAGTCCTAAAGGTTGTAAAAAAACTGGAATTCTCATTTCAGGTAAAAACAAAGCTTTTGTCATTTTACAGTCGAATCTCGTTAATTCGAACTCGAGGGGGACCGAAAATTTGTTTGAATTAAGCGAAGTTCGAATTAACGAAAGCTCATTAAATAGAGTACTTACGTGCAGCGCTGCGTTGGGCGGCGCATGTGCACTGAGCTAACACATGAGTGACAAGTTCCAGGACATTTATTTTCACCGATCACAAAGGGAAGTAATCCGTGATGCGTGCCTGTGCGCGGTTCCTCAGTCGTGAATCAACAAAGATCGCTCGGAGCTTAGAGACCAGCTCTAACGCGGCATCCGCATTCTCCTGGCAAGAGAAGTAGCGTGCGGTGGTGTCCAGCGCTTCGAGTGCTCTTCGTGATGCTGTGTTTCTTCGCTATTTCCGTCCTAGAAAGTGCGCCTTAGTCAACTTTTTGCAGTATCTTTACCTTCATCTTGAGGTCCTTTGGTGAACGGTACGTGCACCGGCTCGCCATGACGCTTGGAATCGAGATAACGTCAGTCGCACCGCTCATCGCAGCCTTAAAAGTCACCACGTGATCAGTTGTCATGGTTATTTGGAACTGGAGACGTTGGAGGCGCTGCCGCGTAGGGTTAGCCCGCTCCTGAAGGCATGCTCGGCGGCGCGGGATGTTCGAATTAACCGGCGCGGGCGTTTAAGCGTTCAAATTACCGGGCGTTTTCGCCCACTGAAATACATATAGTGTAGTCCGGACCACAGCGTCAGTTCGAAAAAACCGAAAGTTAGAATTAAGCGTGTTCGAATTAACGAGATTTGACTGTATTATGAACATCATTGACAATATATATGTAGAACTTTATGATAACAAAATTCAACATTTTGAACGATAAATAAGTCTTAGATACAATCCAGACGAACTTACCAAGGCTATTCCCAAGTTTCCATTTACTCTTCCAGCTTATTGAGTTTTAATCTACTCTGTTCACCGTGCTATCGTAGAGATGGAACCTAGGTAAAGGTAATAACAAAACCAGAGAGATGACATAAAAAATAAGCTTATAGAGAAGTCCATATAAATCATCCCGCAATACACAAGTAGCCTTGCTAAATCTCAAATTTGAAACGAAAAAACAAACAAAAGAATTTGAATATTGTAGTGTATTATATATACTAGTTGCAGTCTTCTTCAGAATTTTAGTGCAAGGTAGAGTTGTTACATCGGCACTTACAAAGCTCTTTTTACAGCACAGCGCTTAGGCGCCCGTTTTTGTGTATCCACAGCGCCGCCTTCGGCGTCGGAGTAACCGCCCCGCTAAATTTAGCGGGAAATTGAATTGGTTTTGAGGTCACATGACGTCAATTTTCCCACTAAATCTAGCGGAGAAACTGAATTTGTTCATGGGTGACGTGACACAAAGTCATGTGACGTCCTTTTCCCTGCTAAATTCAGCGGAAGGACGAGAGGAGGAAGAAAGGAGGAGAAGAGAAGAAGAGATGAAGAGGAGGAGGAAAGGAGGGGGAGATGGGCATGCCCTGTCCTCCTCCTTCTTAAGAGCTCTGCTGTAGTTTCGCACTGCAAAAATTTGTAAAAGTCTTTCTTTTTTTTTATTTAGTATACCCAACAACTTGTTTTGAAGAAGCGGTTTCCCCTTAGTATGTGGCTGCGCTGCGGCAAAGCGTGACAGTAAAAACCGCGATGCCTACTCCGCGGTTTTCACTTCACTGGAGTGCATCCATGCGCAGGGAGAAGCGCACTCAATGAAGCTACTTAGGGCCCATGAAACGAATTTTGGGCTGGGATGAATGACTTCAGATTGGGATTTCACTAATAGCATATTGTTTAGTAGGCCAAAAGAAAGATGATAGAATGTCAAAAGCCCGACTTTTGCTACAAAAATTTGAAAACACAGCGGACTATTTTGTACCTCCTTCGCTTCGAAAGCTCTCTGCTTTTCACTGCGATACATCCGCGGTACCCAAAGCACGTCACCTGGCCCAAACGAACGCACGGCACACGACACCGGACCTCACTTATTAGCTATGCGCTTGCTCAAGCAATCAGCCCTTTCATCACGTGACCTCATTCTTCGCACGTGAGTATGCGCGAGAGAGCGTGATCACGTGGCAAAAGTGTGGCTGGCCCAACAAGCACGTAGCTTCCACAGCACTGTCAGCTTATGAGCGAACGGAGTGGGGAGAGCAACTTCTGTTTTGAGCGATGGGCTGCTAATCTTCTAGGAGGAGAATGGCGGTGTCCGGGTGGGGTACACAAACGAGGGTCCGAGCAAGAGGGGACTCTCTCCTTTCCGTCTTCTTCAACTGTTGGGTACAATGCGGGATTTGTGAGTTGAGGAGGAAAGCTAAACAGGAGAAAGTTGGAAAATTGTTTCATGACCCCTTTAACTCACCAGAACAGACCACGAACAGAGAATATTGCGCGACCTCCGAGTACAGTCAGTGACAGAAATCAAATAGAGTAGTAGGTTACTTAAATTGAAAGTTCTGAAAATTTGGACAAGCCAATTGTAACAACCCTTGGCTAGCGGCTCTTCAGCTGTTTTATTTTCAGTAATAATAAACTGAAATTACATTTTGGCGCAACGTTGGCGCAAATTCATCACATTTTGTCAAAATGTAGCAGGAAGTAGCAGGGTAAGCACTTTGGCACAGTTTGCTGCAGCTATCACATCACAGCAGTACACAAATGCAGAACCAGCAGCAATACATTACCTCCTCTTTCATTTATTGCACCTCTAGAGTCGGTAAAACTAATGGTGAATTCCATTCGTAGATCCGGGAACCTTTCCAAAATCCGCGAGGGAGGCAAAATTCCGCTCTGTGGGACCCGCTCCAAATCGACAAGGGGATGATAAACTCGCAGTCTTGGAGCGACCTCCCCCACACCCCTCCCCCCCACTTCCCCCTCCGCCGTTCAAAATGGCCGCTGCTCGAACTTCACAAGCCCACCAACGCCTCAGCCGACTGATCTTTCCAACGACCAGTGACAACTGTCACTGCTTAGCTGCAGAAATAACACGCGACACATAACACGCGACGCAGGCCGGGCGAAATTATACGTTTTACGGCGCCCATGTCACAAATAACAAAAAAGACGTCTGCGTTCGGCACCGTCGCATACCTTTCGGCCACCTCGAAGTGGCGGGGCACGGACAGCGATTGCCATCGGTGGAGTTCAGAGTTTTGGTACGACTTTAAAGGGGCACTGACAACCCAAAGGTCGTATTTTTTTTTATTGTCTAAAACGATGCAACTTGTAGTCATAGACACGCAAAAAAAAACGCATCGCAAAAAAAAAAAATTTTCTCGCGAGCGCGCGCGCCTTTTTAGTTTTGGCGTTTGTATTTCCCGCCACTCACCTCCTCGCTTCTTTTGATCGGTGACGTCAAAAATCAGGAAATTTAGAAGCTTTGTAGGTGACATTTCTATAACATTAAATAACGGCAATCGTAAAACATGTTTTTTAACGCAATTGCGAACGCACTACGGCTCCTCTTTTTGAAATACCAAAAATCGGAGTTCGGTGTGATGTTGCTTCCAAGATTTGTACCCTCCCTCGAAAAACTTGCCGGCGCTCGTTGGCGAGTCGAAGAAAAACCGGTTGTTTCCCGCCGGCGCCCTTCTATCTCTCACCTCCTCCTCGCTTCTGGTCGCCGTGGCAACGGCGGAGGTCCGAAAGAAAGTCGAGTCGCAGGAGACCGCAAAATTTGAGTCACTGCACTGGTGCGGATCGCGCGGGAACTTCAAATTCGGCATTTGGAAATTGTTTTTTTATTTCACAAATACTGAATTTTAAAGTTTCAAATTTTGAGGGTAATGTCCCGACATCGTTTTCAATCGTTTCGGATAATAAAAAAAAATATGATTTTGGTGTGTCAGTGCCCCTTTAATAAACACAGAGGTAACAAACCATCACTTGCAAGGTCATTGCCTAATCTCTTCTTGCTTTATTGCACGGGAAAACGCCCGCAGAATGCAGTGTAAAAAGGTAAACAATAATTGGCTGCAGCATGAACAGGCCTAACCTTGCGTCTGCCTCTGGATTTTCTGTCGTTCTTCCTCTCACGATCACAGATGTCAGCGCTTAGGATTTACCACGCTCCACAGTCCGGGCTTTGTATCCCTGATTTAAGCGAGGTAGAAGCGTTCGAGCCGTCACAATCCCACGTAAACCAACCGGCGCACCCGAACAGATCCAACTCGACAACCCGACCGTGGCCCGACGCCCGACCGGCTCGGCGACCTCGGCGACCTCGTCAACCTTGCCGCGCATGCGCACTGGCGATTTAGAAGGAAATGACGTAGGCGCTCTGTCAACTTCCGGAAAGATCTGTGAAATCCCACAGAGCAAGTTCGGCGGGGTTTGAGGCGCTCCGTGGAGCGGCCGCTGCCAGAGATCTACGAGCAGAAGATGACCAAGTCGAGCCAGGTCTGTGACGCGCGCTCCAAATGGAGCGCTTTTGGAGCGCTCAAGATCTGCGAGCGGAATTCACCATTAGTGCAAATACAGTCGAATCTCGTTAAATCGAACACGCTTAATTCAAACTTTCGGTTTATTCGAAGTGACACTGTGTTCCGGTCCACACTATATGTATTTCAATGTGCGAAAACGCCCGGTAAATCGAATGCTTAAGCATTCGCGCTGGTTAATTCGAACATCTCGCGCTGCCGACCATGCTCTCAGGAGCGGGCTAACTCCCGCGGCAGCGCCTCCAACCCGGCCGTGTGGCCGCGCTACGCCGTTCGCCAGCTGCTACTCCCGGCTTCAGTTCCAAGTAACCATGACAACCGATGACTTAGTGACCTTGAATGCTGCGATGAGCGGTGCGGTGCTGGCAGAGGCTGTTGTCGTTTTCTTTCTTGCACGGTAACGGTGCTGCGCTGCTGCTCTTCGGTGGGAGCGCGATAGTTACGTTTCTTGCCTTGCACTCGCGCGTTACTGCGTTTCGGCATGTTTTCGGCGGAAGCGCGACAGTTACGTTTCTTGCCTTGCACCCGCGTGTTGCTGCAGTTCGGCGTGTTTTCGGCGGGCGCGGACAGTTACGTTTCTTGCCTTGCACTCGCGCGTTGCTGTACTTCGATATGTTTTCAGTGGGCGTGCGACTGACGTTATCTGGATTCCAAGCGTCATGGATAACTCACGCCAAGATCATTCAGGCCACGTGCCTTCAACAGGCCACACCTGAGGACCCTTCAACCCTTAGTGGCAAAGATTCTGATGCCAGCGAAGAAATGCTCCCACCTAGTGCATCTGACATAGCGTCAACGCTGGACACAACCGCGCGCTACCTCTCGTGCCAAGAGAATGCTGATGCCGCGTTAGAGCTAGTCTTTAAGCTCCAAGCGATGTTGTTGATTCACGACTGAGGAACCGCGCACACGCATGCATCACGGATTACTTCCGTTGGTGATCGGTGTAAATAAATGTCCCGGAACTTGTCACTCATGTGTTAGCTCAGTGCACATGCGCCACCCAATGCAGCGCTGCACGTAAATACTCCATTTAATGAGCTTTCTTTAATTCGAACTCCGTTTAATTCGAACAAACTTTCGGTCCCCCTCAAGTTCGAATTAACGAGATTCGACTGTAGCTTGTAAGAACAGTGACCAAGACATCTCAGAGATGTCTAACCAAAATGGGCAAGGGGGAACACACTACCCATAGCCACTAAGCGAGTTACATTTATTGACAACATCGTCGAGGCCATGAAATTGCACAGAATCGACACTGCCAGTTGCTACTGACATTTCTCCACTTACTCCACGCATTAAAACGGCCTGCAACGGGGTAAAACAGTGCCGTCAGCCTCCCAATGCCTATCTAAAGCGTGCAGATCTACCCCTCAGAATCACGTCTCCAAAACTCTACGCAAAAACTTTCAGCCTTTCCACTCTGGTGAAGAAGGAAGACCAGCGAATCTGTACTATGATGGGACGACCTCAAGCACACGACTTCTTGGACGACCTCAAAGACGACGCTTAGAGGACGACGTCTAGGACGACCTCAAGGACGACGTCTAGGACGACCTCAAGGACGACGTCTAGGACGACCTTAAGGACGACTTCTAGGACGACCTTAAGGACAACTTCTAGGATGACCTCGAGGACGACCTCAGAGCCGATGTCTAGGACGACCTCCAGGACGACGCCGAGGACGACCTCAGGGACGAAGTCTAGGACGACATCAAGGACAACCTCAAGGACGACCTTAAGGACGACTTCTACGACGACCTCGAGGACAACGTCTATGACGACCTCAAGGGCGACTTCAAGGACGACCTCAAGGATGACCTCTAGGACGACCTCTCGGACAACCTCAAGGACGACCTCGAGGACGACATCTAGGATGACGCCTAGAGAAATTCAGCCTTTCCACTCTGGTGAAAACCAGAGTGGAAAGGTTTCCGCCATCTACGAGCGAGGCCGGCAAGCCGATTGTCTGGTTGCCGCCATCACTCATAGATGGCGGTAGCTGTCCAGAGTTTTGTGTAGACATTTCTTTGCGGGGGACACGATCCTCGGGAAACTAGCCCTTAACAGCTCCGCTGTAAAAGGTGGCGACGCTACAGACAAATGTTGCGTGAAACGAACGGAAGATAGACTGCCACGGCAACGTCGGCCGATCGAGGGGTCGGGGCCGAAGGGTCGGGCAATGCATTCATGTCTCGGCCGAGGTGCCCGCAATCCAACTGAAACCCATGCCGGAGAAGACTTTGCGTAACTCTAGGGCACCTCTCTGACCGGCGGATGTAACGCGTCTAAAAAAGTGGTCCCTCCATCTCCGCCAGACGTCAAAGAAGTGTCAGGCTGTCGCCGGTCTCAATCCTGGCAACTCCATTCTGCTCCAGGTCGCCCGTCAGCTTGACAGTTCCCGGAAGCTTCGGCAGCCAGGAGTTGGGATGCCGCGACGACGGCGACACTCCTGCCTGCTTGTGATTTTTACCAGAACTTTCGCGACCACCCACCAAGTTGGCAACATCCGACGGCATGACACTTCATTAGGCTTTTGAGATGTCTCCGATGGCGCGACACTCCAGCTCTTGCGATGTCATTTGTTGCCACTTCGGGACCAGTTTCAATGTGCAGGTGGAACAGGACGCTAAACGCATTAGTGGAAGAGGCGTTGCAGACGCCATAGTGTAACCAAGATTTTGGTTGCATGTTGAAAGATCCCCGAGCGGTCGAATTCAGGCCTCGGTTCTTCGCCAGGGCATGTACGTGCCCTTCGTTGGTTTGCCGCACGAAGCCCCCCAATTCGATTCTTAAAGGAGCTGTGCAACGATATTCAGTTGGAATGTTTTTCGCTTTCCACGAGCTTACTGGCACTGGTGGGACTCAAGGATACTCGCACGCAACGCCACTGGCCAAGAAACTCCTTTGTTGCGGTGTAATTTCAAGGACAAAAGCGATCATTTTCATTCAATCTCTCCCTTGCAAAATTCGATGACGTAACGTGGGGATCGCAGTACACCCATATGACGATATTTGAATGCGGTTCATAGATTGGACCCGAGCATTGCGTGGGCACTCGATTTGGGCTCGTGATAATTACTAGCTCGGGAAGCATTCGGGTAGAGGGCCCGTGTCCAATCGCTGCAACGACGACAATAGCCGAGCCATAACAATGTCTGGAACTCAGCGCGTGTCCTGTGCTTTGCCAAACCCAGCGCGTGGCTATGATCAACATTGGCGGCATATAATCGGTTCCAGTTCACGTGGCTGCTTGCTCTGGCTGCGAGTTGAGGGGGTGATTGCTGCTCGTTTTTCTTTAATTTTTTTCTGAGACTTCTAGTGCGGGGGGTGAAAACCGAACGCGTGTTTCATAGCTCATTAACGTCAGGGATCCGTTCTAAGTGGTATTTGTGCAAAGTACAAAAACTGTTGCATCGCCCCTTTAACAAGGGTTGCCGACGGAGCCTTAGGCGGCCGTACGCTCACCATGTCCTTGGCCTCGATGTCAGCCGAGTGCTTGAGCAGCAGCTCTACCAGGTCCAGGTGACCCTCCTGGGCAGCCACGTGCAGTGGGGTGCGGTCCACCTTGGTGCGGGCGTCTCGGCTGATACCCGCCCGCAGCAGCACCTCTGCCGTCGACAGGTGGCCGTTCTGCGCCGCCATGTGCAGTGGAGACGTGCCCAGCTGCGCATCGCAGTTTCTGGGTCACACCCCATCGACCTCCGTTTCCGTCTCGGCTTTTAAATGACGACCTTCTCCCCTGTCTTGGTTAATGCAGATATGGGCCCTCGGGGTGTACTAATACGAAGAGCAGGTCATCTGCTTCTTGCGCGGAAGTTGCAGTTCAGTCAGAACGACGCCGAGCTCCGATTGGCTTTGATTGGAAGGATAGTGGGTAGACCCCAATGCTAGATGCCTTGAGGTCTACCCACTATATTTTTCAATCAGCCATTAAGAGCTTGGCATTCTGACATCATTGCAACCCCTGTGCAAGAAGCAAACAAACCTGCGCTCCGGATAAACAACATTAAGGTGGGCTACTAAGCTATCAACCCTTTCGTGCCCAAAACTTTACTTGAAAAACTAGAGAACTATAAACCCTGACATTGCTTTAAAACACACACAATAACAAAAAACTGGTCCCGGGAAAAAGATTACCTATTTTTATAAGCATGTTTTCATAATGTTGCTCGTAAGCAACCCTGTGCATTTGCGGCACTACTTCACGTCGAACGAATACAAGCAGTTACGACATCAGGAAGGGCCCAGGCGCATTTTAAAATTTTGCACAATAGAAAAGGTATAACCAAATCTGTAACATTTGCGCCGGTCTTTCTTGTCGCAGTTTTGAAGCCAGTGGTGCACGCCATCATACGTCACATTCACTATCGGTTTCGGTTTTGAAAGACAAGTGATCTGTTTTGAAGATGCATTTCGATACTCCACTGCTAGCGCAAGTATACTTGCCCATGCGACAGAGGGCGCTAAATTTATTGAGGCACACGTGGCACGGGAAAAAATAAATCATTCTTGAGTTGTGGCTCCTGGGTAATGCTGGGCATCAAAGGGAGAAGCATATTAAAGGGACCATGAAACGATTTTGAAATCTAACTTTACCCACCACACGTCGTAAAAGATGTGAAAAGAAACCCAAAAACACAAAAATAGAGAGCAAAAAAAAATTCTTCGCTATTGAACTTTTAAAAGAAAACCGGACTCTTTTACACCTTCTTTCCTTTAAAGATATCTGCCTTTTCACTGCAATGCATCCGCGGAACCGCAGCACGTCAGCCAAATCCATGTCGCCTATTGGGTAAGAGCCAACCTTACCAGCACCACGATCATAAACAATAAATAGCCGGCGAATGTTTCCTAAAATTTTTGTTAAATAATATTCAGATCTACATTTTGTAGCATAATAAGAGATGTAACCAAAATTGCCGAATTCGATAATGCTCAGAGCCAAGCGCCATCTATTGTGTGGTAAACGAAGCAAGAGAAAGACCCGACTGCGCCTGCGCAGTAAACCCACGAGCGTCGTCTGCTGAACAGGTTTACACATGATGCACTTTCTTCGCAGAACAGACTTCCATTTCTGGCTGCTCGAGTGGTGTTTACATTGTTTGTGATCGATCGCTCGGTCACTATGCCGAAAAGCTGCAGTGTATCGAAGTGCCCAAATTACAGTTTCTGCAGTCCAGTGGTTAAAAAGAAACAGTTGCAGTTTCACCGCTTGCCACTCGATGAACCACGTCGAAGCACTTGGTGCAGGCTCATCGGTTTGAGAGATCCCGGGTCTAAGGTCATTCGTGTATACTCGGAGCATTTTGACACAAAGCGTGATTACAGCCACATTCGCAGTGTTCTCTGCGAATGCAGGCAGGTTCCAAAAGCCCTCCGCCGATTCCGACGAAGAACTGGAGTCTTCGTCGGAAGACTCGCCGCACTTCCAAACAGGCATACCAGCGTTTGAGACTAGTCCCATGCTATCGCTGTAGCGCAACATATCTAACTAAATTTCGCTCAGCTGCAGTGTGTCCACGGCTATCGCAGCGATGAGATGCGCCGATTCAGAAAATATGTCGGAGGCATCAGCGCAGTAAAACCTACCGGCACACCGCCAACTCGCCGCCGCTAACGCTCCCCATTCTCCTACTGCCGAGTGAACTTCCAGTTCAGATGCCGGCAGACGTCACGACCGTCAAAATTACGCCGCAGCTTGTTTTGCGGTGAGTTGGAGAGGAAGAAAAATTCTATGTTTCATTAATGTTTTGTGTAGAAGTTAATAAATCGAAATGAAAACGGATGCCTGTTCGGCATTCAGTGAACATTGAAGGTTTAATGTAGAAGTTATTTCATGGTCCCTTTAAACATAAAGAGCACGACACTATTTGTATATAAATTTAATTGCTGCCTCACCGTGCAGAGAAAGATTGGATTTTTGCTTTTTGTATCTCTGGTTTTCTTTTGCTTATCCAGTTACTTGCGTAGCTTTCTTCAACTTTCGTTCTTTTCGTCTTCCGAATTTAACAACTCTCACTTCTTCCTTCTCTTTCTTATTATTGCATAAAAATGACAGTTGTGCGTAGAGCGCTTGTCCCATCTTCCCATTCCCGCCCTCTTCAATCTGGATAAGCATCGTATCGGCACGCAGTCATGCACCACTACTGCGTGATGCATGTTAAAAACCCCAGGCTAGGTTGCCATACAGTCGTACTGCACTGGCTAAATTTCTCATTTACAGTGGGTAACAATGTCGCCATGTTCTGGCGGACTAAACTCCCGCTGTATAAACAACTAATGACTCATTCATTTTTTTTAGTTCCATCTTTGTGTGGTTTAATATTTAATAAACAATGATGACGTCTACGTATATCACAAATAGACCTTTCACTAAGCCAAAGGAAATTCTTGGAACAGGTGTCACAGATGACGGACATGACCTCAGAAACAACGGAAGAAAGCCGGGCAAGCAACTGCACTACCCCGTCTCTCCCTGTGGTATATGATGTGGGAGCAAGGAAGAATGTATGGTACATTCTCATAATTCAATGTGCGGTCTTTCGGGATTTTTGTGAAAGATGTGGAGGCAGCATGTGTAAGCCACGCTGTATGTCGTAAACATGGGCACCAGTGCCAGGATGCATTCGCTCAGTACGGGTTAACTTGAAATGAAAGCTACTTCTGTAGCTACCGGTCTCGTTATGCAAGCAATGCAGACGCTTCAAAGGGAGAGCGAAAAAATGTGACTGTCTCATTGGCCGCCTTGTCTGTCTTCAGTAAGTTCGCCCCAAATGTTTCTTGGCTTTTGCCTCTTCTAGTACGACTTTTATCACGAGGGTACCTCTAAGGTCATTCAAAGAAGACTTCTAATACTGGGTTTAAGTGCTGCCACTGCGACCACTATGAGTTTAAAAGTTCTACTTTCATTTGTAAAGAAACCATTCAACCACAAGGTGCCAATATCCGAGGCATAGTCTGGCAACTCTAGTCACCCAACTAGGCAGACAATATGTTACTCTACCCCCAGTCCGCGCTCATGACGATTTACGAATACCGCCAGTATTTTCAGATTAACATTTTCAGAGAATGTTGGATGCGACACCGATACTTCATAGAATAATTTGATTGCTACGAAATCTATGACAAAGGATCGGCGCATTCGTGCACCACCCAATCACCGCCTACTCTTATGGTAAAGTGTTTATGAGTATTTTTATCCACAGAACTTTAAACACTGCTCACTACAAAAAGTCATCTACATCACACCCATCACACACTTGCATTTGACTATGACCAACCGAGACAAGACCGGTTTTTAAGCATCTGGCAACGGCTTATGACCGGCTGCATAGCTGTGCAGCCTGTCTGAGCCGTCGCAAGAGGCTCGAAAACTGGCCTTGTCTCAGTCGATCGCAGTCAAACGCAACTGTGTGAACGGGCCTTAAGGCATTGGACAAGAGACTATTGTCTCTTGTCCAATGCTCTGCCAGGGCGTCCGCAGTTGGCCTCCGACACATTCTCTGGAATTGACCAAATCTTCAGCACCGCCTCCTTCCCCTGACTCAGGCACGAGGCCTCAACCTGGCCTTACCCTGAGGACTACTACAAATAGACCAAAGTGAATGCGCATGCTGGAGCCCTTTTGGGTTTTATACGGGATGCACAAATAGCACACCTAATCTAAACAATCAAACTATGCTTGTTGCACAAATAAAAAAAAAGAGAGACTTTTGGTGCAAAACTTGCAACCTGAGAGGCAGCCTTATGCAACAGGTTGATGGTTTGATGAAGAACAAGCGCAACATGAATGACGCCCTACCCAGTCTGTGGTGAAGGGGGCCCCGCTGGTCATGAGTTCGCGCACTTCTTCCGTCTCCCCGTTTCTCGCAGACTCGAGCAGCTGCTTGCCGAGGTCCACCAGGGACATGGAAGGCTGCGGTGCAAGTTGCAAAGGCAACGGTATCTGGGAAAGAAAGGATATAGCAAGCATGAACAATGCCTGTCCCGCCAAACCAAGCGTGACCGGGTGCCAGTAGAGCCACTAGAGAAGAGTACCGTATTTTCCGGACTATACATGTTTAACACTATACATGTCTAAAAGTTAAAAGTTCTGGCTGTGCAGACTATCTAAGCGTGCAGACTTTACAGGAATTTTGTTTTTCAAGATTGTTCATTGTGATGAAACGTGGTGGTATTTGTGAATGGAAGAGTATGTTAATGATGATTTATGTATAACACAAGCTTCTTTTGGAGCTAAGAAAGCAGACATCTGTCAAGATGTGCTTTGTATGAGAATATTTTCCTGTCGACTAAGCACCAGGTGCGAACTATGCACGACGTGCGGAGTATCTAAGCAAAAACTTTTGTTTTCGGCCTAAATTGGCCCCTGCGGACTATACACCCGGAAAATACAGTAACAACACTTCAACCATCCTTGTACTAAAAAAATCATTGTTGCCACTTATCTGAAATCACGAGACGGTCTTTTGTCCTCCAAAAATGTTGTAACACTACGTGGCAGAGCAGAGCAATACCACTTAAGCTTCCTCACGCCGTATCTATGCACTAGGCACCAACATGGCAGCGGCCACAAGATAAGGAAATGACGTCCGGATACTTTAAGCACAGCTTATCGGTGGCTCTAAGTACCAGGAATGCCGATTAACTCGGTACCAGGAGGCAACACATGTACTTTTTCCCCCTGTTCAATTTTGTGTAATGTGGATCCCCAGGCTAATATCTATACTCCGTATCACTAGTTGCGCGCAGTACAGGCGAAGGCAACGCCAAGCGACGAGAGAAAGGGTAAGCACTAGGAAGGCTTGGGAGGGGGAGAGAAACCTCCTCTCTTCTATAACGTTCCTAGTGCTTTC
Organism: Ixodes persulcatus; assembly: GCA_013358835.2. Lineage (NCBI taxonomy): Eukaryota > Metazoa > Arthropoda > Arachnida > Ixodida > Ixodidae > Ixodes > Ixodes persulcatus. Next base: position 66,369 of record JABSTQ010010204.1, read on the forward strand.
CCTTTCTCCCCTCGCCCACCATTACCCTCCTCTCTTGTTACACCTTCATAGTGCTTGCCCTTACTCTCTTCGCCTGGCGTTGCCTCCGCCTGCACTGCACACAACTTGTGACAAGGGGTACAAAGGCAGGTTCAGACATTTGCATCTGAGTGTGACCAACTACATTATGACTCATTCCGCTCCACTATGTGCTGCGTGGAGTCGGGCTGCCATAGCAACCATATCGTCGTAAGCAGTCATAAGCAGTCGCATATGCAAATGTTAGAGAGGACCTTAAAGTAAGTTTACAACCTAGAATGAAATAGATAATTGTGTTTCAGCTGTTTCATGCAGCAGCTGTTAATTCGCATTATGTTTCGTGGTCTAAATAAAGTAAATAGAGACCAGACATTCCTATTTTGGCAAAACAGGTCCTGCTGCCCTACCGGCGTGCTTGTGGGACGGTGTTTTATCCCGCTCCGGCTTCCCCGAACCGCAAAATAGGTAAAAGACGCGGTTACACAAAAGGATCACACCAATGAGAGGGTGCTTTTTCTGATCAATAAACAAGATATGCTTAGCAGAGAAGATGCTAACGCTCAAGGTTAATTTGCATATGACATAGAACAGTACTATGGACATAGTATGTACAAAAATAAATACATTAATACTAAAGAAATCTTTTAACCAAATGTATTGCATGTGCATGCGAAACGGTATGCAAATACCAAGGAAAATAAATGCGCACGGTGTATACAAAGTAATGAAAAGGTGATTCGTTACAGAAATTTAAAGTTTTAAAGTCTCACAACACAACAACAACCCACCCCTGATAAGCATCCCACTTTGGGGCCCAATGAATATGGTCACTTTAAAGGAGCTGTGCAACGATTTTAATGTAGAAAGAATTGGCGTTTTCTACTTTTGACATTGTTCACCTTGTCACAAAAGACAGAAAACACACCTTCTTTCGAAATGTTGCGATTCCGCCGCGTAATCACGAAGCAAAAATTAGAATATTCCTCGACCTGTAGCCGCAAGCGGCGGCCATGAGAAACACGCGGCATGACGTCAATGGGGGATCTTGTAGAAAGATAGCAAGTTGTGCGAATGCCTGATCGATAAAAGGTAACTTTTCTATAAATCTTGTCGTTCCAACATAAATATAAATGCGTCAAAAACCTAGTATCATCGACAAAACTTTTATTATACGGAGTTTCAGTGGCGCCATCTATCCTAGGTCCACAAAACCGTCAGCAGCGGAACAGCCGCCAGAAGCCGGAGGGGGAGGGGGGACAGGGCCGGACGGGTATGGCCGGACCCGGATGAGACTTTCCTCCTTTCACCATATCGTTCGCGCTGCGCCCGCCAGCACGTGGTCACGCGGTCGCGAGCGGATGAGTTCTCGCTGCTCACTGATGGCTCTAAAGGGAGAGCTTCACCGGAACCCTGCGCCTTCCCCATTAACGTCACAGCGCACGTGACTCGGAAGTTAGTGAAGGAGTTGAGAGGCGCCGAAAACCTCAATCTTTGTCCATTTTTAAAATAAAAACTAGGACATGCAGGCAAAAGTGGTTTTTTGTTCTTTACTCAGAAAGGTCGAGACACCAACTCCCAAATTATTTAAGCAAATTACTATAACTGTTGCATAACGTGAAACATTATTTGGCTGTGTTCGGCATTTTGTGAAGCCCAAAAGCGTGGATGAAAGCGTGGCCGCTATACTCGACACTGATTGGTTTTGAGTGGGGGGGCGCCATCGCAGTAAAAAAAAAGAGCTTGCGCCAGGCAACAATCAAATTCCGACCATTTAGATTATTAAAGGAGCTGTGCAACAATTGCTGTGCAACAATTTTAGTGCTTTGCTTAAATAATTTGGGAATTGGTGTCTCGATCTTTCTGAAGTAAAGAACAAAAAAAACGCTTTTGCCTGCATGTCCTAGTTTCTATTTTAAAAATGAACAAAGATTCGCGGTTTTCGGCACCTCTCAACTCCTTCACCATCTTACGAGTTACGTGCGCTGTGACGTCAATGGGGGTCGCACAGTGTTCCGGTGAAGCTCTCTCTCTCTAGAGCGATCAGTAAGCAGCGAGAAGTCATCCCTGCGTGACTACGTGCTGGCGCAGCGCAAACAATATGGTAAAAGGAAGAAAGTCTCATCCGGGTCCGGCGAGAGCCTTTTACCCCGTCCGGCTCTGCCCCCCTTCCCCTCCGGCTTCTGGCAGCTGTTCACGGTAGCAGATAAAGCTGATGGTTTTGTTGGCCTCGGATAGATGGCGGCACTAAAACTCCGTATAATAAAAGTTTTGTCGATGATACCAGGTTTTTGACGCATTTATATCTATGTTGGAACGACAAGATTTATAGAAAAGTTACCTTTTATTGAGAAGGTATTCGCACAACTTGCTATCTTTCTACAAAACCCCCATTGACGTCATGCGGCGTGGTTCTCATGGCCGCCGCTTGCGGCTGCAGGTTGGAGAATATTCTAATTTTTGCCTTGGGATTACGCGGCGGAATCACAACATTTGGAAGGAAGGACAATGTTATTAACAATTTCAGGTGGGCATCAGGGCACACCTATGGCATTTTGTGACACTAGCTTTGGTTGTTCATGACGCACTTTCTGCAGTATAAGTCACCCAGCGTGGAAATCTAAATTCTGTGTTACGCAATAGTGAATGAGGACTGTCGTGACAAGTCACTAGGAGTGGAAGATTCAAAAGGACGTGAACTTCTAGTTTTCATGCTAATGATATTCACTCACCTCCATGTTTCTGTGCAAGAGAGCCCCTTAGAAAACATCCAGGACTCCTAGGAAAGAAAAACAGGGTCCTCGTAACGAGTTCAAAACGAACAAGTGCGTAAAGGAACGCCGAGACGCTAATGAATTTTCGATTGAATTGGTTAGCACTGATTAGATCGCACACGTGAGATGTGCTAGAGCGTTAGAAAGCATTTAAGCTGCTAGCAGACGAAAACAACGCTCGATCGCCAGATGCGACAAGATCGGAAAGCAATCCGGTATGAACCTTGGGGGCTCGAATGGCTTCTGGGGTTGGCATAAGGGAGGAGTGGCGCCCGAGGCAAGATGGAGAATGCCACCAGGCCAAAGCATCCTTTTCGTCGGTTGCACGCACGACGGGCAGAGGCAGTTGACGCGATCGCTAGGTGCAGCAGCAGATATTTGATCGTCGCGGGAGGAGCGCCATTGCAAACAGGAAAACGGAAGAGGCCAAAACGGAAGCGGACTCAAATGAGAGCGCGTTCCTGGCAAGGTGGACGGCGACGGCGTCCCTCCCGAGTTCGCGCTTCTCGAAAGTTGACATTTCTCGAGAGGACAGAGAAAGGGCGGCAATGATTCGCTTACTTCAAATCCTCGGGGCCAGTGTGATCTCTAATTCGGCTGGAAATCACAGATTACTTTTGGGAGAAACGAAGTAAAAGCAGAAAGTTCCGGAAGTAAGACATTTTTCCGGAAATGCATCTACGTCGACCTGCCGCTCTGCGCTTCCTCCGAGCTACATTCCGCGCAAGCGCTTGCGTCATGTCTTAATGCGCGAGAATATTAGCCGCGAGATTATTGCGCCCGTTTTATTGCCTAACGTCGTCTCCATTCGGAGTCATTACGACAGCATTTTCCTTCGCTTATCAAAAACTCTGACGCTGCATACAGTAAACTCATAGTATGTAGCTTGCATAGCGGAAACGTCGATTTGAGAACTATTTCTTTAACGTGACTCATGGAATGAATCAAATAACAACAAAACAACAAATAAAATGCTTGTGGCGGCGTTCTAATACCTTTACTGTTTCTGCATAATAAAACAATGCTACTTTAGAGCAAAATTTATCACTCCATAAATTATGTTCGCTATGTTATGCTGAAAAAATACGCAAAACATGATCCACACACCAACCAAACCTAACTCCACAAAACGTGTTATGAGAGTTTATAGGATTGCCAATCTAAGCGTTAAATTTACTGTATGTATAGTTTAGTTAAATCAATAAATGAGGCGACCAGATACGACCAAGAATTTATCCGGCGATATTTGTGCACAGTTAGGTTTCGGTGTTTCGGTGCTAAAGGGCGCTGCTGTCAGCCAACTCTCCTGTGGCAGACTGTGGTTGGCCAGCATCCCCCTAACAACGTGTCGGTGTTTACCGACATGGCGGGGACCGGCAAGAAATCCGAGGGGCTGTTTCGTCAAAGTATCGCTTGGCAAACACTTTTGCGATTCACAATTTTGGCCCTCGCCTGGCTCGTGGGGTTCAGTTCGCGGTTGTTTGCAGTGATACGTTTCGAAAGCATCATTCATGAGTTCGATCCATGGTGAGTAGACGCACCTCCCGTACGACCATAACCAGCGTAAAAGTGATTCGTGGCACGTAATCCCTGCCAATTCTTTTACGTTCATCTCTGCGGGCTCTCTTCTCGGTGCCGCTTTCTCCGCTTCACAAGTAGAGAAAATTCCCGACTAACTATTGTAGACTATTCGATCGCACCTGGGTCTGGAAAAATCGCGAGTAGCGTCGCTGAGAATGCTGGTCTAGGCACATTTTTTTGAACTAAGAACACGCACGGGCGAAGTTCAGAACGCTATTGGTTTCCGCGTCGAGTTAGGGCGCAATTCTTCAATTATTTATTTAAATTAAACTGGTCCTCACTTCGCTTTAGCAGACCATGAGATCGGCTCAAACGGGTTACTCGGAGCGGGGGTGTAGTAACGTATCCTAAATGCATATTTTTGCCTCCCTTCGGGCGATGGAGAATCACGAAGCTTTGATTTCGGCCTTTTATTGTCTGCGTAGTAGGATTCACGTTTACGACTGTGCGCACACGTGTCTCGTTTGTGCGTTCGCCGCAACTGTGCAGAACAGAACGCCGGCCGGCGCCTAAAGCTCCACGTGTAAAGTTGCCCCGCTTTTCTCTCTATCGAAGGCTTGCTAAAATCTAACCTTTTCGCGAGCACTGGCTGGTTCAGTCGCTTTAGCAGATGTTCTTTTGTGCATGTGTCTGTGCCTGTACTCGCTTCGTTGCTACGATAAAATACGTGGCAATTTTTTTCTTGTTTAATTTGATTTACGAGTATGGCGTCTTTAGTTTTAATTAATTTCTTCTGTCACCGCTAGGTTCAACTACCGGTCGACACATTACATGGTCCAGCATGGGTTCTACAACTTCCTCAATTGGTTCGACGAAAGGGCTTGGTATCCGCTTGGCAGAATTGTTGGAGGAACGGTATGTTTATGGTTTTCCTTTTGCAAGCTTTTGTGAAGTGACTCGGCTAGAAACAAAGCCTCCTGGAAAGCTGTATGTCCGCTTCAGACGGGGCAGTTTCTCCCAGTGTCTTGACATTGCAACACCAGCAATATCTGCCTCCCGTGTTCACAGGCAGCAACCGCTAAAACGCGTATTGCCACATTTTGTCACCATCATTATTCAAATACTAATTTTCTTGCACTATCTGGTCATAAATTTTTTTTATGAATAACATGTTTTGGCGTCTTTAAATGTCTTTGAAAACACTCACTAATCTTCTTGAAACCATTTAGACATGCAAACAATTTATTGCAAGCCAGAATGAAGCTAAACCCAGTGTTCAGCTATCATCACCAGGGAGGGGGAGGGTACCATGAAAATATTGCCTCTCTGATTGGCTGCTGCCGTTTCAAATGTTTGCGAGTTTGGGGTGCTCGTCCGTTTTGATCAAGAGCCTATCCAAATAATTCATGTTGCAGCACAAAGATCTAGGGAACAACTCGCTAGCAACCTCAAAACTACTGAGAAAGTTGGCCTGTCTGAAGCGGGCCTTTGACTGCTGGCAGACATTTTTTCTATCGTACAGCAACCCCAGGCCTTAAAGAAGCTTACCATTATCAGAACATTGGCTGGCAGTGTAAAAGAATCAGTTTTGTTTTTACCAAGGTGTCGAACCGAACCCGAACCGAAAACCGGATTAAAACCGTTATTTTTGACCGAACCGGTACAAAACCGAAACCGAAATCGAACGCTTCATATTGAACCCGAACCGGAGCGAAACCACAATATGATGTGGCGGTTACCGGTTCAACGAAAGCGGTTCAGGGCCAATTGTGTAAATAATTTGTCTTAATGGGAGACGTAGCGTGCATATTTTTTTATATTGCCAAGACTAATCCTACATACTGTCAGATATTTTTACATTTCGTTTTTATTGCATACGTAATAAAAAAATACATCATCATCAAAAGCAGAGACACAATGAGACCATGTGGTGAGCGAGCTCGCTCAGTTCGCGCCTCTACTTAGGCATCTGGAGAGCTTCAACTTTACTTTGTTTCTTGGATTGACCCTGGCGACGCGGTAGCTGCGGCGGCGATTTCAAAGCAACACTTGGCCGCTTGGCTACGAAATGTCCTAGTGTCGGAGCGGATTGCGCCACTCTAGGCACAGAGGCCTACGCGTCCACAAATGTTTGACCTCAAGATGGACCGCAGTTGCAGTTGATGAGCAATTTAGCCAATCGAGCACCAAGATTACACCACGTGACCTTCCGCTTGAGTGCAGCGACACGCTGAAGGAAGGTGGGACCGCGCTGCATCGGCTGTATAGTTTGTACTGTGGTTCATTTCAACGAAAAACAATCTTTTCTTCAAACTGTCCGGAGTATTGCATTGCAGAAAAAAATAAAATGAAAAACATGGGCCGTCGGAGGCGAGGCTCGGGGGGGGGGGGGGGGGGGGGGGAGGGGGGGGGAAGGGGGGAGAGAATTTTTTTTATATTCTTTTTTGTAGGTTTGTCAGACTAGCAAGCCCAGCATGTCACCTGTTCAACCATTTTCTCATTTTGTTTGAAGTCCTCTTTCATCGTCTTCAACTGAGCGCTGCCAAGATAACATCATCGTCTTCAACTGAGCGCTGCCAAGATGTAGTCACATTTTATTATACATACGTGCTCACATGCCCGGTCATTGGCAGATCGGCCAGTCTGGGCGATTTATACACGACCACAGCTTAACAGGATTCGATAAACTACCTCAACTGCGCACTTGACATACTTGTTTCTTTGTCTCACGGCACATTTGTTTCCTTTCGCTCCCCTGTCAGCCACTCTGGGGCATAGTTGCGACATCTTACTGGGTGCCGAAAACAGGTAGCCTGTCTAAAAAACGCGTGTGTGCAGAGCAAAACCAACAAAAACATATAGAGGGCAAGTAATCCAGCTACATATTTTTTACTGTTTACAAAATCGCAGCCCAGCGTGCGATCTTTACAGCCCAGCACATGCGTGTTCGTCACTCCGGATAGCGAGCAAAGCACGCGCTATACGTCCGAACACTAAAGGGCTGTTTACACTCCAACGTTGAGCGCAGTGAACGCAGCGTAGCGCAGAACGTGCGCCTTTCATTGGCCGGCAACCAGGAACTCAATATCTGCGACCAATCAGTATCTGTGCGCGCTGTGCTACGCCACGCCCGTCGACGTTACGTTGGAGTATAAACGTATTTTAAATGTGGCACCGCCCACAAGCTGTTTTGTGGAAAGGTCTATTGGCGACATGCGCGATCAAAAGCGTCGCTATGATCGGCCTTCCATGATTGGCCGGATGCTGATTATGACGTCAGCAAAGGATTTCTGATTGACGGAAATAAGAGGAATGGAAAAACTTCAATTTTGACGGTGTTGGCAGTGCTGGTTTCAGAGCGCTATAATTTTAAGCTTCCACCATGCTCATTACAAGCACCATCAAACTTGTTGTTCGCAAAGTATTGACGTCACGAGAGGCAACTATAGGAGGGCGCCACCAAAACATCTTGCCGCTAATAGACCCATCCACAAATTATGCCCTCTTCTCACAGAGATTGAAATACTGCACAGCTGTGTGTGCAAAAGACACCATAAATATGGAAAGCCTATCGCTTATATATAGTTCACTTAAAAACAGTATTATGCAAGTAATAGCCTTGCCACATTCATGGTGTCTTTTTCGCACATCACAGTGAAGGGTTTTAAGATCTGCCTGAAGAGGGAGTAGTTTTGGGATGGGTGTTTGCGAGTATCTCGTGCTCACAAAAGGCTGCAGTAAGTGCTCGTTCAATATTCAAAGGTCGAGATAGGAACCGGTTCGAACCGATTCACACTTATTAAAACCTGTAACCAGAGTAATATTATGTGCGCTACCCTAAACCAGAACCGAACCGGAACAAAATGCAGTGCTACTGAACCCAAACCGAACCGAAATAATGACCGGTTCGACACCTTGGTTTTTACAGCTTCTGTTAATTTTGCACTTTGTATGAATTGACTCCAAAATGCCTTTTTTTTTTCTCTTCCATTTATGCAGGTGTACCCCGGGTTGATGATAACATCCGGTTCCATCCATTATCTGCTCAGCCTTCTTCACATTACCGTTCACATTAGAGACATCTGTGTTTTCCTAGCACCTGTTTTTAGGTAAGCACACAAACCATCTGGCGATTTCTTTGTGCTGCAGCTGGCCTCATGTACCCCTACCGGAAGGGTGTGCATTTGTAACGTTTCAATTGTCTGCTTTTCTTTGCCTTGCAGTGGGCTGACAGCACTTGCGACTTATTTCTTGACAAAAGAACTATGGAGTGACGCAGCGGGACTTTTTGCTGCTTGCTTCATTGCAATAGGCAAGTTTCTAGCCTCAATCAAAGCTAACAGGATATTCTGGAACTGATGGCTTTTGTTTTGGCACTGGAGCCTGCATGTCACGTTTGGCAGACTAGATTCTGTACCTGGACTTGTTAAAACTGCATAGCGACTTCATTGTATTATGCAAAAGCCTGCCCTTATGGTTACGTTTTGAGAGGGATAACATGTTGCAAGAAGAGCTGAACTGCCACGTCACATTCTTGCGGCATCCAAGGAAGTACTAGCACTAATGTTTATGCCTTGATCTTGAGCTCATTTATTTATTTATTTAATTATTTACCCTAAGGGCCCTTTCGGGCATTGCATAGGGGGGAATTTTTAACACCAATATTAGAAACAATACAAACAATGAACAGATAGCCGTAACACACCGCGAGCAAGGAAAAGAAAAAGAAAAAAGCCACGAAGAAACAATTCAAAGTTGCCATGGCGGAGCAAAGCATACTGAGTGACAATGACTTAGGATTTTTCTGAGATAAAAGAAATCAAGAAGTCTAAAAAAGTTTGGTAATCCTGTATGAGTGCAATGTTAATTGGTAAGGCATTCCATTCATTAATTGCGAGGTTTAGCGGGAAGTATTTGTATAAGTTAGTACGTGCAAATACTGAATTTACTTTGTTAGGATGATCAAAGCGGGGAAAAATGCGGGTAGCGGACACAATGTGCGTTTGACGGAAAGATGATGAACTATGGTAGATTTTATGAAATAACGAAAAACGTGCGATTCGCCGTCTGGTCGCGAGGGGCGTTAAATCTAATGATTCTTTGATACGGGTGATGCTACTAGTAGGAGAGTAATCGCGTGCTATAAACCGGGCTGCTTTATTTTGTAGTGACTCCAGACTGTTAGTTAAGCTGGTGTGGATTCCATATCACTGAGGTGTATTCAAGTTTGCTTCTTACAAGGGATGTATATGCCATAAGTTTCGTGTTAGTGTCAGCTAGAAATACGTGCCTTCTCAACAAACCTAATATTTTAGAAGCATCCCTTAAAGTTATTTCAATATGGTGGTTCCATGAGAGACTAGGTGTTAAATGAATTCCTAGATATTTATATGATTGTACCCTTTCAATATCTGTATTGTTAATTTTATAATTATGTTTGGTTATCTTCTTTTTTTGTAGTGAAAGTCATGCATTTAGTTTTCTTTGTGTTAATCTGCATTTGCCAATGAGAACACCACCTTGAAATTTTCTCGAGGTCAGCTTGAAGTACAGCATTGTCAGAGGGAGAAGTTATGGTCCGATAGATGACGCAATCGTCTGCGAAGAGCTGAATGGTAGAAGTAATGTTGGTATGAATGTCGTTAATATAAAGGAGAAAGAGTAAAGGCCCGAGGACAGAGCCCTTGGGAACACCGGATTTAGCGGAGACAGGAGGAGAGACAATGTTATCTATAACAACACACTGATATCTATTTGAAAGAAAGCCTGAAATTCATTTAACAATGCCTGTTTCTATCTTTTTTCTGCCTCTGCCATGCTACCTTGGGCTCATCCCCTATGCCATTTTACTGCCATGCTATGTGTGCCAGCACTGCTGCCTTTTGGGTCGAGACTCGCACGTTTTCTAGGATGCCTGCCACAGTTGCAATGAAAAAGGCATTAGCAACATTCAAGAAGTCAGATTTAGCCTAAAGAGAATGTAGCCCTAGTATGGTTACTGTTTCCTTCCTTGTTCTTTTGTTTTATACATGGTACTCATTCGGTTGCAAAAAGGTAGTGTTTGATTCAGTGGCCTAGGGCACGGGTCTCCAAACTTCATGGCTAAAGGGCCAGATGAGGGATTTGTCGTAGACTCGAGGGCCGGAAAACAAAAAAAAAGAATAGCTATAAAAGAGAAAAGGTTAAATAAACCAACTTAGATAAGCATTTTTCCACAAAAATTATTGTTAGACTAAGTATTAAAAGCAGCCCCATAAGGTGAATGAATGTGTATACTTCAATTTGAAATTTAATATTTAGTAGTTAATTATAATCTTGCGCAAAAATTGTGACCAAGAAAATAGGAAATTTGGCACACTCACCTATAGTCCGTTACAGCTCAAGAAGATAGGGCAAGGGTAAGATGGGCCGGGGAGGAGGAAGCAGACGGAACGCTGGGGATGAGAGGGGGAAACCTCCTTCTCTCTTTAGCGTTCCGTCTGCTTCCTCCTCCCCGGCCCGTCTTACCCTCGCCCTTCGTTCTTAGGTTGCAACGGACTATAGTCCAAAAGACTAATGAGAATGATAATCCTAATGTTGACAATATGCAATAGTTGTGGTTGGTATACCGGCACAGGCATATCTGAGGTTTTGTGCGCCACACTCACCGTGTGTCAGTGATGTAATTGCTACGACAAACTGCACCAAAGGGCTTACCCTGCTATATCCTGCTACATTTTGCCAAAACGTGATGAATTTGCACCAACATCGTGCCAAAACTTAATTTCACTTTACTGATACTCGAAATATAATGGCTCAGGCCCCACTTCACAACCGAATTGTCACGGTAGGCTTGTGAGAATTCCCAGAACTCGATTTTCACCTAAGATGACATACTATTCAATTTGATCTCTGTATCAAACACTGACAATACTGAGAAGCTTCGCAATATTTCTGATGTTCGTGGTCTGTGACTTCTCACTGTGCACTGGTGTGCTGCAGTGATGTGACAACAGCTGACTAGGCATTGCAATTTTGTGTATCTTGTTCCGCTGCAGCGCACCCGTATTCTAAGAAAAAAAAGTACTCCTCCAGAGCGGGACATTACAAATGCAAGTGTCTGGTGTATTAAAAGAAACTAAAAGGAGCTTGATGTGCGCTGATTTAACAGCTTTACCTTGCAGTAAACATCAACTGCAATATTCTGACGATATATTTATTTAATTTGGGATTGCAAGGTTACCTAAATCCTCTTAGTTGTCTATCACCTTTATACACCTTTCATTTGTTTGATAGCACAGTGAATAGAGTAAATTAAAACTAAATTAGCTGGAGCAGGGGATGAGAGCTTGGGAATAACCTTAACGAGGTCAGCTGAATTGTTTTTAACTATATGCATATTGATAGTTCACATGCCAATTTTTTATTATCCTGAAGTTTGACATGTAAACTGTCATTGATGTTCTTTATCAAATGACAAGATTTTTGTTTTTATGTTAATTGGGAGTCAGTTTTATTACAAGTTCTAGAACTTGAATGAAAGAGCAATTTATGTACTGAAAAATATTCTGTTCTAATGTTATTTCAGTGGAATATACCATTTGGTTTACCTTTGATTGCATGCCTGAAATAACCATTCACAGAAGTTCTGTCCTTCATCAGTCAGCATCTTGTTGCCACACCCGGTGCTTTTACGCACAACTAAACAGCTAGCTTTGTGTTTGAGGGAACAAAGGCTCAGCGGCACCTTCCCACTGGCTCGTCGTAAGGGTCGCCATAGCAACAGCTCGACACAAGCAGCCTTAACAAGACACAAGTGGTTGCAGTTTCATTGCAGCGCAACTGTGTGAACAAGCCTTAAAACCTTTCATGCAATTGATGCTGACAGAAGGTTGCACAGAAGTGAGGGGGCAAAGGAAACATTGTGTTTTAGTTGGACTAGTTAACACGTAAATTTCAACATAACATCTACGCTGGAAAGCGAATGGTGTGCTTATGCTCCAAAAGCTTTTTTTTTCTGCTCCAAAATGAACTTTCGGCTGCTTCAGAAAAGGCTCCTAAACGACTCGGACCAATCACATCACTGGTGTTTTCAACGCATGCAGAGACGCGCATTGACAATTTGAACTTTGCGCTGCTCAAGAAGGGAAGAAAGCAGACGCGGGCGGCACTCCGACTTTTTCGTCTCTCTCGGTTGCTATAGAAACTAAACCAGGTCGGCCGGTTGCCATGATACCACGCTAGACCAATCGCGGCGAGAGGCTGCGTGGGGTAAAGCATAGCGCCACTCTGGAAGCTAAAGTAGCCGTATACAGTGGCTCCAGGTACCCTCAGAAGTTTCCCTGCCCCTAAATGAAGTATTCTTCGAGTCTAAGTACTATTTTAGAAAATCAGAAACCCTCCATTGATGCATAACTATGTGCCAAACACTAGCCGGTATGCACATTATTGTTTACAAGGTCTGTAGGCCTCTGCACCGCTTGTTTTTTCTTATTTTTTTTTTTTTTTTTATCAATCCTGAGACTGGGAGGAGTTTCTTAGCTGCCAATCAAGAGAGATAGATTTTCCTCGAGACTTTGAGAACCCCTCCCCTAGGACGAGGGAGATTAACCCCACAGTGTGTATCACGATTGCATGTTTTCACTAGCAGCAAGGTAGATGTGCGTAGCGCACCGATAAATTGGTCCCGTTTATTCATTGCTGACTTTAATTTTAGCAAAGGAGAGATTTGGGATTTGTTTTGGACAGTGTATGGATGCTTCAGCTAACACCAAGGCTTCCTTCTCTTATGGGAAATGGAAAGCATACTATAGTATGAACTCTGCAAGTGGGAGGTGTGCAAATGTCAAATGTTTGACTGAGAATTTAATAGGAATTGAAAATTTACTGTGAATAGAATTGAATGTCTTGGAATATGAATAGCTTACATTTAATGTATATTGAGAATAAATACTTTAAAAATCAAAACTGATTTTTTTTTCCACTAAACATGGATAGGAAAGGTATTATTTTTTATTGTTTGATCTTATTTTACACACGTTCAATAAAAAAAATTGCCCGATAAGATGAGTTGGGTAAAACATAATGTAGGCAAGAAAAGCAATGACTACCTTATTCAACAGTTGAGAATCTTTTTCTGGCGCTACCTTTAAAATTAGCGGTTTACCTGTGTTTGTCATCGAAGAAGGTTGACGTATAATAGTATTCAAAATTTGTGAGCCTATCCAACCAAGTGGGATGCTCCGCCGCATCAACCTTTCTTCGAGCACGCCGGTGCAAAGCAGTGAAGCAGGTTTCGGTGTGAGGTGGTGAACCTTGGTGCGATACCATTGGTGCAATGTGAAGCTGGATACAAGAAATCGGTTAATTATGATAGCGTCATTTGGAAAACTCGACTAGTTAAAACAGCAAAAGTGTGCTGCGGATCAGATTGAATAGCAAACACTATTCAGAAAGTATTCAGTCTCTCGAACATTCTTACACCTCTAGTGCAAATCATACACTTATTACAGTGGCAATGGCAGGTCTTTTATATAACTTCTTTGTTTAGCAGACAGTGAAACTTCGCTGTCGGCCAATGGAAGCAGGTCCTGATTGCATCCCGTTCTCCCGCAGTGCCTGGGTACATCAGTCGGTCTGTGGCAGGCAGCTACGACAACGAGGGCATCGCCATCTTTGCCCTCATGTTCACTTACTACCTCTGGGTCAAGGCAGTCAAGACTGGTGCCATCTTCTGGGCTGTCCTTACTGCACTCTCCTACTTCTACATGGTACATTTGACCTTTCAGTGCTTCACATGGAGGTTGGCAGTGCTCCTCCATTGGTTTGAGAAGGAATTGGGCGGGCATTCGCAATGATTTTCTTCACTTTGGAAATGTTGAGTGGCTTTTGATGGCTGGTCCTGCTCAAATGCTATATGACTGCACCCTTTACTCGGTGGAAAATACAGTGACTGAAGCCTCTGCTTTTTCATTTATACAATGGTAAATTTTGATGCATGACACATTTTAGTTACATTTTATTGAAGTATGACAGTTCAGGAAATTCTAGGGCATTGTGCAAAGTAGTCATTATTTGGGCGGAAAAGGCTGTTTCTTTTAACCGTAATAAAGCAAGCGTCAAACAGCCAAAAGTTTAGACTGATTTTGCATTTTCTCTGCCTGCAGCTGTTTCCTGGCATTTTTCAGTTTTAACCTGAAAGTCCGTGGCATTTGAATTATTCGATAGTGACTCAGTTTTTCACAGTGTTCTTGGCTCATGATGCTTCCTGTTTTTTCTCTGCAGGTGTCTGCCTGGGGTGGCTATGTGTTCATCATCAACCTCATCCCCCTTCATGTTTTTGTGCTTCTGATCATGAACCGGTTTTCGAATCGGATTTATATAGGTATGTGTGCCACAGTTCATTTGCAAAGTCAGTTCAGTCCTATAGCAATAACATGCAGTTTCAGATTTGATTGCTTTTCAGACATTCCTCTGAAGCCCTACAAAATGAACTGCTGAGTGCCATATTTTCTTCTGTATAGTACAGTGCCCCTCAAACTTAATGCCGCCGCTCGGTTTCGAAAATATTGATCTATTGCATGCTACCCAAAGCTAAATTTGTCACTGCAGCTGCTGGAATACCTTCCCCTGGTTGGGTTTTCATAGACGACGCAAATCTTCGCCAACTAGTTTGACTGCTAGGTTCAGGAATAGCTCAAAAAGTGAAGAAACGGGACCATCTCGTGCTACCAAAAGATAAATTGGTCGCTGCAGCTGCTGGAATACCTTCCCCTGGTTGGGTTTTTATAGGCGACGCAAATCTTCACCAACTAGTTTGACCGCTAGGTTCAGGAATAGCTGAAAAAGGGAAGAAACGGGACCATCTCGTGGCAGCGTTAAGTTTGGGGCGCACCGTACACACATTTTTATGAACAAGTTTGCCACAGAACCTGTGGCATCCAGTCATTTCCACCTACAGAAGAATGGCATCAAACACTGTTGCTTGAAAATGTTATCTGTGCTGAAATTTTGAGAATGTTACGTCGTAACATTAAAATCCGGAGCAAGCGCCCACTCAAAATTTGGAGAAAATGTATTTTTCGAATGTTACAAAATTTAGGGGTGGGAGCTTATTGTGGAATGGGCAGATGCTCAATATTTTAAGGTATGTCAGTACAAAAAAGAATGACATGCCACTGCTTTAGTTCAGGTATTATTGGGGCCCTTTCATTTGACAAAGTTCTGTAGATGGCAGTGATAGAATCTTTGCATGCCTTATAGCAGGGACTGACAACCCTCTGCAGCAGCGGGCCGGGTTGTCACAAGGGGTGCTGAACAGCAATTCGCAAAGGGGGGGGGCAGGGGTCAGGGACAGGCAGGCAGGCAGGCAGGCAGGCAACGTGAAGGCAAAAAGGAAGTAAAGACACTTTCCGCTCAAGTGTGGGACAGCCGGACAATGCCAATTGGAAGTGTTCTTTTTGTTCCTGTCTAACCACAGTTGAGGTCAAAACTGTCGTGTGGTATTTGAAACTGTGAGGAAGCAGCGGGGGGGGGGGGGGCTTTTCTGGTGTTGTGTTGAAGGCCGCATGAAACTGCTTCACAGGCTGCGGGTTGCCGATAATCTTTCTGCATAAAAATCTAGTTATTAGGGTTTGCTCGAGACAGATACTTAGATTGAAACTAACTGTGTCATGCTGTGTTATACTATGTGTCAGATGCTTAAAAGATGTATATTTTATTCTGGCCATCTTTTCGTATATTGCCTTTCATTTCCGTGAGGAAAGAACTGTCTTGTATGTCTTTGTAACAATGTTGAGCCACTTGTGCTAATTCTGATATCTCCTGTTTACACAGCATACAACACCTTCTTCATCCTGGGTCTTTTGCTATCCATGCAAATCCCCTTCGTTGGCTTCCAGCCAGTGAGAACGAGCGAGCACATGGCTTCAGCAGGTGAGTTTGCGAGCCATTTGGGAATTTGCTTGCAAGCAAAGAGTGAAATTTAGAATTTTCATTGCTGGTGTTGCATAACTGGCAAAGATTAAAGTGTAGGAATGTTTTCTTGCCATAAATTGAAAAACCTCTTAAGTTTTAACATTTGGGTCATATTTAGGGGCCACTTGGTTCGAGAATTGGTTCTTCACAAAAACTTGGTTATAGCTAATTCCTAGCGAGTAGTACCTTGCGATCATAAGCTTGATGTGTAGGATTGGGTCGCTACTATTTGTGATCGGCATTGTGCATGATTGCAGAGAGGGCCTCTCATGTTGCTGCATATTTGTTGTCATGGGAAATCGCAGCGAGCTCTGTTTTGTTCAGGTGTCTTCGTGCTGCTGAATGCCTATGCCCTGCTCAAGTACCTCCAGACTTTCTTCTCCAAGTCTGAGATGAAGACGCTGTTCTTCGGTGCTGTGGCTGGAGTGGCTGGCTTTGTGTTCCTGGCTGTTGTGGTTCTCACATATGCAGGTGAGCTCTGAACATCCTATATACTATGGTCGCTCGGAAGCCCGAGAGGAAGTGTAAATACTTGAACAAAGGCAAGTTGCTTGAGTAGGGGGTTTTGATTGGGGCTCTATGTTGAATCTACACATCTTCCAAGTTATTGATGTGTAACCATTACCGATACACCTGAGGGTAACCGTAACTTATCTCCGTACCACCGACGACGCAGGAACGACGACGATTACTCTGTCGATCATGAAGAAACAAGTGTCGCCTCTAAAGACGATCGCCCTGCCACGGTTGGAGTCAATGGCCGCACCGATCGCATTGAAGCTCTACAATTACATTCGAACTGTCCTCGCGATTGAAGTGAATGACGTTCACTTTAAGACAGATTCCATAATGACCTTGCACCGGATCAGGAGAGAGGCCCCACGACAGAAACCTTTAGTCAGAAACCGAGCTCAGGAAATCCAGAGCAATTGCGAAAAAACGACGTGGCACCACTGCCCAAGAAAGGATAATCCGGTGGATCGCGTAGCACGAGGTCCGACAGCGTCGTGATTATTCTCCGCTTCACTCTGGTGGTCGGGACCGAGTTGGTTGACATTACTAGCGAATGATTTGGCCCAGGGAACCGTGCGAGGAGATCCTACAAGATGCCATTGAGGAGCGGTTGTCGGGGCTCGATGCAATAGAGGTCATTTCGACATTGTCTTCGGAGTTGATCGACATTTCCAAATTTAGTTTCGCAACACCAGGTCACTGACAGCCTTCGCAACACTAGGTCACTGACGGCCTGAACGTACTGGCCTAAAGCTGCCCAAAGTTTAACGATCGTGACTGAACTTCAGTGCGCGGCAAATGGCGCCAAGAGTCTGTCCGGCTCACCTTTTCGGTATTTCGCCACTTTTATCAACCAGGTTGGATTGCTGCGAATCAGAAGCCGCCTCAGGTCGGTCACCACGACACGCAATGAAAGAAACCGCATGGTCCTGCCCAAAGAACGTTGATACTCCGTGCTTCTGACTGTCGAAGCTCGCTGGCACCTGTTGTACGCAGGGGTCTGGGACAGTTGTGCAGCTCCGTGACAAGTACTGAATCTTATGGGGAAGAGAGTTGGTGAGAAAGGTGGTGTGTGTGTGTGTGTGTTGTGCCAGCATTTCGCCACTACACCGGCAAGTGCACCCAAGGGACCCTTGCCAAGTGTCTGAACAATGCGAGCCTGAACCTTTCGAAGTAGTCGGCACCGACTTTGCCGGACCCTTGTATGTTGTCGCAAACGACGAGACGCGAGAGTCTTGCATAGTGCTTTTCACGTGCGTGGTCACGCGGTCATCTGTGTATGTGGATGTTTTTATTACCCTTTTGTCGAAGTCTATATAGTATTTCTCAACAGCCCTTTTGTATGTTAAACAATCTATCCTGGTTCCTCTACGATGCAGACCTCTCGAATAATGTCAGAATTGTAGCCTATAACTACCATGTTTTATCTGCCAGTTCAGTATGGTTGTACCTTGTCTGCTCAAGTTGACAATATCAAGTTAACAAAAAAAAATTGGAGGTTTGTGTGTATTTAGCATAAAGTCGGTCTGCCTTTGAGGTGCAGCGACACTAGTTTACGCCATAGGTGAGAAATTTAGCCAGTGCAGTATCACCGCTAGCCCGTAGTCATTAACATGCATCACGCAGTAGTGATACATGATCGCACGCCCATACGGTGCTCATCCAGATGGAAACGGGCAGGGGTGGGGATTGAACCCAGGATCGCTGGGTTCTGCAGCGTGAGCTTTCACCCCACATGCCCCTAGTTGTGGTGCGCCAATGCACTTGGCCACCGATTCCCAATTGAGTTCACCAGGCTTGCCCCCACGTCCCCATCTTTTATGACTGTGAGAAGCTGCGTAAGGTACCTCGTTCACTTGGAAGTTGCAGCGCAGCGCAGTGCAGCAACTTCCTTTCTGTGCAGGCTACATTGCTCCTTGGAGCGGGCGTTTCTACTCGCTCTGGGACACGGGCTACGCCAAGATCCACATCCCCATCATAGCCTCGGTGTCCGAGCACCAGCCCACCACGTGGTTCTCCTTCTTCTTCGATCTGCACGCCCTGGTGGCCACTTTTCCCGTGGGGCTCTGGTACTGCATCAAGAACGTTCAATGACGAACGAGTCTTCAGTAAGTCCCTGCCTCGGTCCCATTTAGTGAAACCTTGACTGGAACCCTCCCCAAAAGGGTCGTTTTTTCCGGCCTTGGTCATCCGCCGCCAAGTGCATAGTGTATACCACCTTCTTGTGACGGCAGTAGTTTGCCACCGTCCAGTGGAGCAATTGCTGAAATTTGTACAGTGGCAAGCTGACTCAGTCTATTTGCAAGATTAAAAAAAAAAAGGAGGTTGAGGATTGAAATGACTGTTAAAGGGGTGCTCCGGCGATTTCTTCATGGTCTCCGATTTTCTTGAAATTTTGCTAAGCTCGCCAGCAGCCATCGTTAAAATAGAATCCCAAATATTAGGTCAAAATATTGTTTTTTCGCGAAGTTATCGAATTTACAGTTTTGGTCCTCACCGTGTTTTTCAAACTGAAAGTCTCTACTGGCAACAACGAAAAAGTGACGTCAGTGGAAGGCAGGGGTTCACTCTTTGGACTGTAGAATTTGTTCCCAACTGATTACAAGCAGTTTTATGGTGTCAAATGAATGCTTTGGAAGCTCGCTTCAGTACCCGTGCTCCAGCACGGAACAAATGATTGGCATATTCTATTCTTTAGACTGCTTGCTCGACCGGCAAGCCTGCCCGCCACTGACGTCACTGCACTGAAAAGTGCGCGTATATTTGAATGTTGGTTTTTACATCATTTTCATTTGCCGATTTCACAAGAACTATTATGAATTTAGCGATACTAAATAGCATACAGGAAAGGGTAAAGGCCGGGGAGTCATAAATTATAATTAGTTGAGGTAGCTCAAAAAATCGCAGGAGTACCCCTTTAAAGCCCTCTTATTGTGTAACCTGTATTGGTGAACGAGAATTTCGGTACCATTTTGCTCGGAAGGGGTTTGAAAGTACACAGCCCAACCCACAAATCTCCTCGTGTTCAGCACCCTCAGATAAAGGGTGTCAGTTCTACAATCCTATCGACGCAAAATGTAAACGCCTGGACAATGTTGTTGCATACCTCTACACTAAAGTATCGTTGCATTCACTTCAAACCCTAAAGCAGCAGTTGAACTGTTTGCACAAAAGATGCAGTGTTTACTGCAGACACGATGACAAAATAATCTCGAGCATGTTCGAAGCATGTTTGCTTTTCAAATGTATCTGCAGACAGTGTTTGTACGACCAACTGCAGACTGTTTTTTGTGCGACGTAGGGTGTGACAGCAGCATTAGGGATGCTTCTGTCCAGGAATTTGCTCGGAGGTGTGTGCTGTGGCGCTCTACACTCGTGGCTGATCCGTTTCGTTTCTACCTCTTTCCTACCAGTTGTGCTGTATGCGGTGACGTCTGTGTACTTTGCGGGCGTGATGGTGCGACTGATGCTGACGCTGACACCCGTGGTGTGCGTGCTGGGAGCCATTGCCTTCTCAAGCACCCTGAAGTTGTACCTGCAGGAGGAGGAGCCCAAGCAGGGCCAGGCGGGCCACCAGGGCCCCACCAGCAGCAGCAGCCAGGAGAACAGCGACGACAGCGACTCCCCCGACCACAAGGAGAAGAAGAAGAAGCTCTACGACAAGGTGAGGGCGCCGGCTCCAACAAGGGGAGGGGTCTCGCAGTGGCGGCGCTCCGTTCTCTGACCGTCTCGTGGATGCCGCCGTTTTGGTGTTCGGTGCAGAGCGGGCGCTGGAGCGTTTTCTGCAGTTTCAGATGACACTTCAAGTTTTTAACCATCAACTTTAACCTTAACCATCGAGTTGACCGAAGTGTTGTTACTCTGAAGCGTAGCATATTTAGTAGCTCTAGCCCCGCCTACCGGATAAACTACGTTGTGGAGTGGCGTCGCTGTGGCCGTATTGTCGCGTTTGGCCGGCGATGCCAGTTCTCGCCGGCCTTTACCGACATGCCAAACAGAAAAGGCAGGAAGTGATTTAGTCATCCTGCTCGCTAGAACAGTCCGCGAAAGGGCAGCACAACTGATGCCATACCTGAAACTCGCAGAAATATTTCGGAGCCATAACTGTTGCTACAGAACACAGCACTCACGAGCCACTGGTGCATAAATAAATGTTTTACGATGCAAACGGATAAGTCTTGGTTGTGGCAGCTTTAGACAATGGGAAATTAGATTTCTGATATATTAAATGTAACTTGCCAGTGGCAAGTTCAGCCAAAGGGCAGCATAGCTGATCTGAAATGCTCTTAGTATTACAAATGCCTTTCTTTTTTAAAGATGAGCCTTTTAAGGTTCAGGAAGGTATCTTCCTTGTAGCTTACCCTGTGAACCTAGAGAAATTAAATATTGGGGCTTCTGTTCTACACCAACAAGGGTTATCTGAGGTACCCCAAGGACCTTTTTATTAGAAATTCTTAGCATGCAGCCGAGATGTTACAGCGGAGCTGTTAAGGGCTAGTTTCTCCAGTTTCATGTCCGTGGACAAATAAATCTCGACACAAAACTCTGGACAGCTACCGCAAACTATGAACGACGGCGGCAACCTTTCCAGCCTTTCCACTCTGGTTTTCACCAGAGTAGAAAGGCTGAATTTCTCTAGGCGTTGTCCTAGAAGTCGTCCTTAAGGTCGTCCTCGAGGTTGCCTAGAAGTCATCCTTGAGGTCGTCCTAGAAGTCATCCTTGAGGTCATCCTAGACGTCCTAGATGCGTCCTTGAGGTCGTCCTAGACGTCGTCCTTGAGGTCGTCCTAGACGTCGTCCTTGAGGTCGTCCTAGACGTCGTCCTTGAGGTCGTCCTAGACGTCATCCTTGCGGTCGTCCAAGACGTCGTCCTTGAGGTCGTCCAAGACGTCGTCCTTGAGGTCATCCAAGACGTTGTCGCTGAGGTCGTCCCACCATAGTACAGTGCAGTCCACTTATAACGATATTATTAAATGCGGAAAATCCGATCGTTATAACCGATTATCGTTGTATCCGGACTGACCCTGAAAACTGCCCAAAATAGTTCCCCCAAGCAGAAGGTTACTCACCAGTGTTCACTGAATCACACCATAGAAGAAGCGCTGCAATATAACAAAGTTTTATTCTAGGATCATCAGCAAGCACGCAATGAAATGGTGTTAAACACGCTAAAAAAAATCCAAGATCTCCGCTTGCTTGTGCGGTTTCGGATCGTAAGAAACCACTGGTACAGGGCCTCCTCGACATCCTCGTACAAGGCTTCCCTAAGCCTTTTCCGCTGGTCGTCAAAGCCGCTTGTTCCAGCCTTCTTCATTACGACGTCCCCGGATTTCAGGATGGTCGATATTGTCGACTGAGAGTGCTCATACTTCCGGACGAGACTTCCGACCTTGAATCCTTGCCGCCAATCACGTAGGATTTGCTTTTTCTCCTCGAAGGAGATAGCTTTTCGCTTCGTCGGAGCCATCTTTCACGCCAGCGACGCAGAGAAGAGGAGGGCGGGGAGGGGTTACGAGGTTACGGGTATGATGATGATGATAGCGCCGAGGTCTTAAGGCCGCGCGCAGCGCCTACTCGCGGAGTATTCGGTCGGGGCCCATCAGCGATGATCGCGTCCGCCGATCTCGGTCGTTTCTTCGCGGAATTTCACAATTTTTATCTCATTTTCTGTTGAATTTTCGTAGTAAACACATTCTACGCGATCATTTATTGATCGTTATATCCGATATGCCGGGAAAAATGCATCGCTATATATGGTTTATTTTTACATAGAACCAATGGAAAAATTGATGCTTCTATAAAATCGATCGTTATAACCGATATATCGTTATAAGTGGTATCGTTATAAGTGGACTGCACTGTATAGCTCCGCTGGTCTTCATTCTTCACCAGAGTGGAAAGCTGAAAGTTTTTTGACAGCACACTCCCCTCAGTAGGCCTTTGTCAGATAATGAGCACCTGGGCATTTGAACCTGCCAATAACAGTGTGCCAGACAGATTGGCTTTCAGTATCGGAAGTACCACCTCCTACACTTCTTCTGGGGAGCAAAATTATGTGTTCATTGATGGTGGAAGTTTGCTAACGTGCATTGCTGGTGGAGCATAGGAGCTGGAAATGGCAGTTCTGAAAGCCGTCCTATGCGATTGGTTTGTCATGAGCAAAATACCATTTACGTGAGATGAACCTTACACAAAACTTGATGGCTTCTGTATCTGTGTTTATCACAGTGGCAAGTGCTGTAAATGGATCTTGTTGTGTGATGTCAGAAACAAAAGAATGCCTACCAAACGTGATGAAACTCTTGTGATAATGCTGTGATGCAAAGAATGCAATAATTGGACACGGGAAATTTCGTTATAGTGGTTTGGAGAAGAAAAGGAGTGAACATGCCCAAATAAGAGGGAGTGGTGAGGGTCAAGACAGTTGATACTGTCTACATACTAGTTACTCCAGCAGATTTTTAGTTGTTAGGTTCATGTTTGGAAGTTCTCTGGGAAACAGTTTTGATTTACTTTGGGAGTTCCAAATGGGGAACTTGCCAAACCTCCATCAAAAAGTACATACCTAAGCTAGTATATGGGGAGCGTGCAACGCCTAAGGGAAGCACATTGATCCGCCTTGGCACCTACACAAACTACGGCGTCTGCTTTACGTCTGCCCCACCGGGCATTGACCTGCAGTGTTTTAGGGGCGAAGCTCCTTAGGGGCTAGCCATGTCCGTATGGCCGTACGGCGTCGGGTGCTCGTGCTTCTGCTCGTGAGATCACGTGCTCATGTAGGGCAAAAAAAAATTGGAAAAAAAAAAAAGATGAAAAAAATTATGAAAAAAGAAAAAGAAGAAAAAAAAGAGTAGGGGGTTCTGAGATGCCATCCCATCTGTCTGCTTAAAAAAAAAAAAAAGAAAACCACACATTCTCCTACTGCCATGAATGAAAAGGACCGAAAAGCTCGGCATGCAGCGCCTCAGCGTCTACGTAGACAGCAAGCTGCTCCGGAGACCAGGGCGCGAGAAGCTGCTGCACAGCGTCAAAAACGCCAAGCGGACCCGGAGTTGAGAGCTCGGGAAGCGGCGGCAAAGCATCAACGCCGACAGCAAGCAGCAATACCTATGACCAAAATCAGTATCATCAGCACCAACCGAGCTTCGCCCCAATCAACATCATTCACCACGTGGAGATGCGGTCATTTTTGGACGTGTCCGCACCTTGCCGCGGCCGCCGTTCTCGGTTTTGATCCGGAGTGAAGGTTTGGCACCTTAACATTTGAAAACTTATCCATGTCCAACATTGCTCTGTATGCATTCTCACGTCCTCCGACCTCTGCTCGGAGCTCGAATTCGATTGTGTCCCTCGCAATTGTAAGCGGCAATGACTTAAACGCACCACCATGTTTTTCATTTATCTGCACTAGAACATGTCTCTACAAAGCGTTTGTGTGTTCGGCGATCTGGAAGACACTACGGGATGACATTCACCAGTGCCAGTTAGTGGTAAAATTTACATGAGAAGTATTTTTCGCTCCTCTTGTTATCGAAACGCTCTTCGCTCGCTGGTGCGAATCGAGTAGGCATACCGGGATTGAGATGATTAGGGCTGTTTTCACGCGCATGGAGGGCATATGTTCTGAATTTCCTGGTTTTGCGTAAAAAGAAGTAAGCGCTGACTGCGGCCTCAAACTGACATTGATTAGAAACTAAGGTCAGTTGCCACGTGCGACGCTTACGCAAAATGCTTCTGCTAAGAACCGCAATGTGACGCCGCAGTCGTGTCGCATGCTTCCAATAACATAGGTACAAAATTTTGACAAGTTTGCCTTTTTTGTGTTTCAAGGTCTCTCGGGCACTGTAATTTGTTGTATTAACTTAGGTTCATGATTTTGGCAGTAATAAGGAAATTTAGGAAGAATTTTTTTCTATCGTTGAAGCAGATTGTTTCAAGGGAATCAGTAATGTGAATTCCGACGTGTGTTTGCGCAGGCGGGCAAGCTGCGCAAGATCAAGTCTGACCAGAGTCGGGAGAATGTGGGGCTGGGCACCAATGTGCGCAGCATTGTGGTGGTGGTGCTCATGATGATCCTTATGATGTTTGCCGTCCACTGCACCTGGGTCACCAGCAACGCCTACTCCAGCCCCAGCATCGTACTGGCTTCCTACAGCAACGACGGGTGCGTCCTCTCTGTGCACGGGGCTTCCCGCTCATTCGTTAATTGCAGTATGTTGGGCAAACATCAATTGGATGAGAATTCTTTCTATATTTTTGGGTTCACATTTCATTGTGCTTTTGTTCGTGTTCAGGTAAAGATGTATACTTTCCCAATGTGCCCTGCCATTACTTTGTGCTGTTTACGGAAAGTGGCCGTTTTTCATGAAATTAGCCAACTGTTCTGAAGTAGTGATAAAGCTTTGTCATTACTGGCCGGTCTCTCAAAAGGAGAAAGGTGGTTTCAATTGTTCCGAGCGCATCAGGTGAGTAAAACCGTACAAAAGACAGGAAGCATAAAGGGACTTTGCCCAAGTAAAAGATGTGCACCCTGCCTAACAACCGAGCATTTATGCCAACTGGTGTACCTCTGTTTGCTCTCACGCAGTTCGAGGGTGATTTTGGACGACTTCAGAGAGGCCTACTACTGGCTGTCCCAAAACACTCGTGATGACGCCCGTGTCATGTCCTGGTGGGACTACGGCTACCAGATAGCAGGGATGGCCAATCGGACGACTCTAGTGGACAACAACACTTGGAATAACAGCCACATTGCCCTGGTTAGTCACTCTACCTTCCTTGGGTTTGAGTTTATTCGAGAAAACCTTGTACACAGTTGCCTCAGTGCTTTGCGCAGCTGCTTGGTCATGCCGGTTTTGCGCAAGCCTTGCCACTGTGCGAGTGAGCTATAATTTCCTCTGCTTGTTGGAAATAGGCTTTACCGGTTATTCACTTTTTCACATGGAGAACGTTGAAAGTGCATCTACTCTGACAGTTTATGATAATTCTGGTAATGTAGTAAGCTTGCTTGGTTTACCTGTACCAGCCTGCACCAGTGTAGAAAAATGTAGTGCAGTGCAGAAAAGTGCAGGGCAATGTACTTCTGGTTGTGTTTTGAGATGGGCTGCACCAATAAATTAAGTATGGTGGTGTGCACAGAGTGTAGCCGGTGCAGGTAAATCAAATCAGCCTAGTGTCTATACAGTTCCAATTACCGTATTTTCGTGCATATTGCCCGCCGCTGCATATAACCCGCACCCTCAACTTACGACTGTTAGAAAAAGAAAAAAAAGACCTTGCGTATTACCCGCATAATTACCCACAGAAAGCAATGTCAAAGTCACCAAGAACAGTACCTTTATTGGAACATTACTCATCGCTGCAGTCACTGCAGCTATCAGTTGAAGAATCTTCATTGTCCCAGAGAGCGTCGTCATTCATGCCGTCCAGGCGATTGCTGATGCAGCACTTCCTAAAACTCTTGCGAATCATCTCTGCAGGAACCGCCTTGCAAAGTACTGCTATGTCAGGTTTGCGGATCCGGCCCGTCGGCGTGAGGTCGTACTGCTCCTCGGCAATCCACTTTGTGTACATGTGCTTTATGTGCGCCTTAATAGACTTGTTCAAGCAAACATCCATCGGCTGAAGCACGGACACCATCCCGCCTGGGATTATGACGAGTTCAGTCTTGTCATCCGCGAGACGGGTCTTCATTTTCTCGGTGTTGTGGCCCCAGAACGCGTCCAGCGCTAGCATGGACCTCCGCGCTAACATTGCGCCCGGCCTGTTCTCCCACACGGTTTTCAGCCAGTCGACGACAAGATGACTGTTCATCCAGTTGTCCTCCGCACGCACAACTATCCCGGAGGGCAAACCAGTGGGAAGCGTCTTGCGCTTAAGGATCACGTACGGCCGTAGCTTCCTGCCGTCTGCTAGCGCGCACAACATCGCTGTGCAGCGCAGTTTCGAGTTGCCGCCCGTCAGAATGCTCACCGACTTGGAGCCCTTTTTCTGAAGAGTTGTGTCCAGTGGCATTTCAAAGTACATGGGAGTTTGGTCCGCGTTACCAATCTGCGAGTACAAGTACTACTCGTGTCGCTTTCGGAGCCCAATCACGTAGCGCTGGAAGTTCACTAACTTCTCCTCGTAGGCGTCAGGAAGTCATTGGCATAAGCGCCTCCGGATGGAAAATCCTTGGCACTTCATGAATCGGTAAAACCACCCGCGGCTGGCACGAAACTGGTCGCGCAATATGCCATCTTCTCTTGCCAGCCTCAGAGCTTCGATCTGGGCCATCTCTGTTGATACGGCGTGGCCGCGGCCTCTCTTCTCCTCAATGAACTCCGCCAGCTTGGCTTCGATCTGGGGGTAGGCTCCAGCATTGGGACCGCGGAAGGGACCTGCGGTCACGGCTTGCACTTTGAAGATCCTGCTTCTTTGCTCTCCACTCGTGTATACAGGATTCGTCGACATCATACTTTCGGCCTGCCGGACGGTTCCCAATCTCTTCGGCAACGCTGATTATTTTGAGTTTCTGCTCCGCCGTAAAGGACTGCCGCTGAGCACAGCTCATGTCGAACTGAACGGGACGACCAAGATGGCAAGATTGACGTTTCTCGCTTCATTGGTGCGCGGCCAGTCCAGCGTTTTGGTGCGCAGACAATGCAAAGATGGCAACTCCAAAAAAGAAGGTAAACAGGGAGAGACGGGAGAAACTACCTATGAAGCAACGGCTAAGAGGGATTCTGGGGAATTTACGTTCCTACCGACCATGCGGCTCGGCGCGTACTGCCTGTTAAGCCACACTCGCGTCCAAATTCGCGTATTACCCGCTCCCCTACTTTGCCATGAATTTGTTTTAAGTTTTGATGCGGGTAATGCACGAGAAAATACGGTATACTGTGAATTCTCTTCAATTCGGTGCCATTAGTTACCGAAATATGTCCTAAAGATGGACGGTATGAAACTGCAGACACCCTTATTATAGATAATTAATCGTAGTTTGAATGACCAATTGTTACTGCACCAGTATAACAGCTCATAGTTGACCAATGTAAATGCAACAAAATATCAATAATAATAAGAATCTTATTCAGATCATAAACATGTTACATATGCAGGCCCGCGAAAGCACTGGTGTGCTTGTGTGTGGGATCTGGCGTCCAGCGGGCTGCTTGCATTGAAATTTTCATGTGTGTGTTACTGGCACACAACAAAAGCAGACAAGAAAAGAGACAAAAGTCAGTGGAATACTAAAGCAATAAAGCCAGGTTACATTTCTGAATTCAAACACAAATCTTTGCGTATTTGAAGAGAGTTCACCTATGTGATCTGTTCATCATAACGGGTCGGTAACCACAATTATGCTGCACTGCATACTTTTGGGGAGGGTAACTGCTAAATATATTGTGCCTGCGAAAGGAGTCTGCCATCACCGAGACGTGACGGTATTG
Source organism: Ixodes persulcatus (assembly GCA_013358835.2). Classification (NCBI taxonomy): domain Eukaryota; kingdom Metazoa; phylum Arthropoda; class Arachnida; order Ixodida; family Ixodidae; genus Ixodes; species Ixodes persulcatus. Next base: position 94,578 of record JABSTQ010010204.1, read on the forward strand.
GAGATCTTGATCGGTAACCTGGAGCATGAGGTGATCCAACTTGTACTCACAGGTGGGGAAGGCCATGTCCTCCAACGAGACTGCAGCGTATGAGATAATGAAGGCTCTGGATGTAGACTATGTCCTCGTCATCTTCGGCGGGGTCATAGGCTACTCGGGAGACGACATCAACAAGTTTCTGTGGATGGTTAGGATCGCCGAAGGAGAACACCCCAAGGACATCAGGGTGAGGCAGATTTTCAGTGAGCTTGCCCCCTACGGTGTGCACTGTGCCACATATTCAGCCACGTTTTTCTCGCATTGTGCAGGAGACCGACTACTTCAACGACAAGGGAGAATTCCGGGTGGACGAGTACGGCTCCCAAACACTGCTGAACTGTCTTATGTACAAGATGAGCTACTACCGCTTTGGAGAGCTACAGGTATGTGTTGTACCGCCTCCCCCTGTTTGTTCTAGGTCATGAATTCTCAAACTGGGTTCCTAGGAACCCAGGGGTTTTTCAGGGTCCCCTGGGGGTCCCCATCTCGGGGGCGGATCTCCAGGGCATCCTGAGGAGTTCCCTCAAACTTGCCAACTTCCTCGACCGTTGCCGAGTAAAATGGTTTTCCAGATTGGGTACTACTTTAGCAGATCTGAGCCACTGACTACCAAGGCCTGTAGACTTCTGCATTGCTTTAATGCATCAGTGTCAAGGCTGGGAGGGATTCTTTGGCTGCTATTCAAAGCAGATAGGCATTAGAGATGTGAAATTTTGAGAACTCCTGTTTTAGGCAAACCCTTTGGTGCTATGGCAGAAGTGCCTTTAACAGTGCACGCTGTGCAAAAGGCAATGAAAGATAGCTCCCTCTCTCGCATATTTTATGCCAGCTTGTCTGGCAGCTTTGAGGAAGGCGTAAGAATTCTAGATGAAGAGTGTAGCAACAAAAAACTTGATTCCGATTTTTAAACTTTCAAATCCCGTTGTGCGTTCCCAGCTGGACTACAGGTCCCCGCCCGGATTCGATCGCACCCGCAACATGGAGATAGGCAACAAGCACTTCACGCTGGAGCACCTGGAAGAGGCGTACACGACGGAGCACTGGCTGGTGCGCATTTTCAAGGTGAAGAAGGAGTCTAACCGCCCACGCATCCCCTACGTCCAGCGCCAGGTCAAGGCCAAGAGTGTGTACGTCTCGAAAAAGGTAAAGCAGGCAGCGTCCCAGCCCCTCTAGGCAGGCCTCTCCCCCCAAACAAACGCCAGAGACAAGAGGCTGGCCATAGGTGAGGAAAGTGCACAGCGCCTGTCCTACTGCCTGCCTGCCTGCAAGCATGAGAGCGGCAACACCTTGCCTGCCCTGCCCTGCTTTCCCGCTGCGACGGGAATCGTTGCACTCTGCTCTAGTGGCTTGCAGTGAAAGGCACTGGATGCTGGCACAGGGTGTTGGGAGGCAGTTGAAGAGGCATCCGAGAAGGAACTAGGTTGGAGGTTTGCATTGCCGGCGTAGCTTTTTAAGCGAAGTTTCACCCACAAGGATAGCGGCTCCTTGGCTTCACGCCCGTCGCCATTTTGGCAGGAATTGGAAAAGGGAAGAGCATTGCTCTCTGCACTTCCTGGATGTCGTTGTACCGAAGGATGAAATAGCTTTCAGAACTTGTTCATTTACAAATATTTGGGCATTTTCATGTCGCTATACATCGTGAGGAACCTGCTGTGCTGGTTCTGAGAGGCAGGCGTTTTTTTGTGTATGGAATTTTCTTTTCGAGTAGAAAGTGTTGGTTCATGTAGATAAACTTTCCTAAAAGATGAAATTACAGAAAATATTGACATGCAAAAATGGCAGGTCTGTGTGAACCCCTCTGAAGAGTTGACACAAACGTTGCTGCAGGATCAGTTGGAAATGGCATCTCCGTGATTTTGCATTCCTAAATTATGTACTTGCGACCATACAAAGAGGATTGACCGTGCAGGTTCCACTAGGCGTACATCCTTGCCTGAAACGATGCATGAAACACCCTGTGCCATAGCAGTGTCTCTGGCTCGCAGTAGAGGCACCTGCAGCATCCTCACTACTGTTTGGGGTTTCTGGAATAGAATGTTGAAGTGCTAGATTTCTTGAACTTTCAGCCTTGTAGTACTAACATTGGGCGTGTGCTATGTGTGTCTATGTAAATTCTGACGGGTTCTCTTGGCTAATTAAGGTTCTTTCTCGTGTGCGTACACCCGCATACCTGTGTCACACAGGGGCATTAAAACATCACTGACAAGCCAAGAAGCAGTTCTTTTGTGCAAGGAAGTTGAAGGTGGTGTCAAGATACCCCCGAATAATTTTTCACTGTGGGTTATTGTGTAGTTCTTTTATAAGGAATGCAAGGTTGAGCAAAAACGATGGAGGAGCACGACATAACATTGTGCCCAAAGATGGCGGAGCAGGCGGTAATGCTCCACTTTCTGTTTCCCCACAAGCATGCAATTTCTTTTTTTTTTCTATTTCTTTGGGGAAGAATAGTAGCGGACAAAGTTTCAGACACAATTTGTGGTTCGATTGTTTCCCACCTTATGGTATATCTGTTTATGTCTATGTCTCTGTAGTGAAAAGTTCATTCGAGGAGTTATTCAGCTGACTTGCATGAAAAGAAACTTTTTGGCATGCGAGTGGCTCTTAAAAGTCGTTTAGCCAAATGTAACGGGTTATTGGTGAACTAGTACGCTGGCGTGAACTGGAAATAGGCATGAACATGATATCAACACTATTTTACCCACACAAGACATTGACAAACAAAAATTTTTACTGCCAAAAGTGGTGCACCGGAGGAGCATATTCCATGGCACCAGTAACATAAATGCGATAGCGTTAAGAAGCTATACCTGTTTTCACCTCAAGAACCGAAGTAAAACAAGTCCGGCTCGTCGCGGAACACTACTAATTTTCCCCTTTATGTGGATAATGAAGACATATGTAGGTGAATTTTTAGATTAGATATATGTTATCTTATCAAGACGTACAAGTCCCAAACGTGAAAAGCATCGCTTTTTCCTCCGACAACCGAATCTCGTAAGAACTATTTCGCGCCGCGTAGGAACAATGCGCAAAACATACTTTTTTCTTGAGGTGAAAACAGGTATAGTGTCGCAGAAAATCATGATTGGTTGATAGGGTCATGACATCCCAGCCACATACCTCGCGTGGGAATTTCATACAACACTCACATGAAATGTGACGTCACACATGGAATAAAAGTGATTAAAACATGACATGCAATGCAAATTAAAGGTCGCCGCATGTTTTAAATGATTTCACTTTATAAAGTAATTCATTTGCCTTAAAGAAACAATTTGGAGAATTTTAGGTGGAGGCAGGATTCCAACCCACGACCCTTAGTTGCGAGCCAGGCACGCTACCGACTAGGCCGCGCGACACGCTTGCAAGGCTTGGGAACGAGGGGGTTTATATTTTTAGCTATCGCGTTCCATTCTTAAAGGCGAAGCTTAAGGGTCCTCCTGTCATCTTTCATTAAGTAGTCATTCATTTGTGAGCGAAGACCGGTATCTAGCAATTGCTTGCTCAAGCTAACTGTGTCACACTTAGTACATACTCTGTACATAGAACTCTCAGCAAAGATTCAGTTTGCCATTTCTTTGCACTTTTAAATGAGTCTTTCCCTGTAGAGCACGATTCTGTTTTGAAACCTAATTGCATAGAGTAGGTCTTTTTGAAGGCTCGGACTACTGAAGTGGACATTTCAGAGCACCTCTGTGTGAAAGTCTGTTCTTGCATGGTACTAAAAATGAGCTGTGAAGAGTTAGTTACATTAGCCACGACTCCAACTTACTATCATTCTTGGCACTCATTACATTCATTATGTTATGCAAGTGCAAAGTGCATGGACTAAGAACTGGGAGTCTCAAAGTGGCAGTCAGTTTTCTTGGAACTCGAAAGCTAAGTAACCCTTTAAGTGGGAGTTGCCAGCCAAGGCTGCCCAGGAGATTTCTGCTGGAGTTACATTATGCAAGCACATTGCATAATGCTTCAGTAACCAAGTTCAGAATCATGAGACAAAGCTAGGTGCAGTGTTAGTATAATAGTATGTTTTTCAAATGATGGATAGCTCACAATAGCAGATTCATCGAGCAAATCATAGTAATTTTCCCTTTGCAGATAAGATAATCATGCTATTTCTTTGTTTGTATGGCAGCAAGCACCAAAAACCATAATGTTGCAAACATTGAGATGCTCATTCAGGATTCGCAACAGGTCAAGTTTGGCCTGTCGACGTAGAGATCTAGGCGGTCTGTTTTATGTTTGAATAGTATACAATAGATATTATTCAAGCACATGCAGAGCAAGATTGAAGTGATAGAAAATATAATCGCCACAAACGAAAGGTGTGCACTTTAGTCGAGGATATGCAACTGAAGGAACTGAACAATAAGGTTGGGCAGAGCTTCGGCAATTCTTTTGCCTGTGGGAACACATAGCAGCTTATCCATCTCATACACATAATTTGGGCAAAGTAGTATAGCTGGGTAAAGATGGGCGCATCATTGAGTAAAGCAATTTTAAGATAAGAATAGGAACATCGGAAACTTTTGTAAAAAAAAAAGTTTAAATGGTCTTGAAAAAAAATTGCAAAATAGCTTTTTTTACATTTTAGAGAATCATTCACAATGTTTACACAATATAAAAGCTGACGTATAAGGTTTTACTGATGTGTACTTTGTTAAAATGCTGTGCCTCTCCTCCAGGCAGTACCAGCTTTTTTTAATTTACATGCACATTGCATAATAGTCAAACTTCTGTCAAACTTGCAAAAAGACAGACATGGTCGAGCGTAAATACAAGCAGGTTTGTGACATGCATAAACGAGAGTACTTTTGCGTCTAACCTCGAGGAACTATGGCATGTATTCAGTTCAGCCTGTTTGCATTTCATATGTGCACTGTATTAGTGTTTAAGTGGATTTGAGACTTCACCATCTCATCTGCTTTTTGCAGACATCAAGAAAGAAGAAGGGCTTCATAAAGGACAGGCCAGTAGTTGTCAAGGGAAAGAAAACATCAAGAAGTGTGTAGGATAACCAATTCTGTTCCAAAGTCCTTTGTTGTTCTACGAACTCTAAAACAAACTTGTCAAGAAAATGGAAAGCAAGAATGGTTTTTCACACATCTGCAATGAATGCCCTCCAGCCAGCCTGTGTGCAGTGCAGGCCTGTTTTTCTTTTTCTTTTTTTTTTTTCCAAAAGAAAAGTTGTGTACTATTAGAACGGGGTTGGGGAAAACAGTACTACTCCAGTTTCAAGTCATCATTTGAGCAGCATTCATTTAAGGATACTGTTGCAGCAGAATGTATGATAGGCTTTGTACTGAGGGTGTGAAAGCACATTTATATTTACTATTGTTCTGTTGCCTTTTTTGTGTGTGTGTTTTTTTTGTGTGAAACGATCGAGTGGGTTTTTTTTTTTTTTTTTAAGGCATATGTGAATAATTCATGTTTGGAGAATTATGTGTCTGGGACGTATTACAGTTGTTTTCTTGCTTTGGTAAATAAAATAAAATGAAGGAACATTTCAGGGTCTGTCTTCTGTAGTGTAAAGCTTTGACTGTGCTTGTAAAACAAATTTTCTGGAAGAAGCATGTTGTTTGCTCCCCTGGAATCTGCTAGTTGCTTGTTATCAAAGCGTTTTTTTTTAATAAAAATGCAAGCCCGTTGGTGAAACAGAGCAGGGTGGGGAAAAAGGACAAACATAACACCATCTTTGGTCATTTTCTTATCCTTCATGCTTCACAATTTGTTGCTTCAACATTCCAATGAAAAGAATGACTCAATAGGCCGATTTTACCAGGTGTTCAGTGCATGCATGAAGCTGCCATAACTAGTTCACAGGCGGCAGTGTTTGAGACGTTTTGTGCTCTGCATGCACTGAGCTCCGTGAGGTTGTGGCATGTGCAGAAAGACTAAACGGTGTTTCCGCGTCGGATCGCACAACGATGGGCACGGGGCATATAAACGCGAGAGCATTAACTGTTCCATAGGGTGAACCGGCGTTATCAGCGTTGAAGCCACGAAAAAAATGCTCCTAAAGAAACGGCACCTAAATTCCCCTGCTCCATGGAGTGAAGCCGGCGTTGCCTGTCAACGAGTTGAGGACTAAATTCCCATTGGCTACCCCACGTCATAGTTCCAAGGAACGCCACCCCACAGAGAAGCTCTCTCCACAAACTGCTTCATATAAAATGGCGCAAAATATATCAAAGTGAGCATCTTTAAATGCATTTTACAAATACACAAAAAAATATATGCTTAGCCGTTATTGCAGTGTTATTAATGCAGAAACGCTGATGATTTTTCTAAATATGCCAAAATTGCAAGTCAATATTTAGAAAACTACCATGTTTTATTTCTTTAAACTCTCCTTAAAGGGGCGGTGCAACGATATTCGTTTTGAGCGTTTTTCAATTTGTATGAGCTTACTGGCACTAGGGGGACCCAAGTACACTTGCACGCAACGCCACTGACCAAGAAACCTCTTTGTTGCGGTGTAATTTCAAGGAGAAAGCGAGCGTTTTCTTTCAATCTCTCCTTCGCAAATCTTGATGACGTACCCTGGTGGTAGCAGCATCCTCGAGGGACGATATTTGAATGCGGCTCATAGATTGGACCCGAGCATTGCGTCAGCACTCGATTTGGGCTCGTGATAATTGATAGCTCGAGAAGCATTCGGGTAGTTGCCCGTGTCTAATCACTGCGATAACGACAATAGCCGAGGCATACAATGTCTGGAACTCAGCGCGTGTCCTGCGGCTTGCCAACCCCAGCACGTGGCTACGATTAACATTGGCGGCATATAATCGGCTCCAGATCACGTGGCCGCTTGTTCTGGCTACGAGTTGAGGAGGTGAACGCTGCTCATTTTTCTTTAATTTTTTCTGCGACTGATACTGCTCGTGGTGAAAAACGATCGCGTGTTGCATAGTTCATTGGCGTCAGGGATTCGTCCTGAGCGGTATTTGCGCAAAGTACAAAAATTGTTGCAATACCCCTCTAATCGCTTGCAGTGACTATAACGTATGATGGCAAAACAGCGAGTAACATATGACCTCCCAAAGAGAAAAATGATAACAAACCTTGACACAAATTGAATTAGCTTCTCTTCGTTATAGGGGCTCTGCTGCACAATGTCTGCTCCAAAGAGAGATTTTCTAAACCGTTGAGGAGAGTATTTTATTTTAATTTTTAATATTCTGTATACACATTGTAAAGTGTTCATAAAATAAGTTGAAAATATTATGACTATGTGAAAGTGAGAAATGTGCAAACAAAGCACCATAGTGAAACCTTGGCAATCTTCATGCCTCAAGCTTCAAAATTTTATATCTCTAGAAGAAAATTAGCTACAATGTTCACGTATAGCTGAATGCTTCTCCCATGAACATGGCCTTCACATGTATATTTTAAATAAATGTAAAAAATATTACCCAGACCATCATAGTGTGATTTGACATGGGAACACCTTAAAGTTCCCTTTATGCATTGTGGCGGCATACCCAAATTGGCTGACGAAATCTGTCTATTTGTATACATTTTTGCAATTTAAAGACCTACACTGGCCCATTGTGTGCTGGTGACTTAAGGGGATTTCAAGGCAACCATGGTAAGACTAAAAGCATTGCCATTTATTGATCATCGAAGGTGACAGGATTCATAAGATGGCATAGAATGATATATACAACCGAGATATTGGTCCATGCTTCCTATACCTCTTCAGAAACAGGCTTCCACTTTCATGCCTTGGCAGCAAAAAAAGCAAAGAAGCTCAAATATCACTCGTAGGTTATTCTCCACTTTGTAGGCTGAACGCAGGTTTTCTGTCCATCTCCACAGAGTCTGTTGAATGTAGTCTCTGCATCAAACCCCAAGATCTCCCTCTCCTCCTGAATTCGGAAAGAAAACGTGGACTCGTAGGTGCCCACAAAGTACCTGAAAGTTGAAGGTGTGCTATTGTTTACAAAATGAAGTAGTACTATGTGGTAAAAAGTGCAACAGTACTTGTGCTTCGCGTCGCACAAGTTGTATGCCTCACTGTCGAGAGCATGCACTTGTGCAACAATAGTCGGTGACAGAGTGAGGACGGCAGGCATGCCTCTCAAACACCCGGCCCCCACCAGACGCACCATGCCTTCCGGCCTGCTTTTGCTGTGCGCTCAAGGTGCACAAGACATTGAAGTGTTGTCAAAAGTAGGGAGCTCGCACTGGAGGCGGGACAACTGAAGCCCCTCCCCGCCTTCCTCGCCCTATCAGTGGCCAGAGTACTTTGCCAAGCAACTTGCTCACGTGTATGCCTTTCAAAAAGAGGTGTACAGTGGAATCTCGTTAATTTGACCCCGGAGGGAACCAGAACTTTGTTCGAATAATGCAGTTTGAATTACCGGGAGTTTTCTTCCTAGAAACACATAGGACGGGACCTTCATGTTAGTTTGAATTATTTGCGAGTTTGAATTAACGAGATTCTACTGGTAAAAGCTTTCAAGTGAGTGTAAGTGGTCATTTGTAAGAGGCTAGGAAGAGGAAGAAAGGATGCATGTGAAAGATTGTGTCACATATATTCATCATCCTTTTATGTCTATTGTTCCCTTTAATTATTTTGTAAAAGAACTTCCTCGATTTGTGTGAGCTAAATCTTTATGTAAGCTGAAGCTAAAACATAACCTAAGATATCCTAAAGAAGCTTGAAAGATTCTACCAAATAGTTGTGGCAAGTATTGATTTTTGTGATCCTGGTTTTTTTGTTTTTGGTTTTTTGCGATTACTGTTTACATCTGTGACCTTCGGTCATGAAATTTGTATAGTACTTTTGTTGGTTTTGGACTCTAGCAGAGTGAATGAAAATGACTTCTATGCCTTCATTGTCTATCTTGCATTTCTTTTCCACTACTGTAACACGTAACAGCTCAGGGATAGTGGTCTAATCCAATACCAGCATACCTCATACAAGGGATATCACTTATTACAACAATGTTTGCTTCCCAGATAATTTTTGTGTTTGAAAAATGACAGGTTCTACATTAGCAGAAGATGGCCATCCTTGTTACTTCAAAGTGGCACAATTGTTTTCTTAAAAAGTAAATAGTGCATGTCATATGGAACCAAATAAGTAGACATTACAACTGCATGATGCACAGTACTCTGTCGAGGTGCAGCTGACCTTGCATGTGCAGCTATCCACTGGTCAATAATGGCAAGACCTCCGTCCTTTAGTTTCTTCTTTGTTTCCAAGCTGGTCTCATATCGAACAGCTCCCGGGATGTAGGACTTCAGTGTCTGAAATTCTACAACAAAATTAATGAGCTATTTTTTGGACATGAAAAGCTGCACCAATTTCGAGGCACTTACAAGCAGAAACTCTGACACAATTTTTCCTCTTAAATTTGCAGGCAGCATTTTATTCTACTCTTCTTAACATGGACTATCCACCTACTCAGGCATGCCACAGGTTAAACAAAGGATCTGTAAGCTTCAGAGGTAGCAAAACAAAAAAGGAAGATATACTGCAGTGATATTGGACCTTTTTTTCAGTAAGCTGCTGCTGTGCATGGGTACACCCTCTCCCCCGTGGCCTTCCTTCCCGCTGTTGCCAATTTCCGTCCCACACAACCAACATATTCAGCACCCACCTTTGCGTGTATTTAGTCTTTTTCAATCATTCCTTTTTGAGCATCGGTAGTAGGGGCCATAAGAACAAATTAAAACCAATTCGACGGCATGATGCCGACGCATTCAGACAGACGGAGGCACGTTGTGCTTCCCTTTGTTTGTGGTTCGCAGACAAACTCCTAGACGGCGCTCTTTACTCGAAAAAGGTCCTTTGCACGCGGGAAAGAAAGGTCATCTGGTTGTCCGCAACCAACTTCTGTTTTGGCGTCTTTAATGGTGTGCTCGACGAACAAGCGTAGGAGCCCGCGGCAGCTCACCTTCTGTCGTCCCGTCGGTGGCCACAAAGACCTTGGTGAGCTTGAGTCTGTCGAGCAGTGCCTGTATCTGCTCGGCGGCCCAGCGGAGGTCCGGTACGTCCTTGGGCCGGCTGCTCAGGTAGTCCTGCCGCCTGAGGTGGACCGCCAGAAAGGGGCCTCCAACCGCAGTGCCCCGCCTCATCTTTCTCCAGTCGGGCTCAAGCACCGTACCATCTCTCTCGTCCTCGGAGTCTAGAACGTCCCGGCGAAAGGCGTCTGCCAACTCACGGAGGTCTTTCGAAAAGCGCATGCTGCGCCTTATCTGAAAAGGTGCCAGAGCAAAGTTGTTTCGACCCGATACTAAAGACGGTACGGGCGACAGCAAAAGTGATGCAGTAATGAATTTGTGAGGTTTACCAAGATATACAAAGCATAGCAAATAGCAAACAGCAATCTAGTGACACAGATTACTTCATGCTCCATCTCAGTATCCACATCCTTTGGATTTTACACTATTCGCGAGGCTTGGACCGATTAGTCACATATTTCACCTATTACCTAAAATTTTCAGCATCAGAGTTAATGCTTAGACACTTAAAGGGGCACTAAAGAGGATTCTGCGATCGTCGGTTCTTGGTCACAACTGATTCTTTGGGCCCTAAGCATCCTAAAAATCCAAAAGTTACAATCGTGATGCCGATTTCCCTATTAAAAGTGTGATGAAAGTTTGGGACACACCATTTTCTGAGCTGATTCTTCCGCTCAGGAAAGGCGGGGCATACCCCAGCAGCGCTGTCAGCCCGGTGACAATCGGCACTCATAGGCCAATTGCAAGCCGCCTCTCGCGGAGATGCGGCTTGCGATTGGCCGATGAGCGCCCATCGTAACCGCATCGACACCGCTGCCGAGGTATGCCCTGCCTTTCCTGAGCAGAAAAATCCACTCAGAAAGGGATGTGTCCCAACCTTTCATAACCTTTTTAATAGAGAAATCGGAGTCGTGCGATTTTAATTTTGGGATTTTTAGGATGCTTAGGGCCCGTAGAATCAGTTATGACCAAGAACAGATGATCGCAGAATCCTCTTTAGTGCCCCTTTAAGCCTCAATTACACTCAAACTCTGCTCAGCCATGAAAGTGCCACATTTGCGGAGAGGCCGGCAATATGGACACAAAACAATGAAAATAGGATCTCCTTTTGCTTAGTAGCTGAATAGACAGTATACCGAATAAACCAGACCCATAAAAGGTTAACAAAAGATGAGAAAAGAACTAAGGTAAGTAACACATTTCCATAATAGGACTATCTGAAGTGAAAGTTTTATTTATTAAATAATATTCATACCCAGGATAACATAGAATTCTAAATCGTGGAATTTTATTGATCTGTAAACACTGAGAAAAAAGTGATTACTGCAGGAGCCAAGAGAGACTAGAAAGTAATGATGAAGCCCTGGTATTTGTTGCCTCTGCATCAAAGTTATCAAGCAAGCTGCTAACAAACTTTTTACTATTGCCTCCATGCTGATAAAAAAAGAGCATTGAAAATTAAAAGCAGAATTCCAATGGGGGCAGTTTACCTCCCAGTAAACTGCATCTCCAAAAACATCATGTAGAATAACTTCTGCACGATCTAGCATAATGGCACTGGAAAAGAAAGGATCACATTTGGCAGTCTTCACTTTAGCGATGAAAGGACACATCTTGATTTTCATGCAGCACTAAGACAACTAAGGGTCACTCTTTCAGACTTTTACCGAGACTATGAAACAGAGCTTGAAACATTGCACGCAAGTATTGAAATTAAGTATCCAAGAAACAAAACAACATTAACAAGCCCCACGCTCAGATCCGACATTGGGCCGACAATGGCTGCATTTTGCCATTTTGGTCGGACGACGAGCGGGTGAAGCAACAAACACTCGTCTCTTCGGTTTGATGATGGCTTACTCGTCCTTCTCAGTCTCGGAACTGCATGCCATTTAAAGTTTCGTAAAGTTTTACTCATACTCAGCTACGCTAATCTGCGAAAGACAGTAGTTGCAGACATAATTTTCGCAAAAAGCAAGCTCCGATTGAAACCACTCGTACTACATTAAAACGGCAATTTGGGCCAGTTGGTTCAGGATCACCTAAAAAGGGGCCAAGAAGTTCACAAGGACAAGTAGACGATATGAGCACCATGTAACGTCAATTTTCTTGCCCTTGCGTATTTTTGGCGCTTGTTTTAGGCACTCATACTATCCTCTCATCCAGAAGACAGCCAGCATTACAAAAACAGATTAGCTCGTCTTTAGCCTAGACCGATTGAAAATAATAAAAAGAAAAAATTGTCACAAACGTGTCGTTGAGGTGCTTTAAAAGCAATGGTTTCAGGGTAGACCCGGTCCCCTGGACGGACAGGCAAGTGAACTGTTTGGCCAGTGTGTTGTGGTAACCCCAGAACCATCCGCTGAACCCCTCTGCAACCTCCTTGAAGTAATCCGTTTCTTCCTGGCACGAGTCTTCCTCATACTTTTCTTCCCACGTGTTCGACGTGAATGTACTCGGGTGGTGCTGCAGATAGTAGACCTTGTCAATCGACGGCCCAACATCTGGAAGCAAGCATGACAATCCGTCACCATTACGGACGAACAAAACAAACAATTAGATGCAGGCCCACCTAAGAGTCAATTGATTGGTACAGATCTAAGAAGCGTCGCACTCCACTCGAGGAGAAAAGGAGGGAGAGGAGGGTTAGAGTGATACCGAATTTGAGAGGAGGAAAGGAGGAAGAGGAGGATTAGAGCGAGGGCGAGAGGAGGGGGGATTGGACGATCCCAAATTTCAGCTTTTACCTGACATCACTTTAGTGCGGCAATCAGTTCGTAGCATACAATGCATTTTCGTTTTTTTTTTTTTTTTTTTTCTTTTTTTGGTTTGTAAGGAGACGATTTGCGGTGTTTTTGTGTTTTATTTTCGTCTATGAATGACACTTCGAAGCATACGGACCCTTTGCGAGCGATATCCTGGCTTACTCCTCGAGGAACAAATTATATCTCAATCTTGCCGTCGCTGTAACCGAACTTGGACCCCAGTAGGTGCCGCCTCGACGACTCCGAAAGCATAGTAAGCAAGGGTTTGTGTGGCACATATACATCCCTGGTTAACCCTATCTAGTTCTGTTGTCTACGGAGCCATTCATCATGCATGTGCCTTTTACAAACACAAAAAACGGTGCCAATAAGAAAGACAGAGGGAAAAAGCAAAAACAGATGTGAACAAACACATAGCCAGAGGACCAGTCAGGGACAATGGGACACGGTGCCGCCCGTCCCCCAAAACAGGCGGCATTTCCATGTTTTTCTTTTTTTTTTTTTTTAACAAATTTTTGGGGTAGTTCTTCGACTATCCTCCTCTCACTCTAATCCTCTTCTCCCTCCTTCTTTCATCATCCTCCTCGAGCGGAGTGCAACACCTCTTAGATCTGTACCAATTGATTATTAAAGGTGTATACTGACAAATCAGAGAAGCAGAGCTTTCAACCCAGAACTTTCCACCATTTATAAAAGAGCTCAGAGCAGAGAACCATTTTTGTTTGTGGCTACAAAAAGAAATCTTTTTTTGTTTACCATTTAGATATTGTTTTCCAAAACTTGTGACTCAGTTACAATAAAAAGAAAGAAACACAAAACGTGACATGGAATTTGTGGCTTTCACAAAAAGGGTAATTATTTGGAAGCTCTATCAAAATGTAGCCAGTAACCTAGAGCAATAGCAAGTTTGGTAAACTTGCAAGTGTGGATGCTCGCTCGGTATTCTATGTTTTTCCTGTCAATTCCAAAGTTTCCGAGGCTCCAAAGATTCGTGCTCGAGCTGCAATCTCTGATGTGCCAACCAAGCTATGCAGAGTGCAAGTTTGTCTGCTTCTTTTGCAGGGGTTGTGGTGATGTTACAATGCTAAGCTCCAATTGGCTCTGATTGAAAGATAGTGGTAGACTTCAACAGAGCTTGCTTTGGGATCTACCCACTATCCTTCAATCAGAGTCAATCACAGCTCGGTGTTCTGACGTCACCACAACCCCTGCAAAAGAAGCAGGCAAACTTGGGCTACGCATAGCAACCTTTCTGACATTGTTTAACCCTTTGACGGCCGTCGCTGTAGTCTGTACATGTGCGGCGGCGATTAGGCATTTGAAAGTGCACGCCTAAACGCAAAACCACTCATACTGTGAGAGGTGTTGTTATTTGTTACATCTGTGGCAAACTATAAACGTTATATTCAGACAGTGTTTTGCCTTGCTGGGGATATTTATAGTTTAGAAACTAAACGCTCCGCGCACGTGATACACACGAGAGATGGTCGCGTGTCGGCTGGTCCAGCGGTAGGGGCAACTGGAGCGCCCGCTCTTCCGACTCTTTCTGACGAGTTTTAACATTTCTCAGAATTGAATTCAGAGGATGAGAGCATACCATCCGAAGGAGAAACTCAGCACGGTACCTCCGGTTCGGAATCTGAAACTGCCGGAATGTCGCACAAGCAAACGCACCAAAATGAAACCGAATGAAAGAAAAGTGACAACTTGTTTACGTCAATACTTTCATCTGATGCTTCTAAACCTTAAATGGCTCACTAGCACTTTATGTCCTCCCGCTACGTAATTAAAGAAAACCCTGCACATTGACCACTTTTTTTTACTATTCCTCTGAAAGCAAAACCCGACCAATGGGAAACATCTTCCGGGGAAAAAAAAACTCGACCGTCAAAGGACATCGGCCATTAGCTCCTCCCGGGAGTCCATTTGTGTTTAGTTTCTTTCGCTGACAAACCTCAGACTTTATAGGTGGATGCATCCAGGACGACAATCAGGCACACAAAAAGCAAACAAGCCTTAAGTCACCCTTAAGGTAGTCTTCAAACTCTATCACGGGGACATAGGCAGCCAAGCTTTCGACGTCAAAGAACTCCTTCCATGGGATCTTGGCCTGAAAGCCGAAGTCCTTAGTCCGCCAGTGATACAGGGGGCCCCACGGCGGCAGGACAAGCACCCACTCTGCCGTCTTGGAGCCTTCGTTGAGCTGATGCACCAGCCGAGCCATTCGCATGTACACGTCCCTCCTCAGATTGAACCCTTCTCCGGCGTTGACATCGTACAAGACATACTTCCTGGAAACAAGTAATGCGGTCTTTCAACAACGGCTTCCTGTACGTGCGTTTGTGCTGTGAAAGAACCTCGCAGAGCTTCATTCGGGAAGACCAAGACTAGTAGGATCGTCAAAGTACCGAGGCGAGCATTTCTCAGCAACTTCAATAAATCCAATGTTTTTTTGTTTGTTTGTGTTTTACTGCACAATGTATGTTTATACAGAGGCGTAAATGGCTCACGGGTATTCGTTTAAAAACATATTCGGTAGTAACACTACTATAGTCCGTTGCAACCTAAGAACGAAGGGCGAGGGTAAGACGGGCCGCGAAGGAGGAAGCAGACGGAATGCTGGAGAAGAGAGGGGGAAACCTACTTCTCTCTTTAGCGTTCCGTTTGCTTCCTCCTCCCCGGCCCGTCCTCGCCCTTCGTTCTTAGGTTGCAACGGACTACAGACTCGAAAGGGAGGTCCCAACGCGTTGAGATTAACCGTGATCGTGTTTTATTTATGACTGGGAAAAAGGCTGCAACATGCAGCACCAAGAAACTCGTTCATGCATGATAACAGAGCAGTTTCGATCTCGTCGGATCGGGCGCACAAAACTCACTTGGGCCGAAGGGGAGAGTTTCTTGACACGGGACATGAGCTTTCCGGCGAAGCCCCCTCGTCATGACAAGTATCTGCGGACTCGGCAAATGTGCATGAGATTATCAGATAATGTAGAACTAAAAGAAAACTGATCCAGTGTACTCGCATATTAATAAGGCTATCACACAAATTTCAAACAAACCACCCTACGCATGCCGTCCGATAACGTCATTAAATTTCAGCCACAGCTGTCACGTGACGTCAAACATGACACAAACTTTGTTTAGAAATTTTGTTCGTTTATTATAGAATTACTTATACAATAGTACAGCTTAAAATATAAAAAATAAATATACAAGTTATTAGGACGTTTTGTTTTGATCCAACAAAGATATTTCAGGTATATTTTTAAATTATTGAAACATCGGTGGCGCCGTTGTAGAATTTGTTTTCGCAAAAACCACCAAACCTATGATGTTAACGGAAATAACGAAAATGGCCGGCGACAAGCAGAACGTGCTGTCAATCTCTATGCTGGATATTGGTGCGTTAGCCCAATTAAAACAGCACATAGAACAGGTAACATTAACATTTTCTTTATTGATGCAGTTGCTCGAGCCGAGCTTACTATATTTAAAACTTTTACGCCTTGGTCACTGACCCCAGCTAGATAACCTCCCTGATACCAAGTTGGGTTTGGGCCCTATTATTAGAAATTAACCTATACTTCGTTTCACCTTATGTGCGAGCGAAGGCAAAGCTGGAAGCGCGAGCACGAAAGCTCCGTGCCTTCAGGCTTTGCTCGAGCGCGCGAGCTGGGCAGAAACGCAAAAAGCGCTGGTCTCGCGCTTCTAGCTTTGGCTTCGCTCGCAGATAAAGTGAAACGAAGTATAGTTCAATCATTGAAAAGCAAGAAAGCGAAGGCATAAGGTGGAACAATTAATGTATCGGTCGGAATCGTGCATCAATTGAAGTTGCTTCAGTTTAGACCCTTACCAAAAAAGGAAGACCACTCCTACTCGACCTACGCAACAGGCTTTACCCCCGAGCTTGGAATAGTTCCCAGGCCCATGAAATAATGATTATCCGGCTAATTTAAACGCAATATTTTGTTATTTTTAGGAATTGGACCTTTTCAGCACGTCATTGCAGCAGTTGAAAGGTGTGCAAGCAAAATTCCAGGAGTCCGAGAGCTCACTGGAAAAGCTGAGGCCGTCGAATGAAGGAAAAGAAATACTTGTTCCGTTGACAAGCTCCGTATCCTTACCATGCTTCTTGAATCATGACTTTGTCTGTGGGTGGTCGTCGTTCGGGTGAATTGTACCGCTAATTGAGCGGGATTGATACCTAAAAGAGGTCGTTGTCCGAGCATTTGGCCTTAATCTCACCGATTGCAGATGTATGTTCCAGGCAAGCTTGCGGATGTGAACAAGGTAACAGTCGACATCGGGACTGGTTATTACGTTGAAAAGGTACCTGTAATTGTGTCATATTTTTATTTTTAATTAGAGGCAAAGAGAGTATGCAGGCCTACCAGTTTGCTAATGAGATTGCTCAAAACGCTGAGAGGTGGGGAACCGTGTTCTTCACCCCTCAGGATTTTGACTTCCGGGAAAGGACTTCCAGGAAACGAAATAAGCGGCATATGCTTTGATCCAGGACAAGATCGTAAAAGACAAAGTGAAATGGACAAGGGAAATTAACCAAAATGATAGAAATGCAGCCAAGAAATTTTGGGAGCGCATAAGTTCACAAGATAGAAGGGCACATATCTGTCACCACTCATTAGCTACTGGTGATGGGACACAGAAGGGGAGGAGGCATGGCAATATATTGGGAGCATAATTGAGCAAATGTTCAGATCTAAAGCATCCAGAAATCACTAAAAGAATAGCTTGTAGTGATAGCCAAATAGACCTTAGCCGACACCTCCTAGAGAAGAAGGCCGTAGCGCTCTTCTCGTGACGTCGCAAAGGAAGACCATCGGGGGCGCGCGAAGGCAACGCGCGTGGATCGACCGTCGTAACGCGTTTTTAGTCACATACGCGTGTCTTATTAGCTAAAATGAAAGCTGCACATAGCAATGGGTCTAGAAAACATTTTATTATACGAGCAAAATATTACACCGCTAAATAATCGGTATGAAAAGGCACAAGGTATGCATATAAGACGTCTATAAAAAAATGTGATTGTTTTAAGTCGAAAACATTGAGTCACGCAATTATTGTTGTAGGAATGCATATTTTATACAGAAATACTTCGACAAAATGGCGAGAGACGCAGTAATTTGAAACAGCAAAACACATCAGTTAAAAATCTGGTAGACGTAGTCAACGCGGACAAGGCAAGACAAGTGTCACTTAGATCATGTAAGCGACGTTCTCGCGTGCAGTCACTGACTTTTTGCATCATACCCCAGCCACATGGCAAAATTAATGCAATTTCGATCGAATGACATTATGGCGTCAACAAATCTGCTTGCGGCGCTCGTATAATCACTCAAGACCGCGAGCTGATTAAATCCTATATCACTGAATGAAAATATATTACCTTTTTCGTGTGGCAGGGGTACTAAACTTAGTACTTACTCAACTAATTTACTTCTCCCTATGGGCTCGAGCTGCCTTTAAAACAAAATATAACTTATTTTGTATATAATACTATTACCTTAATACAGTTAAGATTCTAGTATAAATGCGGTAAAGGCAATAAAATAACAGTAGTATAAATAAACACAGAACTACAAACAACGCACTTTCAATATTCACACAAACTTGTTTTTCATCTTCCTGTGAAAACTAGATTACCGCGCATATTTACAAACGTCGACGCAACTGCACACGAATAACGACCACGACCAAGTTGGTCGTGATAACGACAAAGAACAAAAATCCAATCTATCACGCGATTAAAAAAAAAAAAAAAAAATTGCGGCATTTTACTTGCGTCTTACATGACCAAGAAAGCCCGTAAATAAGTTGTTTCTCACCTGTCGATCGTATCCATACGTCGCACAATATCCGTGACGAAAACATTTGAACACAACTCCAAGAAGCCTCTCTCTGTCGAGAGAGAGGTCTATCGATTAATCGACCAGAGTCATTGTTGGCTAGTTGTCACACATGTCACTCAAACCGTAGCGGGACTTGTTTCACGAATCCACATAAATGCCGTAGTATCAAGCGAACACAAAAAAACTACCCGAGACTACGGTGATGACAGAAATACGACGGGAAACAAGTCTCAAAAGTACCACACACGAGAGCAGCGGCGACGAAAGGCTTAACATTGTCGACCCATCTCTTGCTCATGTGCGCTCCCTGGGGCAATGACTGGATTTTTCTTCGGTTTCCTTCCCTTCTGAAATGTCTCAGCGTTTCTTTTCAGACGGTCAGCAGCTCACACACAACGTAAATTTACCAGAATCGGAGCCTGTATGAAGGAAGATGTGGCATCGGAGCAACGAGCGGAGCCGGTTCCTTCGAAAGTCCCGCGGTTACGGGGATACTCATAAATATAAATTTGGTACTGTCAGCCTTGGTAACCCGTTGTGTATTACGTTTATATTATATATATAATAAATTGTACGAGACTGCGCCTTTAAAACATATATTAATGTTGGATAAACGCGCACAAACACCACTGCGCCGCTTGTCAAGAAACATTTTTTTCACGTTGATGCATCGATAGCAGATATTTTCTCACGTAGTTGCGCCATGGCCTTCCTTCCTCCGACATTGTGACGTAACCTCTCAGAGCGCTATGGCCTTCTTCTCTAGGAGGTGTTGCCTTAGCGCAGTACCACAGATAACACCAAAAGAATGGAAAAGAGCCGAAAGCATGATGTCAGCAGAAACATCAACTGGACCAGATGGCATACCAATGAGGCTTGTGAAAACCTTGGCAAAAGAACTAAATTTATTCTGCAACAAACAATAGAAAAAATTATTGTTGGGAGAGAGTTATCCGAGGCTTGGCAACAAAGGAGGATTAGGCTGCTGTACAAGGGTAAAGCCGACAGGGACAGCATCAAATCCTACCACCCCATAACGGTAAAATCTGTCCTATACAGACTAGCAATGCACGTGGTGAGGGGTAAAGTAGAAGAATGGGCAGAAACAGAAGAAATGTTAGAACTTCAGAATGGTTTTCACAAGGGTAGGAGACCAGGAAATAATTTGTATGCGGTCAAGCAATGCATAGAAATAGCGCAGAGTCGCAGACAAACCAACGATCGTTATGGATGGCATTTTTAGACATACAGGGAGCATATAATAATGTAAATCAGAACATTTTGTGGACACAGCTAAAGGAATCGGGTTTGAATATGAAATTGTGGAACTACAGATGCGTTGCCGGAAAATTGTGATTATGTCATCATGACAATCTCACGAGGGAAAGATGACTTATCTGGTTCCCACTGCCAGTTTCCATTTAGCAGACCTTATATACGTCTGTGTGGAGTATCTCTAAGGTTTCAAACAGTTCCTTTCATTTCTATATATTTTGCATCTCTGTTGGATGTAAAAAAATAACAGGGTAGGTTTGGAAACTGAACGATTATCGTCCAAAATGTGGGTTAACTGCATCTACGTTTGGCTATTGTTTGGGCCTGGGTTCATTGGATACACTCGAAGCATTTTAAGCAGTCTGCATTCTCTTCATCGCAAATCAGTCTAGTGAGGCCTGCGGTTTCTGTAATGCACTGGCGAGACCCATTACCTCATTATAGGTAAATCTCTCAGTGGCCTTCCGTAGCGGACGTGCACTTCAAGCAAAAATAATACTTTGGCCAGGTAGAGCTCACTTGGCCAGACCCAAAACAAATATCCCTACATTAGTCAGATGCTTCCTTTGCTACATGCAGTGAATGGGAAGGTGATACAGGTGCTTGTTTTTTGTAGGCTTGCATTGTAACCACAGGTCATTAATATTATTGTCATCAACAAGAATGAACTCAAAACTCAGAGCAATGTCACCACAAAGACTGCTAAAAATTATGGGCTGTATTAGTCCCTGCCCCAAATCGGGCAGACAACTGGCCAGTTTCTAAAACTAAAGTACTATGGTTTTTGTATGGTTGCAAATGTTAAGTGGGGTTTTTTTTCTAACCAAAAATAGCACAAAAATGGTTGTAACAAAACTGTTCTTATTTTAGGACATCTCTGCGTCGAAAGACTACTTCAAGAGGAGGGTGAAGTATGTCACTGAGCAAATGGAGAAGATACAGAAGGTTGCCCAAGAGAAAGTGGCACTGAGGGAAGGTTGGTAACAGTTGCCTTATTCAGCAGCAGTGTGTCGTTTCCGGATGGTCAAACTTTTCTTCTTTTTTTTTTTATAGCAATTGTTGAAACAATGGACAAGAAACTACAAGCGACATTTGTAGCCCAGCAAGCAGCTGCAGCATCCAAGAGCTGAATGAATCATCTTGAAGTTGAAGTATGGGGGGCCATGTTTAACTTATGCAGTATCTAATCTACAAGAAACTGGTCTTATAAAAAAATTTTCTTTTACATTTGAAACTAATCTGCTTTCAATAGATATCTCTCTATGAAGCTGTTACAATTATTGAAGTGCTGTACAAACATACAGGAGGTAGTTCGTTTTAAACTCTTGTGAAATAAACGGTAGTACTCAACAGAAACTTATTGAGCTCTACTGCTATGCACAGGTTGAGGCCATCTGCTGCATTCTTTTGACACCAACAACCTCGTCGTGCTCGGAATAAACTCTGCAACGCTCAAGTGTCCAGGCCGACATTGCATAAATGAGCACCTAGTAGCCTCAAGTAATGCAATTGTGCTTTTGTTTAGCCATAGATTTCTCTGGTCATATGCCATTTACTTTGTGCTCCCAAAGCTCATTGTGTGTACACTACTGGAACATAACACAGGATGGCTAGAGGCACAAGTACAGCTTTGGAAGCTGCCTAGCATGCTGAATCTTGCCTTCCACAGCATTGGCTTTGCACATTCAGCCTTTGCTGGGCTCCAAGCTAAAGTGGAGCATAGCAATTCTCTTTATCCAGCAAACCTTGTGGCAGCAAAATCTACCATCTTGTGCCTCAGTATAACATGCCATGCGTTTGTGTATCACAACCGCGTGAGTGTGTTAAGGCCGCAGGCCAGCAGTCGATCTCTCTGCACTGCCTAAATTTCTCATCTACAGTATAAATCTGCGTCGCCAAACCTCAACGGCAGACTGACCAGGGTGCCTCAATTTTCTTGGGGCGATGCTGCTGTTCGTAGTACTCGATGCCGTCGGCTTACATTCGCGAGAAAATACGAAGAATTTGCTGGAAATAAAATGCCAGCCTAGCAGTCAATGTGCCGGGAGAGAATTGCACGCTCTCCAAAGCAAAAAGAAACTAGCCCCATGGCAGAAAATGGTTCAATGTCATACAAATGTGCACATAAAGACACCCTAAATGTTCAGTGTCATACAATGTGCATACAAAGGCACCCAAAAACAGTGGTGCCTGGAACGAGTCTCCAACTGGCGTGTTTAGCGTTTTATTCTGCCTGCACATCAAAAGGTAGTTTCCAAGTGGAGCAACGAAGAATGTTGCAAAACCCAAAGTGTTGCAAGCTGTCAGATGTTGCGATCCTGACCGTCGGGTGTACAAGCTCTGGCAAAAAGTATGAGTGAATGCAAGCGTGGCCGTCGTCGCAACTCCTGGCTGCCATAACTTGCATGGACTGTGAAGCTGGGGAAAAACTTGCAACAGAACAGGCGTCTGCCACACGCAACACCACTGCTGCGACGACACCAGGGTCGTGGCCGGCAACGCGACACCTCTGCAACGTCTACCGGCAAAGATCCGGGGGTCACATTTTAGGACGCGATCAGCGCACCGGTCGTAGATGCGTTCCAGAAACCAAACTAAAACTGACCTTGCATCGTGTAAACAAACATCCAAACTGCTTTTTTTTTTTAGGCAAAAGCCTTATTTGTTTTATTACGCGAAAAGGTGCCCAAAAGATGGTCACACCAATACGTCATCAAGCACACGCCGCTCAAGGTCAAAGCGGACATGCCTCAGAAACAAAACAACGAAAAGCACAGCAATGCAGTTGCTTCATCACGGAAGCTGGCGGTGGCGTTCAAAATCAAAGCGGACGGGCCTCAGAAATAGGACAAAGCACAGCAACGCAGATGCTTGGTCACGGAAGCCGTGGGGCCAGCGATGTCGCCGCGCCTGCGCAGTGGGGGAGCATGATGTCACCGCCGGAGCGCCGTGTGAAAAAGGAAGACGTGGAGCACTGCTTGTAGGGGCGCTGATGTATGAGTGCTTTTGCATTCCTACATGTAAGCAGTCTTAAGTGTCTTCGGCATTTTTTTTTTTTTTTTTTTGTCTGCTACACAAATTAATGATGCAAGCACCCATAAAACTTCTTCACATCTCTAATCTTCCGCTTTCTGCTTTTCGCTCTACATCCTTGTACATTACTTGCAGCCTGCTATGCAGTACAGGGCAACCGTAATCTAGTGCGAGTCCTTCACTAGGCGAGTTCAATTTTTGGGTGCCCAATGCCTTCTACTGCCTCGAACAACTGATGCATAGGCACAGAATACGGGGGGACGGGAGCCCTTCCCGAAAATGCCAGGCTGCCCCCCCCCCCCCCCCTCTCCCCCACACACACTCCCCCCCCCCCCCCCCCCCGGGTGCCCCCCAAGAATATTTACAGGGTTTTTTTCATCACAAAAATAAGCTATGCATCACCGAACGCTCATTCTCCACCCAAAAGTAGCGCTAGAGGTCTGAGCCAAATGCCCAAGTTTCAGCACCAACCATTATCTTATTCAAAAATTATAAGTGATATTCTGAAATTTTCAATGGGAAGATGGTGGCTGATGGATCTTGTAATACACAGAGCTCTATTGGCAACGAGATGTTTTGGTGGCCCCCGGAACCCGGAGCGCCGGCTTTCCTGCACGGCATGTTGATCCCGCTCCTCACGTGACTAAATTCGGCGAATAGCTGCGCCGCGCGTTCGAGGCGCTCGGGAACGTACGGCTCTTCTCCTCCCCCCATCTTCATTTACAACGCTTACACACACACACGCCGGGGCGCGTGCAACGTCTACTTTGCTACACGACACTTGATCCGGCTCCTCACGTGATCGCGCAACTCTGGCCCCCGTAGGCAGAAACTCTAGTGGCGCCAGGTGGCGCCACCTCGCAAGCTCCCTCTTGTGACGGAGCTGGTAGAATGCGAGCAGACGACGTGCTATGTCAAAGCACGGAGCGGCAATGTTAGTTCGCATCTATGCCTTACAAAAACGGTTTATTTATCCAAGAAAAGTGTATGACATTTCTGCGAATGATCGTTCTAATGAATAACAGTACCTCGAAGTTGGTTTTTATATTAAAAAGCTTTCAAATGTTTAAAAACAAGCCTGGAACTTCACATTACAGCTTGCTTGGCGTGCGTCGTCTATTCACAACTGCTCCGATTCTTTTTTTTTTTTTTTATCTTTGGAGGCTGCTGTACAAAAAGGTTTTGCATTCACCAGAGAAAGTGACTTGCTGCCTTCTTAGCATTGCATGCGCGCACAGTTAATTGTGTTGCAAAGCGCTGCACACTGTTTTAGCTACATTGAACTTGCCGATACCGACGCTTCTATCCAAGTGGTCTACTCGCTTGTGACAGCAGGAAAATGCCCCCACAAATCGTGGGGAAAAAAGCCAAACATAAATGACTATAGAACATCTATGTGTTGTCAATGATGTGGTCTTCTATGGCTGCAACAGGTGGCAAAATACAAAGGTGCCACCAGACGCGACTGAGAAGGCGAAGAAGCTTCAGCGACCGACGACCACGGACTCAAAGGCGCCTGGCCAGGTTTCCGAACGCCAGCCTGGCTCCACGGTTGCTCTGTAATTGGGTGTTGCCTCAATTTTTATGTGGGGGTGATGAGAAGGGCAAGAAGGGATGTCTTTTCTATTAGTTTTTAGGGGCGAAGCTAGCCATGTCCGTCCGTCCGGCGTCCTGCTTGTGCTCCTGCTCGTGAGCTCACGTGCTCGTGTAAGGCAAAAAAAATGATGAAAAAAAAAATGTTGAAAATGATGAAATATGCGCAGTCTACAGGATTCGAACCTGTGCGGGGAGACCCCAATGGATTCGGGGTCTCCCCGCACAGACCCCACGACTGCGGGACGAGTAGGGGGCTCTGAGATGTGATAGTAACTCAAGAGCTGGGGATGTCATGGATGAAACGTTGCATGTAGCCACTCAAACGTCTATACAGGAGAGGCGCTGCGGTCAAATGTGTGAAAAAGGTGTACCTTTTTGTGTCAAATGTGTGAAGAAAAGGTGTCTATACAGGAGAGGGCGCCTATGTGTGAAAAAGGTGTACCCTTTTTCACACATAGGCGTGCAATGCTGGAGAATGGGGGTGCGTGGTTTTGGAAAGCGCTTTCTACCATTTCTATGCGCGAGTGCTCCTGCAACCCAAGCATTGTGAACAGTTACGCACTCGCGCCCGTGCCTTTGCCAGCCCTGCACACAAGTTGTACAACTTCGAAAAAGCATAGTTCAAAATTGGTGGTCCTACTTTTCCATACCGCTGCAAAACCCCATCTCGCTCAGATCACTTGGCAGCTGGACAAGTTGGGGCAGGGGGCCTTCAGTTGGGGATTATCCAGTACATTGTCCTCTGAACAATGAACGGACGCGCGACGCGCCAGAGGGTGAACACGTGAAAGGAGGGGTGTAAGAGCGGAGAGGGAAACTCAAGGTCGCAAGCGACGGGAAAAAAAGGTTTCGAAATTGGCGCGGTGGTTCCGCAGCATTTTCTCACACGGACAGCCAACGCCGCCCTGGTGGTTCAACTAATGTCTTGTTCAAGATGGCCGCCGTGGTACCGCAGCCTTAAAGGGGCCCTGCAACAACTTTTTGACTGGTTTTTAATTTGCACCGAACCTGAGCGCACTGAACGTAGTAACTTAAAGAAACTTTTCTTTTCTCAAATTTCGCTTTATTTTAAAAGTTAAAGGCAAATTAGAATTACAAAAACAAGCAAAAAATAACCTCCTTCATGACGTCGTAGGTCCTGGCTTGAGTGGCCGTGAACTAGAGGACGAGTAGTGAGCTCATCGAGCGCCACGGCTGCCGCACTCCATCTCGACGGCTCGAGAGGGCGCCACTAAAGCACATGTTGGATAGGCTGTAAGAAGCGGGCGGCCAGGGCGGCTCGCATTGCATTTGCTGCGCGATTAAAGACTAATTCGGCATAACACTTCATTGGCCACAAGCGACAGCAAACACTGGGTAAAGATCAGTTCAGAACGGAAGCCACTTCGCGCTGCCATACCGCCAAATGGCCAAATCGCCAGCCAAGCCCGCGCCGAAAGCCTTCGGAACGCTCGGAACCGGTCGGATCCTCGAGCCGGTATGCGACCGCAGTGCCGCCGCGTACATCCGGGACCTTTCTACGCTCGCCGTTCGTCGGAGCCTCATCCCACTAGCCCTTTCTAGTATGCGCAGTTTTTTCCGCCGCTTGGTGGCGGGTTTGTCGACGGATCTTTTCTTGTTTCCGTACTTTGTAAACTGTATTTGGTTCTTTTCTGATCTAAAATACTGAACAAAAACTACTTTCATACATAATTGAAACGGTTCGCGACACTTATGTTTTGTATCTTGACTAAAAGAAAAGCTTTTAGCGGCTCCAACCAGTAGTAAGCCCAGGACCAAAGACGTCGCATGTTGCGCGCTTTCGGCAACGCGGGTCGCCCTCGTAGGTGGAGGAGGTTTGTGCGTCGTCCGGTTAAAATATGACTTACTGATATTTAGTTACTCTCTCCGTGCCCGCTGGCTTGCCCGAACTTCAAGAGACGTGGAAACCGCAAAAAAGGTAGACGCTTAAATATGATTGCAGGGCCCCTTTAACGTTTATAGATGAGAGGGCGCTGCGGTCAAACGCTCAAATGCGTATATAACGGCGTTCCATACCACACATTCTCTTTCTGACATGGATGAGAACGAACGAAAGGCTCGGCATGCTGCGGCTCAGCGTCTACGCAGACAAGCACCACCAGAGCTTCGCCCCAATCAACATCATTCACCATGTGGAGATGCGGTCAATTTTTTGTTAGGGAATAGCCAAACCAGCATCAAGAAAGCCTAGTGTTCTTGTTTGTTTTGTTTGAACAAACCATCTTTGTCTTTTTTTTGTCTCTTTGAACGCTTGCGCTTTCTAAGTCATCCACATAATCAATGTCCTGCGCCTCATCCTCAAACGAAGTCAGTACACCGTCTTCAATACTCTCACTGCCTTCGTCCCCTTCAAATTCAACATTCGAGACACAAAGGAGCAAGTGGGACCTCGTAGACACATGTTAATATCAGGGGCGGATCCAGAACTCCGTTTTGGGGGGGGGGGGGGGGGGCGGGGGGCGGAAAATTTTTAAGGATACTATTATGCCATTCTTTCTTGTGCAAGGGGGGTCCACCCATGTCAAATTACCCACCGAGAAGGGGGGAGGGAGGGGGGTCGACTTTTTTGTTTGGGGGGGGGGGGGGCCGTCCCCGTCGCCCCCCCCTTGGATCCGCCACTGGTTAATATTGTTCTAGCAATATCACATACAAAATGATAGTAATTGCCTCTTTAATACATACTAGGACGGAGTAATATGCATAGAGTAATGTTTGCGATCAAAACCGACGAGATGACAAAACTAAATTAAGCATGTTCCTTTATTTATTCGTCTGCTCCTGTATCTAGAGCTCGATTTCTCATCGCCATGTTGCATTGCAAAACGATTTATTTCTAATAATTATCTGCTAGACGAAATCGCATTTGTAACTTGGTAGTGCGTCTTTCCCAGTTTCCCCAGGGGGGGGGGGGGGGGAGGGCTGGGACTTGGCAGGCTCCCCCCCCCCCCCCCCCCCCCCCCTTTTTCCTCCGCCTATGAACTGATAGCAGTAGACCCTTTGACAAATTATCCGAGCACCAAGTGCTTGCTGGGAACCTAAGTACATGTGCTGCACATACTCGCCTTATCTGTTACCAAAATAAGACAAAGTGCCATTTGTTTTAGATTTTTGTTTTAGAACAGTTGCTTCTGCAGACACCGCCAGCAGATGCTGTACTCGTAAGTACAATTGCAGCATGCTCGTTGGCACTTCAGTAGTTTCACAGCATGCCCCCCCCCCCCCCCCCCCCACACACACACACACACACACTTCAAAAATTTATCACAAAAGCTTTATTCACTGCTTTCATTAAAAAACAAAAATACCAGCTTAGAGATTTAGTCTCTGAAGGCATGAAAATGGTCTAGATGAAGTCATCTGGCTTGGGAAGACTATTGAGATGAGTTTTCAAGGCATCTGCATAATCCAGCATGCTCTTTGCCATTGCCTTGTCGATGATGTACTGTGGAAGCCATCCCTACAAGAAGAAATAGTTCAACTTCAAGCGTACTGTCTTGGTCTTTATATATATATATATATATATAAAAAAAGCTATACAGTTTGAATCAAATCTGCTATGCCTCATAAAAATGTGCCCACTAAACCATTTACCACCAAAAACATTTGGAATGTTTTTTTTTTTTTTGTTTCTGCTTTTTTTTTTGCCAAACAAGGCACTATAGTCGGTTACAAGTCAAGAAGGTAGGAGAGGCTCCTCCCACAAGCGTGATGCGCCCGTTTCAAATCCCTCCGCAGTTGAAAGAAGAGTTCACTGGAAACGCTCCTTGTTCCGCTTCAATGGATCGATAATGGCCACAGAGTGGATCCAACTTGTTTTCGACCCCCACTTTTTAAGAAAGCGACCTTTGTA
This sequence comes from Ixodes persulcatus, assembly GCA_013358835.2. Taxonomy (NCBI): domain Eukaryota; kingdom Metazoa; phylum Arthropoda; class Arachnida; order Ixodida; family Ixodidae; genus Ixodes; species Ixodes persulcatus. The sequence goes on from JABSTQ010010204.1 coordinate 123,002, forward strand.
TTCATTAGAGGAAGAACCGAGCCCCTGAAAGCAGCCTTTGTATCCATCGGAGGGGGAAGCTAATCCCCAAAAGTCGTCTTTGTTTCCATCGGAGGGGGGAAACTCGAATCTCCCTCTCGTGGCTTCCACAATGCTAAGTCAAAGTCGAAAGATAAAGCAAAAATGTACAGAAGGGCAAGACCCTCCTCGCGCGTTGGCCGCGACGTCATGGAAACGATGGGATGCTATTGGATGCGGAGGTGGCGGAGGGATATATGATTCCCTTTGAGGGGCATTTGCCGCTACCTTCTTGACCTGTAACCTACTATAGTTAGTGCCTCATTCATGGAGTAACAGTGCTTTGCACACATTATGTGCTCATGCATATGCTGCATGAACAGTCCATGGATTACATGGTGCACAAGGGGTATACCATAATATTCCTAGAGGCAGCCCACATAAACTCGAAAGCAAATCAGGTGAAAATAAGGAGTGGGCCAACTTTTGGCGTGTGATGGAAAAAGTTGACAAAAATGCTAGTTTTAGATTTTGTGACCTGCAAAACTTGTGATTGCAGGGGAGGGCAATGAACGGAAGACTGTCCTTCCCAGTCAGCAATGTTCGCTTATCTCCCGCAGTGGCTAAGTAACACCATTTCTGCCAGGGTCACCATTGTCCAGGGCCCTGCTATTACTAGAAGTGGGCTATCTTTTTGTTGTTTTTGAAAAAAATTGCAAATCAGGCCAGAAATGGGGGTGGGTTATCTTTTGGGGGTGGGGCATTAATTAAGCATGATGTCCTTGGGACTGCATCCTAGTCAGCAAGTTACAAATTGTGTTTAGAGCATATGTATTTGATTGCTGAGTTTGTTTGTTTGTGTTGGTGCACCAATGAGAAGACCAATGTGGTTGTTTTTGAACACCCAAAAATAAAAATTATTAATTATTATTATTAAATTTAGAATACAGTCGAATCTCGTTACTTCAAACTCGATGGCGGCCAAAAATTTGTTTGAATAAAGCAAAGTTTGAATTATCGGGAGTTTCCTCCCATAGAGATGCATAGGATGGGACCTGCATATTAGTTTGAATTATGTGCAAGTTTGAATTAATGAGAGTGGACAGTACTCTGTTCGTTCAGGGGAGATATGACAATAAATTCTCAGTCCCCTTCATATACAAGGTGTCACAAAAAAAAATTTGCAGTTTTTTAAATAAACTAGGCATCGCTGAATGCTCATTCTCCGGCCAAAAATAGCGCTAGAGGTCACAACCAGATGCCAAAGTTTCAGCCCGATCCGATAACTTAATCAAAAGTTATAAGTGATTTTCTGAAAATTTCAATGGGAAAATGGCAGCCGACGGAATTTTCGAATACATGGGGCTCTATGGCACCAGAAACCGAAAACGGGTAAAAATGGGCTCCGTTTTCCCATTGAAATTTTCAGAAAATCACTTATAACTTTTGAATAAGGTATCGGATCGGTAAAGCCCTGCGCGGATAACAGTTTGATTATCCGCATCCGATCCACATCCGCAAACTTTTTACATTATTGTATCCGTATCCGATCCACATCCGCATACTTTGTATCCATATCCGAACCACATCCGCAAAATGTGGAACCACATCCGACTCACAATCCAGACATTCATTGTACATCACAACATCAAGCGTAAATGACAAAAAAAAAATACAAATAGCACTTTTTATGCTGTTTGTTTATCTTTGTACAAAGAAATCTTCGGGTCACCATTTAAAGGGGATGTCATTTTATCATTATCAGTTTCATCGTATTTATATTAAAAGCGATCAGCCTTCCCGAGACACTGCCCGTAGAAGGAAAAATGATCTCAGTTATGCGATCGTCCTAGGAGTCCGTGACACTCTGTTCAGAAGCGCACAAAAAGGATATATATATTTATTTATTTACTTTTTTGCTTTATAACACCTATTTTATGCAGACGTGTACTTGTGGAACATAAAAGTGAAAAAAGGGCATACTAAATTAGGACATTTTAGTTCCATCAAACAATTTAAGAGGTTCATATTCGCCCAACTAAGACGCTCTGAATCGTAGTTGGACGAATATGAACTACCAGACTTTTTGGCTAGGACTCTAAGCATACAAAAAAGAAACGCAGGCAGTTTACGGGCTGCTTACGTGAGTGAGCTGTTGATTCTAAAACTTTACAAACCGTGGCGCCACAGGGTCGCGCTCGCTGTCAAGGCACTTCTTTTGTTTTTGGAATCCTGACCATACTACTCTTTGCGGAGAGGAGGACATTTCTTCTACTTTCTTGCGACTTGTACGTTTGAGGTTTTCTTTGCCCGGAGAAAATATTCCGCTCTTTCCCTGCCAATGTACTAGATTTCTCGGGACGATTGATGCCCTGCCTTCTTTACTTTTTCTACAGATGGCATTTTTGACGAGATGGAACGCACTAATTGAAGCGATCTTCAGTGAGAATCAGATCTTTCTTAGGATCCCTATCATTTCTTCGAAACACGTTTTGTGAAAATATGTTTCGTGGACAACTTTTCATGGACATACCATATTTTCTCACGTATTACCCGCATCAAAACTTTAGCGTTGCCGAAGAGATCGGGAACCGTGCGGCAGGCCGAAAGTATGATGTCGACGAATCCTGTATACGTGAGTGGAGAGCAAAGAAGCAGGATCTTCAAAGTGCAAGCTGTGATCGCAGGTCCTTCTGCGGTCCCCAGACTGGAGCCTACCCCAAGATCGAAGCCAAGCTGGCGGAGTTCATTGAGGAGAAGAGAGGCCGCGGCCATGTCGTATCAGCAGAGATGGCCCAGATCGAAGTTCTGAGGCTGGCAAGAGAAGACGGCATACCGCGCGACCAGTTTTGTGCCAGCCGCGGGTGATTTCAGCGATTCATGAAACGCCAAGGATTCCCCATCCGGAGGCGGACGACTTTATGCCAACGACTGCCTGACGCCTACGAGGAGAAGTTAGCGAACTTCCAGCGCTACGTGATCAGGCTCCAATAGCGACACGAGTACTTGTACTCGCGGACTGGTAACGCGGACCAAACTACCGTGTACTTTGAAATGCCACTGGACACAGCTCTTCAGAAAAAGGGCTCCAAGACGGTGAGCATTTTGACGGGCGGCAGCTCGAAACTGCGCTGCACAGTGATGTTGTGCGCGTTAGCAGACGGCACGAAGCTACGGCCATACGTGATCTTTAAGCACAAGACACTTCCCACTGATTTGCCCTCCGGCATAGCTGTGTGTGCGGAGGACAACTCCTGGATGAAAAGTCATCTTGTCGTCGACTGGTTGAAAACCGTGTGGGAGAACAGGCCGGGCGCGATGTTAGCATGGAGATCCATGCTAGTGGTGGGCGCATTCCGGGGCCACAACACCGAGGAAATGAAGACCCGTCTCGCGGATGACAAGACGGAACTCGTCATAATCCCAGGCGGCATGGCGTCCGTGCTTCAGCCGATGGATGTTTGCTTGAACAAGCCTTTTAAGGCGCACGTGAAGCGCATGTGCCCGGAGTGGATTGCCGAGGAGCAGTGCGACCTCACGCCGACGGGCCGGATCCACAAACCTGACATAGCAGTACTTTGCAAGTGGATTATCAACGCGTGGAATGCGATTCCTGCAGAGATGATTTGCAAGAGTTTTAGGAAGTGCTGTATCAGCAATCGCCTGGACGGCATGGATGACGACGCTCTCTGGGACAATGAAGATTCTGCAACTGGTAGTTGCAGTGACTGCAGTGATGAGTAATGTTCCAATAAAGGTACTGTTTTTGGTGACTGACATTGCTTTCCATGGGCAATTATGCGGGTAATACGCGAGGTCTTTTTTTTTCTTTTTCTAACGGTCGTAAGTTGGGGGTGCGGGTTATATGCAAAGGCGGGTAATACGCGTGAAAATACGGTACATTTCATGGACAGACGGTTCGTCGACGCTGTACGTTTTGTGGGCACATTCTCCTGCGACATTTTGTTGACAACGCATTTCTTCACTAAGCCACTACAAGCTAGCGCGCGATTCAGTAAGGCGTGCTTCACCAAACCATGCCTCCTTTTCCCCTGTAATCCAGGCGAGACGCAAAAAGTTTGTTACAAAAATAGCAGGGTTGTGTGCGACAAAACGTCTCAGGTTTTTCGATGAAACAAACACGGGAAGCCTTCTAATCAAACGTTGCATGTCGACGAAACGATCTGTAGATGAAACGTCAGTCGACGAACTGAATGCCACCGGGCAAAAATTTAGATCCGGATCCGCGGATATCAGCATCTGCAGCCCCTGACATCTGCATCCAATCCGCAATCCGCCAAAATTTATCTAATTTTTATCTGCATCCGCCAGTTTACTGCGGATATCCGCGCGCGGATATGCAGGGCTCTACGGATCGAGCTGAAACTTTGGCATCTGGTTGTGGCCTCTAGTACTTCCTTTGGGCAGATGAGCGTTCGGCGATGCCTAGTTTATTTTTGCAGTGAAAAAACCCTGTAAATTGTTTTTTTGTGACACCCTGCACATAGAACATTCAAACTACCTTCACTTTATTGCAGCATTTGTCAAGCCACTCAACAAGGCCATATCGAAAGTTTCAAGCTCGCCCAATTTGACTAAACACGTTTAAGGGTTTGTATGCTACCAGTTTTTCAGAGAGCTTGGAATTTGAAAACATTTGCAACATCTGTAGTCTGAATGTTTGTCACAAGCTTGATTCCTTCAATAAGTTACATTACTAATTCTCATTAGTTTTCTTAAATATCGGCATTTGGTATTAATGTGCTGGAAGGATTTAACTGCATAACTAATCATATATTGCCAATATTTTCTGCGACTCCCGCTGCATTGTGTGTTGTAGTATTGATATCAAATTCTGCGGGAAATTTCGCATATAATTATTTCCTTCCATATACAGCAGACACTGTCTACGATAAGATCAATTTTTTAGAAAATATTGGTTGCTCTTGTGTTTGTACCACTAGAGCTTTCTTCATCAGTGTTATAAGCAAACATGACTCAATAAAGAAATAAACACCGCAATAATGATTACCTTGAGATTCACATTGAGCAGCCATTGGAATTTGCTGCGATGTGTCTCGCTGTCAGACGGCGCTAGCATGTAGAGCAGAGGTCCCTGCTCCCCCCTTGAAAAAAAGAAGAAAATAAAAGATAATATGAATGACTTTGGAATAGTTTGCATAAAAACTAGGCACCTGCAGAATGTTAGAAAGAGTGACACTAAAACGTGATATATCCCTTTTGGGTACTATCATAATGGAAAACAGAGGAAACATTGGACACAAAAAGCAAAACAAAACCCAAGTATGCTTGTAACACTGGTACAAGCGTTTGAGGCACTAATTCCGATAGAAGAGAGTTGTCATATTGGCACTGCCTTGCCGCGGAAAATGTATTGAAGTTTTGTTCTCCTTTCTGTCAAACGCCGCGAGATGCGCAAAATAACCGGGGGATCGAGAAACCGTCCTTATTCGCACGCACATTCTTAAGGCCGCGCAGGCGCGGTCTTCGCACTTGCGTGGGGGTCTTAAACCGACAGGGCCTCTGCCGGGTGATGCATGAAGCCCTAGTGCAATTTCAGCCCCCTTTCTGGACTTGTTCAGACAGCTCTCCTTTCTTCCACTGTGGCACTGATTTAAAAATATATTGATATTAAAGGGGCACTCAAGTGGATTCTGAGATTGTCTATTTATTTTCATAGCTCAATCTACGGGCTCTAAGCACCCTAAAAATCCGAAATCACATTCAAGAGCGGCCGATTTCCATATTAAAATCCAATCAAAGATTCTGTCATGCCCCTCTTTCTGCGTCGTGGCGCAGAACACCAGGGGGCGCCACCAGACGGGAAGGCAGCAGGGGAGGGCATGCGACAGCCAATCACAAGTGACGGTGCCCCGGCAGACTGATATTTCGAAGGCGTGCGTATCTGAAAATTCAGTAAGCCGGGAAGCCGTCATTAGTGATTGGCTGTCGCGTGCCCTCCCCTGCTGCCTTCCTGTCTGGTGACACCCCCTGGTGTTCTGCGCCATGGTGCAGAAAGGGGGGGGGGGGGAGGGGGTGGCACATCATTGATTGGATTTTTAATAGAAAAATCGGCCGCCCTTGAATATAATTTTGGGTTTTAGGGGCGAAGCTCCTTAGGAGAAAGCCATGTCCGTCCGTCCGTCCGTTCGGCGTCTGGTGCTCCGAACTCTGATTGGCTCTGATTGAGCCAATCAGAGTTCGGCGTAAGCTCATGTGCTCGTATAGGGCAAAAAACAAAATGATGAAAAAATTATGAAAAAAATTTAAAAATGATGACAGGATTCGAACCTGTGCGGGGAGACCAAATGGATTTCTAGTCCATCGCCTTAAGCACTCGGCCACGACTGCGGGACAAGTAGGGGGCTCCGAGATGTGGTAGTAACTCAAGAGCTGGGGATGTCATGGATGAAACACTGCAGCAGCCGCTCAACGTCTATACAGAAGAGGGCGCTGCGGTCAAATGCGTATATAATCGCGTTAAACTTTGCATGCATTGGCTCAACGTTTATAGACGAGAGGGCGCTGCGGTCAAATGCTCAAATGCGTATATAACCACGTTCCATACCACACATTCTCTTTCTGACATGAATGAAAACGAACGAAAGGCTCGGCATGCTACGGCTCAGCATCTACGCAGACAAGCACCACCAGAGCTTCGCCCTAATCAACATCATTCACCACGTGGAGATGCGGTCAATTTTTAGGATGCTTAGAGTAGATAGACTGAGTTATGACAATATACAGACGATCTCAGAATCCACCTGAGTGGATTCTGAGATCTCAGAATCCACCTGAGTTTAAGGGCCATTGTTTTAAAAAAAAGCCGATTTTACTGTGGAGAGTTTCTGCTGCCGTTATATAAGGTACAGAGCGCGACACTGTTAGCGCGAACAAGCGATCGCCGGTTTTTCCAGTTTTTCTCTCTGAAACCAAGGGATTTCATCCAAGTTATTATTTCTGCGGAAAGAGCTCATTTAGTTCTATAAAGTAAGCGATAAAATTTCGTGCCCGCTAATACTATTTACAACAAAAATGAGAAAATGCGCCGATGTCGTGTTCGCGCTAACAGTGTCGCGATGTGTACAATCAAGAAGTTCCGAGATTGGTCTTGTAGCGTAAAAAGAGAGGGCAATACGGTGATGTGCGCACAGCAGTCAAAGGCAGGGGTCTTCGTGTCGCAGCATGCCAAAGGACGTTATTTTGTGAACGGTATGGAGATGCGCTACACGAGCTTTTGTGACCATGTGGACAAGCACAATGGCCTGTTAACGATAGACTGCAAACCAGAGCAGGAGCGAACATAAATTCTGCGTCAAGCTCGACCAATCTAAAATGGAGACCTTTGAAACGATTCAGCAAGGTTATGTCGAAAAGTGGCTAATTATGCAAGTGTTTTGAGGGGCACTCGCGCTTCAAGAATGGCAGAACAACACTGGGAAGCAAAGAGGTCAGAGAAGGTCGCACTACCTCTCTTCATCTTCCCAGCGACGTTTTGCCACTCTTGAAGTGCAAGTGCACTCAAAACAATTTGCAGAATTCGCTGCTTTTTGACGTAAGCCTGCAAAATAATTTTAAAGGTCTCCGTTTTAGATTTGCTGAGTTTGACGCAGAACCGATACTCGCTCTCGCTCTGGTTTGCAATTTATGGTGCAATGGCCATTGTGCTAGTACACGTGGTCACAAAACCTCGTGTAGTGCAGCTCCAAATGTCAAAGAATGATGCCCTCTGCCATTATGAAACATTGACAGTCCCTGCCTTCCACTTCTGCACATGCATGACTGTGCTGTCACTCTCTTTACGCTACAAATTCAGTCTCGAATATTTTACAGCGATAGCTGTTATGGGCTCTTCCCACAATTTAAAACATTATTGATGTTGTTGTTGCTGTCGTTATTGATGTTGTGGTTGGCGATGTTCGGCATTCATTGTCAATGTTGCCAAATCCTCGAAAAATATTGCCCGCCACCCGCTGGAATTGAACTTGGGTCCACTGCGGATGAAGCGAGCGCGTTACCGCTGAGCCACGCCACAGAAATAATAACCCACTCTGAACTTGGGGTCTGTGTAGTACTTAATGCCCACTGCATGTGCTCTCTAAAGAAAAAAAAGCAGCCTATAAAAAATTGCCATCGTAGTACTGTCCATGCCAAGAGATCGTGCCAGGAGACGCACTTTCAGGCACTACGGATGAAAAATAAAAGCGTTCTCAACAAATAGGAACAAAACAAAAGCGTTCGGCGTCTATTTTGTTCCGAACGCTCTGGTTCACGCACCCCACTGCCCCACGGTGCGTGAACGCAACACCGATGTCCAACGACTTCGCCGTGATGTATCACAGCTATCGCTTTGACTGCACTGCGGATTATTTGGTTGCACCTTATAGGAATGTTTAAAGGGAAGATGGGGCACTTCTGCATTTGAGAAAAAACGCTTGAATTGCATTCATTTTGCCGTTAGAATAACATATAACACAATTATATTTCAATGCGACGCGCCGGAGAGCCATAAGAGCAATTTCAAAATAGGGCTGAAGCCCCGCCTCCCTAGCCTTGGGCAGCCAAAAGATCCGTCGATGACGTCACGTACAGCGACTTTCTTTCGCGTTTTCTCGCGTTTAACAATACTTGCGCAGCAAATTGTTTGAGTATTCGGGTTCACGGGGTAAAAATACACTAGAATTCACTTCTAACTCATTTTTTTCAAGAAGCTCCCCAGCTTCCCTTTAACAAACCCCAGCAAATGCTACAAGTCAGCCCATTTAAGCACCTAGAACGTGCAGTGTGACTTTCCAATCAAGTGCACGGATACGTTGAACACAAGATTGCATGACTTTGATGACTCGTAGCAACTGCTGTTGCTGTCCACCGGTGAAACTGGACATATTCTTCTTTGTGATAAATGTTAGCTTCTTATACACTTCATATTGCCAATAGAAAGAAAAGATTAAAGCCAAAGCACATCAGAAGACAAAGTTATAAACAAACGTCGCACACCTCACAACAGTTTTCTTCGGTGGCTGGTTGACATGCTCCGAGCCAATGACGCAGAGCAAGTAGGATTCACCTCGCCTCTGCCACATCCTCAAGTTTACAAAATCTCTGGCGAAAAAAGTGGATTGGAAAGAAACAGTGAGCCAACAAAAAATAGCGAGACCTACTAACACCAACAATAAACCAAACTGTTTTTACCGGTACAAACATGCAGCTTTCATCAGACTTAAAAAACCAAACAAATTATAAAAAGAGCTTAAGATGAAGCTTGCAAATAGGTTGGTCTGCCAAGAGTGACATCCCATTCACTGGATTGAAATATAATGAAAACTATTTTGCCTTTAGCAATGTCTGCGAGAGAAAAATTTCTCCTCTGCAATTGAGAGATCCCATTTGAAACTAAAATTATTCTTCTAGTGCTCCAAAACTAACATGGCATGCAAGCTGCCTGCTATGTAGCTGCTACTGGTTGGAACAGGAAGTGCAAAGAATACGTAAAAAAGAATGCATCCAGTGGCGTAGCCAGGGGGGTGGCTTACGGGGCTTCAGCACCCTATCGCAATCAAGTCGATCCTATAATATACATATGAATCTTGACCCTCCCTCCCCTCTCCACATTCCAAGTCAGGGACATCCCAGCCACCTCAGCTTCCTCCACCCTGAAAACATTTCCTGGCTATGCCATTGAATGCATCAGAAGCTCAATGTACTCGTTGACTAGTGTGAGTTTTTCTGAGAAAGTTAGGCATAAAATTGAGTCACACACAATTAGAAGTAACAGGATAAGACACAAGCTACAAGCTCTCACCACCATTCTGACCGGTAGAGTGCAGTAGAGAATTATTGCATGCGTGCAATCCTCTACTGTACTCTCTTCACAACATGTACCTGCCAATCTCAGAATTTAACGCATGCAAAACCATCCAAGGAAGTGGTGGCGTTATGTCACCGTCACCCCCCCCCCCCCCCCCCCCCCCCCCAAAAAAGAAATCATTTTAATCATAAACAAGAATTCCAGAGTGAACATGGAACACAGCTGTGAAAACAAGCAAACCAGATTCAAGTGCATTCGCTTTTCTACGATGTTGCAAGAAATACCAATCTGCCACCGATAACTGAAACATGTGCATCGTCCATGATTGCAGGGATGTTAACTTAAATATAGAAAACTCAATTTGCTGTTTTATTGGAGGCAATTTTCGTTAGCAAAAATAATACTATATGCATCATCATTCATCATTTAGTGGTACAGTTGCAATCCATATAAAGGTGAGAACCTGATCACTAACCTCTCCATACTGGCAGTGCCATGGGCAGCGGCCATGGCAGGTTGCAGGCCTTGCTTCGCCCCTTGGTTGCAAAGCGCACATGCCACCCTGGGTGTTGCTTTATGGTGGTGCCAGTAGGGAGTGATTGATGATTTCATTTTCACCATCATAAAGATTGCAACTGTACTATCTATTATTAAACTAACCATTTGAAAATGCTACATAAATGGCATAATTCTTGTTGAATCCATTCCATTTTTTGGGGGTTTGAAATGACACGGATTCTATCGAAGAGGATAGCATTACAGCACCATGGAAGCTTTCTCCTCCTTTTATGTGTACTAAAACTACTTGCACAGCCCACTCTCGCTTCAAAATAAGCTTTTTTAGGTAGATAAGCAATACGAGCGTTTTCAAAGTACCTCTAGTGAAATGAACCTTATATAGTCTTTGCTTACCTACAAGACACTACACCCTTGGCACCTTCTGAGAGCACATAAACAATGTCAGTCTGGTTGTCTATGCTCTCAATAACCTGCAAGAAAACACAGGAAGAACTGAAACACACAAGGAATAGAAACCAAGCAAGGCCCACTACTATCACTGGACTAGCTGTTTCTAGAAGTAATATATACGACAGTCAATGACCAAATGTGGATTTAGCGCTCCAGTGTGATCTCCTGAACATGGATCCTCATTAAAGGGAAGCTGAAGCGGTTTTAAATATGAGAAAAAACACCTGAGCCTAGTTAATGAGACCTCAGCCATCACGAATATCGTATTCGTTTGGTCATTTTCTGCGCGGATTAACCGGAAAAGTGCCTTCAAAGTAGCGCCGAAGCCATGCCTCTCCGAAGCAGAGGGAAAGGGGAGAGAGGAGGAAGCCCGTCAGCCGGCGTCGCAAAAGGACTGGCTGGGGGAGCCCGCCGCGGCTGGCCGCGCTTTCCCCGTAGGCTGCTCTAGTGTCTTTTCGAGCCGTCGTCGTTCTGCCGCTGCATAGCGCTTGCTTTAATCTGTTGACCGGTCATGCTATTGACCCAATCACCTGACGTGTTGATTGTTCTCTTGTTTGTTCACGTGTTTGCAGAATTCTCGTGGCACCGAACCAACTGACTCGTGCTGTTGCACGACGCCGTACTCATGTGTAGCCGCCAGCTTTCACGAATAGCACTCGTCGCAGTTGTTCTTCCCGCTTATCGTCTTTTCCACTTCGTCACCGAGATCTTAAAGGGGTGGGTGGGCTTGAGCAAGTACACCGTTTTTTGTTCGAAACGTGTTTCGGACGGTGCATATGAAAACTATGTACATATGGGTTTGGGTCTGAAGAAGGCTCGCCTGAACCCGACGCTCTGCCGACCATCTTTGAAGCTAAGAAAGCAATTCAGCGCATTAAAAGTCGCAAGCAAAGAGGAAACGTAACTAGGTAGGAATAGTAGGTCGACTGTTCTAGAAAAAAGCTATTACGTTATTAGAATTGTGCAGTGTGCTAGAAAAGCCGCGATCATTTAGCCGAATAGCGGTTTTCCACTGGCTCTCGTGTGTTAACCGCCTTATATTAGTGTTTTAGTGTTGGTTTCTTATATTGGTGAAGTGACCATATTTTCCGGACCGCCTCCTGTCCGGGAAATCTGGGAAACATAAGAAAACAATTTAGGGTAGCCCAAGATTATTTTCTTTTGCTTTTAATCTACTCAGCTACCCAGTCACTTGGGAGAGGAGGGCTTGCTCTAATAAGTGGTCATGCAATTCATAATGCGACTGTCACGGTGCAACTTGTTTTAGCATAAACTTTTTTTTTTTTTTTACAGTTGCTGACATTATTTGAGGTCACATATTTTTTAAACGTAAACATAAATTTTGTTAAATTTTCCTTCCAAAGGTTTGTATTCTCTTCGGGAGAGCTTTTTGGAAATACAAAGCATGTGACCTTCAGTTCTGAATTGAGTTCTTTTTTTTACAAGTTACGCAGTGTTTTCCGAATAAAGTTTGTGTCATACAACAATTCTTTATGCCGTAGAAATGCGATCGGACGATGATAATGCTTGGTGGTGGTGTGATGCAGTCAACAAATCTTGGTAGAAGTATGCGAATGTAGAGGCCCAGGAAGCTTTCACGATTTCGACATTAAATTAAGGGCTGCCGGGCACACATCTCCGCTTTTTCTAAATCTATAATGGCGTAATAGTTTGTGGCAAACAAACTAAACGCAGCAGAGGGTACCGCTATCACAAGGATGGACCTTCTGCGCAGTTATTCGCATAGTGCTCAAGGACATAGTGGTGGCAGAACGGCGACCCTGTCTTATCACCCGTCTCATCTCAGGGGAAGCACTCCCGTCGCCCGAAGCCTATTATACTATCCCTTCAAACCACTTCAGCCTTGATGAGCAATGCAGCCTGCACGCTCACGCGTCCAGCAGCAGGCAAGCACGAAGGCCGATGTGTGCAGAATTCTTGTCCTCTGACGACCGTTTTGGGGAAAGTCACGCTAATCCGGCTTGAGGCGTCCCGTCAATAGCACTCCATTTATTGTCAAGGTTTTATGTCACAATAAGTAGCAGTCAGTACGTTCCTGAAAATATGAAGCCGGCCATGTCGTGTCCGCGCAAGCGGTTCTTCGTGTCTGCGTTTATTACTGCGGGGGGTCATTTTTCTACTTTGTCACCTCGAGGGTCGTCTGGACACATTCCTCTTTCGAATCCACCGAAAGATTTCGAAAAATCAGAAGCCGAACCCGATTTACAAGAGCAGAAGACCCGGCGTCCGGCTCCATCCGCAAGCAACGGAGCAAACGAGAAGCGAGATGGTCCTTTTATGACGTAGTGGCGCGTCACGCGTGACTAGCCAATGGCGTGCCGCTGCGGCGATCGCTTCTGATTTCTTTGCTTTTTTTCGCGTTTAGGGATTATTTTGGGTCAAACGGTTGTGATATTTGGACTCAGCATGCACAAACCCGTCAGAATCAACCATAAACTCATTTTTTTCGAAAAGCTCTTCAGCTTCCCTTTAAGCTCTTCGCACAAAATAACCTACCGTAAAATTCCGAGCGAACGCCCACCCAAAATGAAGAGATAAATGGTGAAAAACATGGGGTGGGCTATCTTTGGGGATGCCACAACAAAATTTTATCAGAAATAATGATAAGAACCGGGGCACCCGCTACAAACCGCGTGACGCGGGAACTGATACTGCAGATCGCGGACACGGCGAATTCGCGTTTCACGATGCAATAAACACGCCGGAATTCACTACGAACTCCTGTGTCACGGGAAAGGATACCGCAGGTTGCAGACGCAGCAGATTCGCGTTTGACAGCGCGAAGGACCAGCGGAAACCCGCCGAGAACTCGCATCTCACGGGAACGGATACTGCAGAAACCGATATCGCGTGCGCAGATCGCGGACATAAACGCGGGAATCCGCTGCAAACCCGCATGTCACGGAAACAAATCAAGCAGATCGCGGTCGCAGCAGAATCGCATTTCACGATGCAATAATACACGCGGGAACAACTCGCGCGTGTTACAGCTAGGAATCGATATCGCGCGCGCAGATCGTGGGAAGAAACACGGGAATCCGCTAAAAACTCGGGAACGGATAGCGCAGATCGCAAACGCAGCAGATTTGCATTTCACGCATTTCATGCGCGCAGATCGCAGACAAAAACGCGGGACCGCAGATCGCGCCGTTGACCACGATTCCCGTCGGACATCGCGTGACGTCCGGCGGGAATCGGGGGGAGGGCGATGTATCGGAATACCGTTCCCAACAGATGTTGGACAAAAAGGGGGGGTGGGCGATCCTTCAAACGTGGGCGTTCGCTCGGAATTTTACGGTACTAGTATTGGGAATGTCTGGTTGTAACCTATATCTTTAACAGCTAGGACGTCTATTTATTAATTTCACAGTGCCACAACTGTGAGTTAGTCACCTGGGGTTTCCCCAGGAATTGAAATTAAAGAGGGTGTCTAAATTGTTTTGGGGGGTTGGGGAGGGGCATTGAGAATAGAGGAATTGTTGCAAATTAAGGGGGTGCCTTCAAAAAAACAAGGGGAGATGTACACCCCCCCTAGGGGGTGTGTAGAAAAATCACTGACAGTTACCCCACCTGTAAATATTGGAGGCACTTAGAGGCAAAAGACAAAATTTATCTGCCAAAAAAAAAAGTGACTAACTTTGCCAAATGTTGGCTTGATTCCCAATGTCTTTAAATCAGTCTTCTGATAACTAGAATTTCTGGTAATGAATATCTTTTACAACGAAGCTATATATGACTAGTTGGTCGTTTTTTTTTTTTTTTTTTGTGTCCGTTGACAGAAAACCATCACAGGCGCCTTATCACCGTTCGCGTGCGCCTTATCTCATATGTGGTTTGTTTCAATAAGAAAACCACAAACCTCATATCATATTGGTTTTGACACTTGTTTTAATAAAAAAACCACAAAACAAGTGTCAAAACCAGGTGATAGATGATAAGCACGTAGCGCCCCCCATGCATTTCTCGGTAAAGGTTGCGGTTGCACAAGCTGCCACGGCAACAGCAGAGTACGAAGTGTGCAGCGACGTCACTAGCCCCGCTAACAATGCCAAGCTCATAGCGCTCCTTGCATGCGTTTCTCAGTAAAGGTTGCGGTTGCATAAGCTGCCACAGCAACAGCAGCGTACAATCTTTCATATAAAAAAAAAATTTTGTCATAGTGCATTTACTTTTTTTTTTGTCAATGATTTGGTATACCGTAAAGTTCCGAGAGAACGCCCGCCCCCGAGAGATCGCCCATCCCGTTTTTCTGGCTAAATATCTAACATAAAAATTCCGAAACATCGCCCACCTCACGATTTCCATCGGACGTCACGCAATGTCTGACAGGAATTGCATCAACCGCACAATTTGCTGTACCGGCACGCCTGACAAGCAAGTTTATAGCTGGTTCCCGCGTTTTTGCCCGCGATCTGCGCACGCGGTATCGGCTCCCATAACACGCGAGTTGTTCCCACGTGTATGTTGCACTGTGAGGTCCGGATCTGCTACGTCCGCAATCTGCAGTATCCGTTCCCGTGACAAAGTTTTTAGCGGATTCGCACGTTTTTGTTTGCAATCTGCATGTGCGATCTCCATTCCACGCGAGTTGGTCCCGCGTGTATACTGCATCGTGAAATATGATTCTGCTGCGTTTGCGATCTGCAGTATTTGTTCCCGTAACATATGAGTTTGTAGCAGATTCCTGCCTTTTTGTCCGCGATGTAGCGGGTTCCCGCATGTTTACTGTACCATAAAACTTGCATCTGCTGCGTCCGCAATTTGTGGCATTCATTCCCGTGAGATGCGAGTTCTCGGTGGATTTCCGCGGGTCCTTCGCACCGTTAAACACGAATCTGCTGCGTCCGCAAGTTGCGGTATCCTTTCCCGTGACACAGTAGTTCGTAGCGCATTCCCGCGCGTTTATCGCATCGTGAAATGCAAATTTGCGATGTATGCGATCTGCAGTATCAGTTCCCGCGTCACATGGTTTTGCTGTGGCGTCCCCAAAGATAGCCCACCCCATGTTTTTCACCATTTATCTCTTCATTTTGGGTGGGCGTTCTTTTGGAACTTTACGGTAGACCCTTTTGCTGTTTACAAACATGAACTGCGGCTTGCCTCCAAAGCGACTTCCGGTTGCATTGTCTTTCCAAACCTGTCGAGCTTGGTTATATCACCAGTGTTAGAAAGCATAAATGCTACACGGACAACAAAGTTGGAGATTTATGTTAGGTTGGCGGAGAAAGAACGAGATGCTACCGCAGGCCAGAGTGCCACGTATAAGAATCTTTAATCTCGCCGTCTACCACCAGCAGGTAGGCGTGCTCCTCAGTAGGTGGCAAGCCCTTTCATACCACATCTCCCTTTCTTAAGGAGAGTACCGCCTAGGTTGTTTTAGGCAGCGGCCACTCTTGCTGTGGGCATGCGTGGTATCTTGGCATTCGTGTGAGGAGTCAGGCGCCGGGATTTGATCGGTGTAGGGAACAAGATGGGTCCTGTTCCTCCGAACGGTGCCTTCATCCGTTTCTACGATGAAGGACCTTGGCTACTGGGCTGGCTGCTGTACAGTACCTCTTCTCCTGAGGTCTACAACCCAGACATCGGTACCATCCACAATGTCCGCCAGGTCGCGAACTCCGTGGCGGCGATTGTATGCCTTTTCTTGTTGTTCCCGACTTTCTTTCTCAAACTTCTTTAGTCGATCAATGTTGGGGCTGACGGGAAGTAACATCTTGCTTGCTGTAGGCACGTTTGTTCGAAGCCGCCTTCCCATGAGGAGTTCCGTAGGGCTGTATCCGTTCTTTAGAAGTGTCGTTCGGTACGAGAGAAGTGTCTTTTAGGGGTCTCCCGTTTTTGACACAGAAGTTTTGATTATCTTAACTGCAGCCTCTGCTAACCCATAGCTTTGTGGATAGCGAGGGCTGGATGTCACATGTTTAAATCCATTTTCTCTTGCAAATGTAGAAAACGCAGACGTTGCTACACGAGAAAACTGGGGTCCGTTGTCGGAAACAACAACCTCTGGTATGCAGTGTCGGGAAAATATTGACTTGCAGTGTGTGACAACTGCCTGTGTAGTCAGACTTTGTAGTCGTGCGATTTCTGGGTACCGAGAAAAATAATCGATCAAAATTAACCACCAGTGACCTTCATGGTAAAGGAGGTCCATTGTCACCCTCTGCCATGGTCCGTCGGGAAATTTAGTCGGAAGCAGAGGCATTTTCCTGTTCTTTGACTTTTCAATGCAGGGATGGCATGTTTTTACTGTCTTTTCTGCATCTTTTTGTAGACCTGGCCACCATACAGAGCCTGCCGCTCTGGCTTGAGTCTTTACAATGCCGAAGTGACCTTCATGCAGAAGTCTCAGGAGTTCGGGTCGGCACTTGACTGGGATCACTACCCTTGAGGCGTAGAGAAGTAGATCCTCCTCAACAGTGAATTGATGCCGATATTGATAGTAGGGCTTCACGTCGTTGTCAAGGTCTGGCCGGCTGGGCCAAGTTCGTTGAGAGCATTTCCTCAAAGCTTGGCAGACTAGGCCTGTTTTTTGGTGGTCAATAATCCACTGAAGACATGTGTCTTTGAATGACAATGTGGACCTGACGTGTTGGACAAAAGCGCCGACGTCTCTCTCTAGGTCTAGAAGGAAAGCGTTTTTGAGAGGTGCCCTTGATAGCGTGTCTGCGGCGAGAAGTTCTTTTCTTGGTATGTATTTGATGTTGTAGTTGTACCTCATCATACGCATGCGCAAACGCTGCAGTCTCTGCGTGAGGTCGTCTAGAGCCTTGCTTGAGAAAAGCGGCACCAGAGGCTTGTGGTCGGTCTCGAGGTTGAAGAACTTGCCGACTAGGTAATCGCTAAACTTCTCACAAGCCCAGACGAGCGCTAGACCCTCTTTTTCGATTTGAGCGTACCTTTTTTTCGGTGTCGCTCAGCAGTCTGGAAGCGTACGCGATTACTTTATATTTGTTTCCCTCTTGCTTTTGTCTCAATACGGCACCAACTCCCTAAGAAGACGCATCGGCCGTCACTACAGTCTCTTTTCTAGGGTCGTAGACTCCAAGGACTGGATGTGATGATAATATCGCCTTCCACTTGTCAAATGCGTCTTGTTGAGCGGATCCCCTAACAAACTCTTGCTTAGTGCTAAGCATAGAGCTGAGTGGTTGAAGGACGGTTGCTAGGTTCGGAACGAATCTAGCCAGGTACGTTGCCATTCCCAGCACCCTCTGCAGCTCTGGCTTAGAGGTAGGCGGGTCCATGGCCTTGACGGCTTCAACCTTGGTATCATCTGGACGGATGCCATGCTCGTTAATTTTGTGGCCCAAGAATGTTAATTCTTGGACGTTGAAGGAGCATTTGTTCTCGTTGAGCATCAGACCTGCGTTGCAGAGTCGCTGCAAAACGGTGCGGAGTCTGGTGTTATGCTCTGCGGGAGTGGAGCCCCAGATGAGAATGTCATCCATATGGCATACGACCCCACTTGCTCCCTGTAGGATGCTCGAGAGCTGTTTCTGGAAGTATTCCGGAGCTGAAGAAATTCCGAAAGGGAGCCGGTTGAAGCAAAACCGTCCAAACGGCGAAATGAAAGTCGTGAGCTGCTTGCTGTCTCCGCTTAGTGGAATTTGCCAAAAACCGGAGTTTGCATCGAGTTTTGAGAAGTACCTTGCATTCTGAAGGAGTCCTGAGGTGTGTTCGGCTGACGGTATAGGGTGCCATTCTCTGAGTACGTAGCGATTGAGTTCTGTGAAATCAACGCATATTCTCACTGCACCGCTTGGCTTTGGAACAACTACCATCGGTGCACACCAAGGAGTTGGCTCTTCGACGGGTGATATTACTCCCATTCTCTCCATTCTTTGAAGCTCTTCTTTAGTCTTTTCGTAGAGCGGGATCGGCACTCGCCGTGGAGAACTTAGTGCGAACGGTTTGGCGCCGTCTTGGAGTTGCACGTGGTATGCTTCAGGGAGCTTGCCGAGCCCTTTGAAGAGCGCAAGGAACTCTGTTCTTGCGTCGACTTTAGATCCGTCAAGAATGTGGGAGCTTGGGCTGATCTCGTTGACCACCGATACCAATTGCAAAGCTTGTATAGCAGGCTTTCCTAGTAATGGCGTACGGAGGTCTTCCAAGATGGAAACGTCTTGCACTAAAGTGTGGTCTCTGTACGTGATGTTGAGGCGAGCTGTCCCGTGTTGCCAAAAGGGTTCCGTCCGGTACGTGAAGCTGACGAGGTGGTGCTACCAGGCGCGGTCGTGGGGAGAGCTTCTGGAAGATGGAGATGGAGGGCGAGATGACCGTTTCGTCGGCGCCCGTGTCCAATTTAAACTTTACTGTTTCCCCTTGAAGCATCACCGCCACTTCCCACTTGTCAGCTTGAGGATGCGCCACTCCTTCAATAAAGCCAACCTCGTCATCATCGTCTTGAGATGGTCCAACGAAGCGGACTTTCTTGGAAAGGCAGACTCCGGAGAAATGACCTTTCTTAAGGCAACTCTTACAAGTCTCGTGTCGAGCTGGACAGGACTTTCTGGGATGGCGTGCTCGTCCACACCAAGGACATTCCTGGCTGTTTGTCTTGGACGAACCAGACTCTTTGTGTTCTAGTCTGCCTGGTGATTTGGCGCTAGACCCAGAGAAGCGGCTAGTTGAAGTTCTCCTTGTGTCAAGCTTGTTGACGCTGCTGCCGGCTTTGATGTCTTGGTTCAACTCGACTTACTGCTGACGGACGTTTTCAACTTGCCTCGCTGATTAAGTCGGCGTCGAGCTGGAGTTTTGCGGAGAGCTTTTTGTCACGGATGCCAATGACTAGCCGATCTCGTACGAACTGGTCTTGCATTGGGCCGTAGTCGCAGTACTTGGTCAAGGCTTGCAGTGACGTGGAAAACTCTTCGATGAACTCGCCTTTTTGTTGGACCCGGGTGTTGAATCGAGCTCGCTCAAAGATGACGTTTCTTCGCGGTATGAAATACGCGTCGAAGTGGCCCATGATGGCATCAAACTTCTTGGCTTCTGCTTCGGTCAGCTGGAACGTGCTCAAGATGTCCTCGGCTTGGTCCCCCATAATGTAAAGGAGAGCGTTGATTTGGTGTTCTTCAGGCTTTGTGCTGAGTCCCGAAGCAGCGTGGAAGCGTTGGAAACGCTTCTTCCATTTCGGCCATTCGTTCGGAGACGAAAAAGAAAATGGCTCAGCGGCTGTATCACGAACGATGTGCCCGCTGCGGTGGTTGCCATTCCTTCCAGCGCAGGATCGCTTCCTTGGGTGCCTCGGAAGTCAGTGCTGGTAGCGGTTCCTAATTTCCAGCCGTGATCCCACTTCTGACACCATGTTAGGTTGGCGGAGAAAGAATGAGATGCTACCGCAGGCCAGAGTGCCACGTATAAGAATCTTTAATCTCGTCGTCTACCACCAACAGGTAGGCGTGCTGCCCAGTAGGTGGCAGGCCCTTCCATACCACAATTTAACGAGGGCCTTCGGCTGTACAATATTAAATCTTGGAGAAGACAAGATGGTTTACAAGAATATTCTAAACATTTTAACAGATCTCGCACTCTTTCATTCTTTTGAAGTTCACCTGGAGAATTGGTGGTTAAACGTTTCGTCTACATTTCAAGCAGCAATGTTAAGGTGGCCTTTGTTCATTCTTTATATAAACCGGAAGTTCTCTGGGACGTCAAAGACTTGAGCACCACCTGATGACGTTTGCCATAAAAAGGGTCTATAGTGTAGTGGGAAATCATTGCAGCTTCACTGGCCAACCACCTTCACAGTGTGGATTGGAGTCTCAATTTTTTAAATGTAGTCCGATACAATTTTTGCTTACAATAAGACAGAAATGTGACGTATGTTAAATATTTCTGCTGTAGGGGTAAGGCATTTCACGTAGACCTACCCTGGCTTCTTTGACGTTCGGGTTCCACAAAACTTGCTCCTCTAGCCGATTGAACAAAATATCTAAAATGGTCTCGGGAGCCGCTGGCAGGGTACCCTGCCCAGAAGAACACAGGCAGTCAGTAACACTGTGAAAAGGCCATGCTAGATAAAATCTCAGTGACATCTGGTGAAGTTTACTGAAAGGCATTTGATACGTCAGCATGCAGTATGCCCGAGGTAAGGAAACCACGGTTTCAGACCACAATGTCAATAAACGGCAGGCATGTACCATAATTCGGGGTCACCAATAGTACTAGTCACTTTTAATTGTGCCCTGAAATCTACGCTACGTAAAATATTCAAATTCAGGTTAACATGAAAAAAAAACTGGTGCATTTACATTTAAACAGAGCATAGCAGGGCACACTACTTTCTATGTAGAAACAGCATCACAGAGACCAGACTTCCTTCTTTTTTGCTTTGTTTATGCAATTTTTAGCACCTTTCTGAAAGTTATAGCTACCTTTTATTCGAAATATCAAGATGTTATGGCAGACTGTAGCAAAGTAAATTCAAGTTAGCCTGGCAATCACGAATGAAGCAACAATGGATATCTGGCTTCAAACGACGTCAGAACACTATGCCCTTCAAGAAAAGTAACGAAAGAGCACATGGAATGCGTTAAAAAGACATTCAAAAGATGTTTAATTGCACGGATGCTTAAGTAACTAATAGATTGTTGTTTCTTGTTTTTTTTGTCTTTTTTTCGAGAACTTTGGTACGTTTGCAAAAGAAGGCTGTCAAAAAGGAGTGTAATATTTCCAGCTTCATTTTTCCTTAATTTAAACACTAAAAGTATATTAATGTGAGGCAGGATGTCATACGAGACAGTTTTTCAGGGGGTGCTCAGATACAGCCAAAGGAGTTTTCAAAGCTTCTGTTTTGGCCTGCACATTCGGCAGCAATGCATTAAAGGCACCCTTTGGATCGTCATAATAATGCTGCTATGTAATGAAAGCACCCATTCATGGCTGCTATCAGGCCATTTCACTACCAATACCCTAGTTCTCCCATTTGTTGCAGTGAGCTGTGATACCGTTAGCTTGATCTTTGCCTCAAGACTTCCCCACGTTGGTCTTCAAATGAAGAGCACCCACCGCATACTTGTAGACCTTTCCAAACTCTGAGTGATGGCACGTCTGAATAGCACCCTCGTGGTCCATTTTCTCCGTCTTCCAGTTGCTTTCGTGGAATATTTTCAAGGCAATGTCTAGCGCTTCCTCTGCCTTGCGCTTGTAGCTTCGTTCCTGCAAGGCAACACACTCTGAAGTCTTTGCATGCTTGAATATTGAGTCTTTAAAAGTAATAGCTTATAGCGAATTCATCTTACAAAAAATGTTTATTTCAAACCAAATTCTTCCCAATATGCGCTGAATTATGTGAGTTGATGTTTTCTTTCGTGTTTATTTCAGTGAGGTTCTAACTTTCTGCATATGCTTTCACTACTGTGTAAATGGCATCAATATGCTACTTCTCTTGTAAAGAGGTAATTCTCTTTTGTAATTTGTTTTTTCATTTATGTATTGCATATGTGATCTTTTAGTTCTGTATAATTTCTTTTGGTGCATGCATGAAGATTGCTAGTTAAGGTAGCTCGGGGCTCATCGAGCTGTTTTTCCCTGTCGTTTTTTCCCTTGCCACTTTTACAACATTGTTTTTGTTGGAAAAAAATAGAGGTACTATTATTATAAGTGTTGCTACTACAAGCCGAGTGCAATACAAACATCATTCAGGCCATCTAAAGCAGTTCATAATACTACTATATGTACCACTGCTATGGTTAGCAGAATTGTTGCTTCAAAGAACTTCAGTCTGAAATGTTAGTGCAACCTAAAATGAACAGTATGAAGTCCTACTTTTGATATAGAGTACAACAACTTGATATGGACTACACTTTTACCCAACTATGCCAGTTACAAGAGGTGTTATTACTAAATGATGAGCTATCTGCACACAAAAATATTTTCCTCTTCCTGCACTATCATGGTAAAATCAGTGGTAACACAATATACTGTGCGTCGCTCAGCTGGGATGTTGCACAGATGAACTCTGTACGCATTTTGTGCCTCAACGGTGCAAGCACTGTTCATGCATAGCGCCTCTGAAAGAAAGCCCTGACAAAGCTAGCACTCAAGCAGGAAAGGACGGCAGCTGCATACCCCAGTTTTTGCCTTGCTATTTCGCAACCCCAGGTCATATCCATAGTCAACAAAAAAAAATTCATACGAAACCTTAGCAAATTTTTTGAAGTGAAGGACACATGCCAATGTCTCTTTAGGATTGGTGTCTTTACAAACCATAAATAGAATGCACCTCCAGGGTGTCTAGCAAACTATTATTTTGAAATTCCCTGACTTTTCCAATTTTCCCTGACAATTTCAGGTGAAATTCCCTGACCACAGTAGAGGCGGTTAAATACATAAGACCATGACAACACAAGGCATTCAGCATTGAGCACTGGGAGGATAATTTTGCATGAGCTTAATCCAACTTGCATATTCCGAAATATTCTGGATCGTCCAGTCCGGACTAAACAAGCACTTTCTTGCCGCTGACATCGTCAGTAAAGAGGCCACTTCCGGAAACACGATGAAAACACGACGCTCAACCACACATGTCAATAACCAAATGGCAGCATGGCCGCCAGATCCACACTTTCGGATACTTTCGGCTTAAGGCTTGGATTGGATTGGGGTCTGCGGCTTTTCCATTTGTTACTAACTCTAGTAGCTCTAACTGGATCTAGCCTAGTGTCGCGCCCTAGTCCAATCGAAGGCTTGGATTGGATTTGTCGGCTGTTCCCTTTGCATTGGGTAGCACACTCTACATCGAGTGAGAAGAGCCCACGCCCCGCTCTAAGCAGGATTTATTGCCTATTTAGCTGCCCCCAAGTCCTCAAGGCTTTGCTCAGGGCACTCAATGGCGTTTGCGGCTCATTTTCCCTGATTGGGCTCGCTTTTTGACAATATCGCTGACAATTCCCTGATTTTTCCCGGTAATTAAAATTTCCCTGACAATTCCCGGTTTTCCCGGTCGCTAGACACCCTGACCTCATACATAGGAACACTTAATAGGTGGCATTTTTTGTGTATTCTCATAGAGTACCCAAGAAGTATGCTCAGTTGATAAAGCCTCAATATTTACGCACCTCTGGAAGTAGTGGCCTTGAAGAGCTTTCTGGTTCAAACCTCACTTTAAGGTCGCTGGGAACTTCAAGCTCGCTCCTCTGTGGACCTTTGGCACCCAAACTCTCGTTGTCTGACCCTGTCAAACAAGCAAGTGCATAATATTAAGAAGATAGGTGTTTCTGGGCATGCATATTCTTGTTATAAAGCATTGAAATGTTATTTCCTTAGCCATAATTCATGTATTATGATAACATAACAGCTGTTAGCATGTAATTTCGGTTCTGCTACATAATCTTGGAAATGAACGCGACCATTTCCGCATTCGACAACCATTAGTGATGCCCCTTGAAGCAGGCATTGAGAGATATCGCAGGTTCTAAAAAGCCAAATTTCGTTATGCACGGCACTCTGTAGCTTCTCTCAAGAAAAGAGATCACCAAGATTTTTTTTATATATTTCTTTAACAAAAAAAAAAAGTCTTAAAAATGTATCAGTAATAGTAGCATTCAAATCCCAATGAGTGCTCTGAACTCCAAATGATATGTGCCTGAACTCTGTACTTTTTCTTTAGATATTTCATAGTGCTCCAACGCATAGCTAGAACAACCGGCTCCCGAGATTCCAAATTATGAAATGATTGAAGACAAAGTTAGCAAACGGGCGAGCTGTTACCTTTCTTCATCCATTGTCTCCAATTTAGAATATGAAATTAATCTACCTTTTAAGCTGACAGCTTTAACATTTTGTTTCTAACATTTCATAGACACCGACAGCATGCAACCCGAGGATAACACCGGAACAGACCGTCCCGAGACATGTTCAGCCACTTGCAGTGCTTACCATATTTACACGAGCATAAGCCCAACCCCTTTTCCATAATCAGAAGTTCAAAAGTGGAAGGGTGGACTAACACGCAAGTCAACAAAAAGTCTACTAGAGTACACCTTTTCCAATTCGGGAAGACGCGGTCAGCTGCTACCATCTTCAATGCCTACCAGCACTGGATATGCAGCAGCATCATTCACAGCATCATTCAGACGCATCGGACTTCTCAACAGACATGCTCCAGAACGGGATTTAGGAGTCTCCGTCGCACCGCACATCCCGCGGGTCAACAAGAGGACAACTCCCAGGATTGGAAGTGAGGTTGAAGAACTACATCGCCTATCTTTGGGAAAGGGCACACAGCAGGTAATATTGCGAAAACATACGCAAAAGGTCGGAGCAACCTGTTACGAAGGATAACAACCCAACGCACTCGATTCAAGGTGAGCCACGATGGGACTTCGGCTGTGACTCCGTGTCCGGCTAGAACTGTTTCTCCTCGAATGCAGGCTAACTTATACACTCCGTGCGACGCGACTGGCGCGCCGCCGCGTGGCCGGTACCGAAGGTAGGCAGTGAGAGCCCCAGAGAAAACGAAACCGAAACCACGCCGCGTACGTTGGTACGCATTGAAGTCGGAGCGGTGCGGTTGCGCTGGGTTTACATCATGAAGTGCTGCCTGTGCTGCGTCATCAAGTGCTTCAATAGTTAAGTGTCGTATCTCGTGGGGACAAAGTTTCACAGTTTTTCACCTCGCCGATGTTTTGGGGGACAGCGACAACAATGGACCCGTGCAGTACGATGCAAGAAATTTGGTCTCACGATCATGTCTGCCACTGTGTCGGCACGGCTGGCATATTCTACACTGCCGCTTTGCGCTCGTTTTCGTACCAGTAACGCCTACATGTGTTAGCGCCGATGGGACGAACTGAAATGCCATCCCACACTCGCGGATATGCAGTGCCGATTTCGTTGGAGGAATGCCCTCCAAAGAAGTTTCGTCCCCATCGTATGTGTCGATGATATTTCCGGAGAAGTATGGCACGCAATCTATACTTCATGAAGAAAGATTCGAACGGTAAAAAAAAGTGACAAATATGAATCTAGGAAAACTACAATGAAACCCGGAATCACTGGAGAATCAACGTTTGAGTATGGAAGTTTATGTGGTGTGCTTTCTTTCTTGATCAGCCTCCTTTTGGATGTTGAAACGCTGACACCCCGAGTTATGTAGACAACAATTTTTTTCTCGGCTTTAGAGCCACCTATCGCAAAGTGGTTCGAACTGGAAGTACCGTCCACTGGTCCCTTCCCACCTGCAAAGTGTGCACCTCCCATGATGAGTGGTATTATCTTGACAGCTTTTGACGGTCAAAACCAGTTCCCATTTAGTTACGCCGCCCAAACTAAATTTCCACCTGGTTTCGCTATGCCACCCCTTTTTGGTATAATAAGTGTTGTGTCAAGTTACGGTCATGTCAAAGCACCAGTGCGCCGAAGATCAGCACCTCGCACAACAGGTTATTACACAACAGCTGACCGCAAAAGCCCTTGACGGCCAAACCGTGTGTTGGCCGACAACTTTGTTTTCTCGGCTTTGGAACTGCCTTTCGTAAAGTTGTTTCAATTGGAAGTACAGTCCACTAGTCCCTTCCTCCCTGTAAAGTCTCCACCTCCCTTGGACGAGTGGCGTTCTCTTGACAGCCCTTTCATGGTCAAAACCGGTTCCCATTGAGTTACGCCGCCCAAACCAAATTTCCACCTGGTTTCCCTATGCCACCTCTTTTTGGTATAATAAGTGCTGTGTCATGTCACTGTCAAGTCCAAGCACCTGTGTGCCCAAATCTGCACTTCGCACAGTCTGCTATAACACAACATTTTGGGTCCAATATTGGATATCCCGTACAGCTTTATTTCTTGATTCGTTAGAAACATAACTTTCACACCTGCTGTCTTAATGAAACTTGGCACACTTCGTGCACAAACTTAGTGAACATCTCACTCGCCTCCAAATATCATCGTTCCAGCAGTCCTACGTTTACAGCGACGAGCGAAATAAATTTCCCACTCGGAGCAATTATGGTGGCGGCCGTCTTGCTATTCGGAAAATTGCTCCAACTCCTTTTTCGGCCGCCACTAGAGAAATTACCCCTAATAACGACTCAAACTCAATGTATAAGAAGTGGAGAACAGCTAAATGCCCTTCTGCCCCAGCACTCAGGCAACGTCATCCTCAACGTATCGGCTCAAAAAGCATAAGTTTCGTCCGTGCGCGCTTCCGCCGCCACAGCTTGGCATGCAAAAAGGCGCCGCAGGCTGCTGAGCGCGCCTCACTGTCGAACGCCAGTTCCTCCGCTAGCGGCGCTATGCGCGTTTTTCAAAGCGCCCCCTATAGTTCCCGCACGGAGCGTGTAACTGAGGTACAGGTAATTGTTCTTTCGTGTCGCCAAAGCTGGGTGTTGACTTATAGTCGCATAAATGCGGTAGTCATTCAAGTCCACGCGGTGCCGTCATTGGACTTTCTTTGAGAGTGCACGCCATCTAATAGTCACTGCACAAACTGTCCAGATCTGCCGTAGTTTGGGCACACACTTGGGCAGGCATTGATATGAGGGCTGTGTCTGCGTTCGGCGCGAACT
This sequence comes from Ixodes persulcatus, assembly GCA_013358835.2. Classification (NCBI taxonomy): domain Eukaryota; kingdom Metazoa; phylum Arthropoda; class Arachnida; order Ixodida; family Ixodidae; genus Ixodes; species Ixodes persulcatus. Next base: position 150,323 of record JABSTQ010010204.1, read on the forward strand.
CGGCTCAGCCCATGTTGAGAAAGAGCACGTTTGGCAAGGACTCCAATCCAGTCGGGCACTTGGTGCCCAAGAAATGGTGACCACCAATGTTACTCGACGGGGTTTCAAAGAAGGTCTAGTAGCCGCATCATCGGCAACCTCCCAACACGGACCACACGAGCCGCTCTTACGCGAGTCTGCGATTTCTTCTTTTAAAGGCGCGGACATCACTCTCCCGAACGTGCAAAAATGCACCCGCATGCGCGGCACCGGGGAGCAGTGCCACCCACCGCTGTCTGGCGAGTAGAAGGAGGTGCCACCATCCTCGCTGCGCAAGCGGGCTGCAGTGGAGGGCACGGGCGGGAAGGCGTCGTTGACAATGCGCGCCAGCAGCTGGGAGGCCCGATTCTCGCTGGGCACAACCCGGAAGTCGAGGAACCAGGCCTGGCCCCAGGGCAGCACGAAGGAGGTGACCAGCAGCAGTACCCCGGCCAGCACCCCCGAGTTTACCGCCAGCTGGGCCTGCCAGTCATACAGGAAGGTCTTGCAGATGACCAGGGAACCGCTCAGCGTGGTCATCAGGGCCACCAGCAGCCAGTGCTTCATGCGCAGCACGATGTAGGCCAGCAGCAGGACAAGGAACCGCAGAGCCGCCAGCACCTGGGGGGCACGTACATTCGTCGGTCGCGGCACAAAGCGGCGCCGACCTCCGTCTCTTGCAGCCGCACGATCGTCGCACGAGAGAGAGAGAGCGCTCGTCCGTACGTGTGCGGGCGAACGCATTTGGAACGATCAAAGTACACCAAGCGACGCAGTCTACGGTGCCTGGAACGTGCATTCGACCGGCGTATACCGCGGCCTTGAAAGTGGGCCTACCCTGCTGCAGGTAGCCCTGCGGCCGGACGGTTGGAAACCGAGATAGACACGGGATGGGACACTGCGACGACAGCAGCCCTTTTTTGCCGGCATTTCTCCGACCAACTGTCAGGACTGCGACGTCCGACGGCGCGACACGCCGGCTCCTGCGACGTGATTTGACGCCACTTCGGGATCACTTTCGATGCATGGGCGAGAAAAGACGGTAAACACACCAGTCCGAGATGCGTTCCAGCAACCGTGATTAATGTGAGCCCGATTCTGGCACCTTGTCTCTTACGCGGGTCGTTGTTGAACGCCAAATATTTACCGCCCTCGTTGATGCTGCACATTACCCCATTCACCAGAACTGCCCTTATCTCTTCTTCAATAATGTTGCTAGCACCGAGGCAAGAAGAAAACAAATTCTCTGCCTTCTCTTTTTCTATGTGGGTCTATTCGTTCCCGGTATATCGGTTCAATTTGTTTCCTTTATGTACTGCAGCTACTACAGCTAACATAAGCTTGCCACGTACAGCAGAGAAAGAGTTAATCTGGAGTCTAAAAAATTTTCATCACCCGTTCGTCATATTTTTTCCTACAAAGTCAATTCCCAGTCTTCAAAATGTGGTGACGAGGAGCAAAGAAAGTTCATACTCACAGCCATGTCGAACAGGGAGCTTGACATGGCATAATTGAGGATTTCGCTTTGATAGACTAACTTCACAGACTTATACTGCAGCTGTAAAAAAAACAAAAACAGGAGATAAAGGTAGCTTACTGAACTGGTCGACTAGTGAGGCACGGCGCACCCTGCAAACGTCCCAGTGGAGCCAGAGGGAACACCGGGCGCCGCTCACCATTGCACTCAGAATCCAGAGGAAGGAGCAGAAGCAGACATCAAAGGTGGCGAGGAGTGCAAAGAACCTCCGCACGGGCGAGATTTTCTTCCCGACTGAGGCCCCGACCTTGAGAACTTCGGCCGGGATTTCGTCATCAAAGTTGATGGACCCGTAGTGCATCCAGTGGGGCTCTGCCCGTTGGTAACCATCCTGGTGCGAAGTGCTGGCACCCATCCTGGTCCCTCAGGTGCTACGTGTGTCGAAACAAATCACCTCGGGAGATGACCTACGATCACGCTTACCGGTATACTATAAGCAGCTTTGAAAGAACCATGAAATGCTTTCTTTCACTTCGGCTACTTTGTGCTCCAAATAAACACTTTAAGTTCAAAATGCATGCAACGAGAATTGGCTTTTGTTTAGCTGCATTACATCATAAGGGAAGAAACAAAGAAAGAATTATTTTGTTTATGGATAATCCACAGTCTGGCTCGCTGGAGGCTCAAGCAAAGGGGACGTAAGCCATGGAAGTAGTGAAACAGAAAATACACTGCAGCTATTGGCTGCAGCATGTATTTTCTATTTGATCCAAAGCAGCCAATAACTGCTTTGAAACATAAGGCATGTGCCATCCCAATGGCATGAACGCACGGCTGGGTGTGGGAGGGGACGGGTCATTTGACTTTTTAATACCAGTTTCTATTTCTTGATCCGTTTAGTTTTGTTCAAACAAATGTTTTCAAAATATCCCTCAGACTGCATCTTGCTATATTTTGGGTGGTACAACAAAGCGTAAAACCAGACAGGTGGAGATGCCCGACCCATGTTGCCCTCGTCTGAAGACATTAATTTGACAACGCAAGTCGACTTGCTTTCTCTTTTAGTGGATGTATTGTTCTTAACTTGCGGCTAAAAAAAAGGATTAACCTGCTAAAAAGCAGCCTTTCATAACATGGTTAATAATTCACATACAAAAGGACTAGGGCACAAATGAATGAAGTGGCAAAAGTGGCCACCTAAAGGTTTAAAAAAAAAAGATGTTGGATTGAAGGCACAGCACACTTTTGTTTAAGGTAAATTGCCAGGTGTGTTCACTGCAAAGTGCCAATACACTCGGGAACCTTTTTTGTATATAATGTTGAAACACTATTAAAGAGCAGCAAAACAGAAGCTGCAGACAGTCCTTTTATCTCTCATAGTGAAAACAAACCTTGAAACTAGAGACACAAATTGGACAACAACTGCAGAATTTGTGTTCAAGTTTTTTTTATATGGGCCACAACTCCTCAAACAATGCCAACCGTCAATTCCACATACAGTCAGGTGGACACGGTCCAAGCAGTCATGAAAGAACCTTCTCTCTAAATGGCAATAATGCCTCAAGGCTTTTTTTCACTATGATCGTTCAGTAGCTCGCCTGCGCAGTAACCATTTTTTCAGCATTTCTATCCCTTCCGAGATTACTACATATTTGTGATGTCTTCCCCTTAGGAAATGTGTATGGTTCATACCAAATATGCACAATCATAATTAAAGTGAGTACTTCAGAGCTCTGTGAAATAGCACCTCTCAAATTGCTGTTAATGCTAATAAAACACCTGATGAAACCAGTAAACCTTGTATCATAGTAGTCATAGACATTGGGACTATATAACTGAAAGGCTAAAGCAAACAATTTCCAATATGCAGGTGCGCTGAAGCCCCAATGAGTGACATCTTTTTAGTATGTCTATGCAAACTTTACTTTAAATATGACTGTGATGACTCCAGTATAAATCACTTGGGCACTGAGAGAATCAGAGGAAGCTTAAGATCCACATTATTTAAGTTGTGTATTTACAAAATAAACATAGGCTTGAGCTTGCAAATTGAAAGGACCAGAGATTCAGGGTTTCCAGACTCAGTCATTTCTTCAGCATGCGACAAATTAGTAAAAAACATGGAAGCCGGTCCAGCTCGAAGTGAACAGTTGAAGAAAGAAAAGAACAAGGTTTCGGTAATTCCATATATTCACCGCATGTCACATGGACTTAAAAAGGTAGCATTTAGATACATAGTGAATGCGGTTTTCTGCCCGCAACAAACTAGGCCCTCCAGGGTGAACCGACACAAAGGCAAAGAGAAAGAAAAGAGGCAAAGTCAAACAATGCATCAAATTCGTCACCTCCCTAAAAGGCACGGTCTACATGATCCCTTTCTCCTGCAGGCGCTCCTATATTGGGCAAACGGGACGATGCCAGAACATACGACTCGGAGAACAACACAGCTCCATGGAAGGAACTGCATACTCGCATTTAGCGAAGCACTATCGAGGTTGCGGGTGCAAACCGTGGTTCTCCAACACCACCGTATTGTTTGAACACCAAGACCAAACGTGTAGAGAATTGAAGGAAACCTACTACATAAAAACACTCTTGCGTGAGCCAACCTACACTGACTCTAACAAACAGTGAGATTCATTTTCTGGATCTTGGTTAGCACATGGAGTGGGAAACGAACAAGAAAGAAGTGGCAAAATCAATGCTGCACCCTGTGCCTACGCAAACACAGCGACATCTACACATTCCAATCAAAAATCAGTTGTTAGTCAGCGCTTGTCCAGTGTAGTCCTTCCCTTCTGTCCCCCCCCCCCCCCCCCCCCTTGTCCGGTTTGCACTGTTTTTCACGAGGAAGCTAGAAACATTATTTGCCAGACAGTGCAATAAACAGTCTATTGTTTATGCAGCTTTATGCACTGCTTGCAGGCTAATGATCCACAGGAACACAGCTGACATCTTTTTAAATGCAAAGGGTCAATCGATGTTTGCTTCAGTCTTTTTTTTTACCTTTTTGAATAATTTTAGATTTATGAATAAGCAACTGCTCCTTCATTCTCATCAATGGACAGATTGCAGATTTCTCGCAAACACAGGCGCCATTTCTTGCTCAGCGTGTATCCCAATGAAATGAAGCAACGAACCACAGGAGTCTCACAGTGTCATTTATAGTGAACTGTACATAAGTGAATGTTATCAATATGTCACTACATGCCCATGGGACATGACCTATATTTGCATATTTTCAGCCCTCTATTAAATCCCCTGGAACAGCCTGAACCACAGCTTTTTCAAGTTAAGATAGCAATTCATATTCACTCATACTGAAGGTAGAAATGGGTAAATTCTCTAGCACTGGCAGCCAAAACAGTGTTAGTCAAGGCACAGCTTCCACTGATCAATTTGTCCACACCTTCCAAGCGAATCACTGCTCATGGCCAAACATTATTGACTTCCAACTAAAATGAAGACAGTCAACTTTTTCCACGCAAGCCAGGCTACTGCGAGAGAAGAGTCGGGTTCTTTCCGTAAAGAATACAAGAGATCTGAGCAATCAAGGATGACCATTTGCCTTCATTCGGACGAGGAAGGAAAACTGTCTAAGTCATTGTATGGACATTCAGAAGTCCAGTAGGAACTTAGTATGCCTAAGATGTAGACTCATCAGTTTTGCCTACTGATAAGTGCTACAAGTTGATGAAACAGCCTTGAAATGTATCGTAGTAGCGTGGTGAATGGGAAAGGTATTGAACTGTCGTTTTTTTCTGCCCTTAAAAACAAAGCAGAGGGTTAGCAATCAGGGGCAATCACATAAGCCTTGGTGTCATGCAACTTGAATTTTTCCCATTCAAAAGTAACTTTTGCAGCTCTATCAGCAAGTTGCCATGGTTATACAAATATTTTACAACTTACCTTTCCATTGAAGCTTTCCAATTTTAATGCAGGTGTTCACTGTCTGAAAGGAGGAAAATATGGGGCAGTCATGCTACCAGTTTTGGAAAAGTATCAATAACATATACGATACTGAATGTAGAATTCATTGTCAACGTCGTCTGCCATCGTCTTCACCCGGAGTGCAGAACCCTTAGAACACAGCAGCCGACAATCAAGTGTTGTTCAGACCTGTCGTTACTAGAGGTGGGATTTCCGGACACGTCCCGTTTTCGAAAAACGTTCCGGTTAACAGTGTCAGCTACCAGTACACATCTATCGAGCCATTTCCATTTGGTTTTCATCAATTTTGTTGCCCCGAATTGTCCCGATTCTATGTCAAGTGTCCCAAAATATTCAATATTGTCCCGATTTTTTTGTTTAGTGTCCAGTTACTTAACTGAAACGCCTGTATAAAATGTGTCTTTCACCCATTGATAATATTTTTGCATCGGCCAGGAGCCAGTGCGGCATTCTTTTGCCAACAACGTTCAAACCGCATGCGCTGCCTTATATGAGCCGGCTACCTTCCCTGCCTTCTAGAGGCGCTGGATATACTATGCCACCGACCGATGGTGCCATGCACACTCCTGATGGTTGTTGACGACATGTGTGCCCCACAAAAAGCTGCCACCAATTGGTTTGCGATAACTTCCAGCGACACGCCGCCGTTTCCATGCGCACTCCTGCTGGCGCGTTATTGTTGGACGGCTCTGCAAAAGACAAACTTCGAAAGTTGCTCAAGAAAAAAGTTCAGCCTTTCCACTCTGGTGAAGAAGGAAGACCAGCAAAACAGTACTATGATAAGACGACCTCAAGGACAACTTCTTGGACGACCTCAAGGACGACGCCTAGAGGTGACGTCTAGGACGATCTCAAAGACGATGTCTAGGACGACCTCAAGGACGACTTCTAGGACAACCTCGAGGACGACCTCAGGGACGACGTCTAGGACAACCTCAAGGACGACGTTTAGGATGACCTTAAGGACGACGTCTAGGATGACTGCTAGGACGACCTCGAGGATAACTTCAAGGACGGCCTCGAGGACAACCTCTCTGACAACCTCAAATATGACCTCAAGGATGACGTCTAGGATGACATCTAGGATGCCTCGAGAAATTCAGCCTTTCCACTCTGGTGAAAACCAGAGTGGAAAGGCTGGAAAGGTTGCCGTCATCTATGAGCGAGGCTGGCAAGCCGGTTGTCTGGTTGCCGCCGTCGCTCATAGATGGTGGCAGCTGTCCGGAGTTTTGTGTCGACATTTGTTTGGTACCGGACACGATCCTCGGGAACCTAGCCCTTAACAGCTCCGTTGTAAAACCCTGAAATAGAGCGAGTATGTTCACAAAGAACTCCAAATGGCATTTATGACTTGGATGCCGAAGGAGCCCTCAGGTTTTTGCCGCCCCTCTCTGTGGAAGTCTAGCGATCATTCTCCGACCTTAAAGGGATGCTGAACTGAAATCAGGATTCCACAAAACACGCAGCAAAAGCGTGCAACGGGATGCTGCAAACACCAAAACATCACTCATACAGCGATATCTCAAACGGATGACCGTATTTTTCAAGAAAAGGAGGCGCATTTGACAGAAATGTTCACATCATGTTTCTCCGAGAAAGAGAGGGAATGGCCTCGCGTCTTCTCCGCCTCGCCGCCTTGAGGGAGCGAAGCGAAGAGAGGAGGAAACTACGTATCTTCACGTCACGCGCCTCGTCGGCCTGGTTCAATCTCGACCTCTTTTTCACAAAATACGGCCGTCCATTCGAGATATCGCCTTATGAGCAGTGTTGTAGAGATTGTAGCGCCCCGCCTACATCTCCTGCATTGTTTTTTCTGAAATCCAAATTTCGGTTCACCATCCTTTTAAGAATTTGTCAACAGAGGAAAGGCACAGCCTGAGCAAAGAAACACTTGAGATGTTCCTAACCATTTTCTTCAACTCACAAGAGTAGAAAGCGTGTTTTTTAATAATACAAAGTATACATATTTCACCGCTAATAAACACTCCAAGCGTACTCGCAAAAGCATACGTTTTCCCGAAAAGTGTCTTGATGTTTTTGGCATTTTTGTTGTGATTTCAGTACTAATTTTGTCCCGGAAATTTCAGCTCTAGTCATAACGTCTCAATGTCCCTCACAATATATATTCTCAGCACAACGAAAAAATACATTATTGAAATAAATATATAAAAAAATTCGCCAAGATATCGATGTGCCGACACTGAGATCTAAACTCAGGTCTCACAATTACTGGTCAATTGCATTATTTATTATATGAGCATAAATTAGTGAAGTTTGGAGTTAGTTAAGTGAACATACTTTTTTATACATACAAATTTAAAGTTATACCACAAAAAAAAAAAAGTTTTTAGGATGATCCAATTACGCCGAACCACAGCGTCAACAAAATGAAAAAGTTGAGCCGAGACAGGCTCACTTAGTATTTACAGAAGGGAGACAAGAAAGGCAAAGCGAAACTGCATGTTCTTTCACAGCGAGGGGTCGATCGAGATACTTTATACTTACATCAGCTTTCAAGATCAAATAACACGAGCTATTTTAGAACGGTAGACTGCACGGTTGTCCGAAACGAGGAGCGATCGGACGAGACAGAGACGGGTAGTAAGCTCTCGAACACGCGGTGAACGGGACGCCAAGATAAAACTAAAGCCAGAATTGTAACCTCAAGCTTGGAATCTCCATTTATGTTCTCCTTTATCGCCGCTGATTAGATTACGCCCACTTGGCACGCCTCAGATTTATTAGCCTTCAATATTTCGACGCGCGCAAATATCAAACATTAAATACATATATAAAAAAAAAAAAAACGCTGTCAAAGTAAAAATAAAAAGTACACGCGCGGTGTTTGCTGAACGCAAAGAAAGACATACGCCTATATTTATAAAGCGCGCAACAAAGCGCTCTGTCTCGGCGCGATTTACAGAGTGGGGCACAAGACACAGAGCACAGCTGATTTGACTCACGAGCACGCGCTCATTTCTCGAATATTTCGTAACGTGTCCGGACGGAATATTGGGACGATTGAAGCAGCTACGCAATGCCCGGCATTGCGACCGTGGTAGCGAACGACTAAAGACCGTGTTTACGCCAATCCTTCTTATTTTTACGGCTATTTCCCAACACAAACTAGGTAAGATTCGATACTCGACGCACTTCTAAGCGGAAAAAGAAAGCTCGTTTGAAGGGGATTACTAGAGGGGTACTGACCTTTCTCTTGCTCCCGCTAAATGTGTGAGTTGACTATAGTTTTACAGCTTATTCTGATAACAGCGAAATGATTTTCAAAGCCTCTACGCGAAAATTTTGTACGATAAGGCAGCGAACACCCATCGCTGCTGTTTACATTTCTACGCTATCTGATCTGCCGGAACGATGTTTTCCGCGATGGGGATTGCTGCGCTGGCGCTGAAACCTCTTCCCTAGCCAGCCAGCCTCGGCTAGTTTCGTTTTTAGTTCGTTTGTAATCCACCGCGGCAGAGGTTGAGTAAAAAGTGTAATATGGTAATTATAAAATTAACTACCTAAAGTTTATCATTTATCTCTTGAAATATTCACCTTCACTGGCACATCAAAGAAAGGGGGTTCGCAGAAGGCGCGTGCACGGCTGGCACGACCAAAGAGGGTGTTGGCACGGCCAGCAGATAGGTCTATAATACACCAAAGCTCTTGTTATAGATTATAAATAAAACAAATTAATTCTGCTAAGTTAGGCTTTCTAAAGTCCGCAATACCAAAACGGCGGGAAAAAGCAGGAATTCAAACGATAGATCGTGCACTACGACCAACGTTATTAAACCACTCAGTTGGGAAACTGAGGGACTGCTTTCAAAAAGTGGCCCCGATTTATCCTCGAGCACCGAGCTAATGACGAACACACCGCCACCATTTCTCCCGCAGCGGACGTCCGAGGAACCGCACGTTACTTCTATTTTGGCTTTAATTGGCCATTTTGAAGCCGTAACAGATACAATGGAAGAGGTTACGGTAAGGGGTGCCACCTCCGTCTCCCCAGCGGACGCACCGCGTCTTACTGCCGAAGTCAAAATGCACCTAGGTCGGGACGCGCTACCTGAAAGCACCGCTGAGGCATGGTTGTATAAAAACAATATTGTGCCGAAAAACCTTGCAAACTAAAGATTTCAAAAACATCACGCGCCCTTCATTTTGTACTAAACTCCAAAAAATTTCATACAAAAAGAGTCTTTTCCGTTTGTTTTTACGCAAAAACAGGCTTTCTAAAAGCTCAAGATGACCGCAGTACAGACAAATGATAAAGAGTGGCGCTGTTGTCGCATTTAGCTCGGTCTCGGTGGACGCCAGCGGCCCAGGTTTCGACGGCGAGTTTCTCAACTGAGTGTTTTAGTAACGTTGACTACGACCAACCTCGTTGACTATACGATCGACGGCATTGCTGCGCAGCCGGTCGTAAGCAGCCACAAGAGGCTTAAAGGGCAAGGAGGTTATAAGTACTAGGAGGGGGCACGTTGCAATATTGGTGAAGCCTAGTCATAAAAAGTTTAAACGATAATGTGCCCAGCGTGACCGCAGATCTCTCTGGCGATTGGTGCGCGTGACATGTCACGTGCGAGATGGATGGTTGATTTTAGGAGGATTCCTTGCAGGCTTGCGCGTGCTCCGTCCGGTAGGTTCAGTGGCGTACCAACTTGTTTTTGAGTGGGGGAACAAACCAGACCCCTCCCCCTCCCCCCCCCCCCCCCCCCCCCCCCCAAGGCCGGGGGTGGTGCACTTGGTATCCAAGAGTCAAAGAAAGAATAAAAACACTTAGGGACAAGGATTGACAGCACAGTTCTTTCAACTAAAGTGGCGAAGCGGGCGAGTTGGTTCATGACATAAAATTTAAGAGCCCTAACAAAGACGAGGACAAAAACGTCCTTGTCCTCGTCTTTGTTAGCGCTTTTAAATTGTATGTTCTTTCAACTATACTCCGTTTTACCTTATGTTGTACCGCAGCGGATCCCCATGTGGCGGGTTCGAATCCCGGCCGACGTGCCCGCAATTTGACGGAGGCTTATTGCGGAGGAGGCGCCGTGTAACCGAGCTTTCGGTTGCACTTCAAAAGATCCCCAGGTGGTCCAAATTAATCCTCAGTCCTCTGCTGGGGCGTGCCAGATGCCCGTCGTTGGTTTGGCACGTAAAACCCCCAAATTGGATGTTGTACCGCAGAGAAGGCTAGGAGCGCGAGCTCATAGCGTTGGGAGCTGCTCTTAATGCACGAGAGCTTGTGCCGCCGAGATGTTTCACATGCAGCGGTTTTGGCCCTAGAGCGGCGCGATTTCTGCCGTCGCGGCGCTCTGGCCAGCACCAGCGGTTGTGCGGCACGAGCGCCGCGACGGCAGAAATCGCGCCGCTCTAGGGCCAAAATCGCTGCATGTGAACCAGGCTTTAGAGCAAGGAGCTCGCGCGTGTAGCCTTTCCTGCGGTACATCATAAGGTGAAACGGAGTATAGACGCTTTCAGCGCGCGCCAAATTGAGCCGCCATAGCCGACCTTCTCTTGTCTTACCGAGATGCCGAGCCACTGAAGCGGGCGTTGACGAGTCTCCACAACGGCCTATGCTGGGGAGAAGGACGCGGTAGAATCTAAAATGGCAATCCTACTGTGATAATGATGAAGTGGAGCGAACGGAATAAGAGGGAACAAAAACTGAAGGTCGGTTATGGCGGCGCCCATGCACAGCTGCCTGAAAGCGTCTATAGCAACACACATTTACTGATGTCTCCTTCGATAAGTACTATCTCCCTCCTAACGTTTGAAACTAATGATGAAGTTACGGAAAAAATTAATATATTTATATACGCCTGGAAAAAGGACAAAATCCCCAAATACTCTAGAAGATAAAGACAAAATAAGAAAGAAAAAAGGAAACACCATTGACAAAATCAGATAGATGGCCCTTTGACTAATTCAGCTCTGGCTTCAGGTAGTTCATCTCAACTCTGGGCAACCCAAGAGAAGGAGCAGCGATGTTGTGTTCGTCACCGGCTATCCTGTATGCTTCAATAATCTCTCGGCCGTGCTTGATCTTGTGTCTTCCAATTATGCTGGTGTCCTGGAACCGGGCTTCACAGTTCTTGCAGAGGCGTTGATGAACAACTATTGGATGAAAAGAGTCGCTTGAAGCACGGGAAACCTCGAGGACGTGCTCTCGTAGGCGGGTGTTCAGGCAACGCCCTGTCTGACCAATGTATCGGTCACCGCATAAAAAAAGGATGGAGTATACCACCCCCTCTTCACAAGGAACGGTCTGATTGGCATGTTTGATGGAACATCCTTTAGGGGCCTCGTTGTTGTTCACTCGTTTGCAAAGTTGTTTTAGGCGCAACTTACACGAGAAGACAATTGAAGTGTTGAAGAGCGCTGCAATTCCCTTCAGTCTGTGCGCAGAGTTGTGCACATATGGTATGGAGATAACATGAGAAGCCTTACTATGTGGAGCACTCTGGGTGGCTAAAATTATCTGAACAAGAATAGTGCTCAGAAGACCTTGCGGATAACCAGCTTTGAGGAGACGTTCTTGTTGTTTTGCAACGCTTAAGCTTACGAAGTGAGAACATGATTTAGCGCGAGAAGATGAAAGGAGAGACCGAATGATTTCATGTTTTACCAGTTTAGGATCGGAACTGCAAAATGGAAGAATAGGTTTCCGAGATCATTGTTAGAAGGCCCAACAAATGCAGGTCGGAAGAAGATGGAGACGAAGATCGAGATACTGGAGACCATTGCCTGAGCTGTCTTCCCTTGTGAAATTCAGGCCTGTAGATGAAGAAGTAAAGGCTTGAACTACAGATTCAGAAGAAACTTACCGCCGAATTAAGAAACCTCACTCAACTACACTCACACTTAAGGGCCGCTCCACTTCCTCGAGGAAGGCGCGAGGGCCGGCGCTGGCCAATCGCGAGGACGGACCCGCCGTCGCGATTGGCCGCCGGCCCTCGCGCCTTCCTTGAGGAAGTGGAGGGGCCCTTAAGTGTGAGTGTAGTTTGAGTGAGGTTTCTGAATTCGGCGGTGAGGTCCGGTGAATGACTAAATAATCATCCACGTAACGAAAAACATGGAAGACGAGAGTCAACTCTTCAAGGCGAGCTTTGATCTCCCGGTCCACATACAGAAGAAAGGTTTCGCTGAGGACCGGGGCGAGGCAGGTGCCTATGCAAACACCTTTCTTTTGCCTGAGAATTGCCTTCCCATGTTCGACAAGTGTTGATTGTAGATATAGGGCCAAAAGGCCTAGGAAACCCCGTTCAAATACCCCAGATGAGTTTTGAAAATCGCATGGGCCATGTTTGTGGATGGCACTTGATACAGAATCCATTAGAAATACGGGATCTAATTGGTAATATAATTCCTCAATGTCTAACGAAAACATGGTATAGGCCTCGGGAGTAGAATGGAGGTCATGAAAACGAGATAATACTTCTGTGGAGTTGGCAACTCGGAAAGGTGGGTTGAGACTGATCGATGAGAGATGATTTAGCAGAAAAAAAGCAAGAGGCTTTTGCAGCATCCCTTTTCTGAAATGATGCTTCTTAGGGGAACTCCTTCTTTATGGGTTTTTGCCGTGAAAAACACAGTTAGATATTGCTTGGAAGGAGCCCCAATGGCAGCTTTAAGAGCCGGGAAATTAAGGGAGCAACAAAGTTGCTTTGCCTTTGGGCGGAGAGAGCCTGAAGGCCTAGTCTTAAGAGTATCAAAATTATTTTTTTAATGCTTGGCTCACCTTCTGTTCATAGGAACCTTCATATAAGATGACAAAAACATCGGTTTTATCTGATTCCAGTGATTTCAGGTAACATGTTTTGCAATTCGTCGACTGTAGCCCGGATTGGAACTTTGCCCATAGGTGGAGGAGGATGGGCGCAGGCGGATCCGACTCCAGCATCAACAAATGCTTGCCGGTCTTGTTCTGGAATGTGAGTCGCAACAGAATGGACTGAAGTTAGTTGGTCGACCCTTGTAGTTGGAATGTTCGGAGAAAACTTGGGACTCTGGAAAGGAGATCCAAGCTGCCAGGGCTGAGTTGATGGTCACATAAAACAACCGGAGGCTCAAATTTCGTTTGGAGGGTCTTATATGGTGAGAACTGGTCGCACCGGTGACAACTTTCTTCCATGAAGACTCGGGAAGATTGGACGCAGCTTTTTGGAGGAACCGGAAAGATGGGTGGGTTCCATAAGCTGGACCAAAGATGATGTGCATCTGTTGTGGGAGGATCGTCTTCATTAGGCGTAACTGTTGTGACACCTCCTTCCTTGAAATCTGCATGAGTCTGTAGTCGGTAAAACATGGAATCATTCGGTCTCTCCTTTCATCTTCTCGCGCCAAATCATGTTCTCACTTTGTAAGATTAAGCATTGCAAAACAACAAGAACGTCTCCTCAAAGCTGGTTAGATCCGCAAGGTCTTCCGAGCACTATTCTTGTTCAGATAATTTTAGCCACCCAAAGGCCCCGTGCTTCACATAGTAAGGCTTCACATGTTATCTCCAGGCACGTAGCCAGGATTTTTTTTTCGGAGGGGGCCCGCCCATGACAAAATTCTGTATGAGGGGGAGGGGGGAGAGGAGGTTCCAGCGAAATGGAAGATTTCGGGGGGGGGGGGGGGGGGGGCGGGCCCCATGGGGCCCCCCCTCCCTGGCTACGTGCCTGGTTATATCCATACCATATGTGCACAACTCTGCACACAGGCTGAAGGGAATTGCAGCGCGCTTCAACACTTCAATTCTGTTCTCGTGCAAGTTGCGCCTAAAACAACTTTGCAGACGAGTGAACAACAACGAAGCCCCCAAAGGATGTTCCTTCAAACATGCCAATCAGACCGTTCCCTGTGAAGAGGAAGTGGTATACTCCATTCCTTTTTCATGCGGTAACCGATACATTGGTCAGACAGGGCGTTGCCTGAACACCCGCCTACGAGAGCACGGGTCCTCGAGGTTTCCCGTGCTTCAAGCGACTCTTTTCATCCAATAGTTCATCAACGCCTCTGCAAGAACTGTGAAGCCCGGTTCCAGGACACCAGCATAATTGAAAGACACAAGATCAAGCACGGCCGAGAGAATATTGAAGCATACAGGATAGCCGGTGACGAAAACAACATCGCTGCTCCTTCTCTTGGGTTGTCCAGAGTTGAGATGAACTACCTGAAGCCAGAATTGAATTAGTCAAAGGGCCCTCCATCTGATTTTTTCAATGGTGTTTCCTTTAATCTTTCTTATTTTCTTTGTCTTTATCTTGTAGTTTATTTGGGGATATTGTCCTTTTTCCAGGCGTATATAAATATGTTAGTTTTTTCCGTAACTTCCTCATTAGTTTCAAAAGTTAGGAGGGAGATAGCACGTGTTGAAGGAGACATCAGTAAATGTGTGTTGCTAGTTGAAATAACTATGCTGTCTGTCCTTGTCCCTAAGTGTTTTTATTCTTTCTTAGACTCTTCTACTTTCACCAACCCGCTCTTTGTTCTTTGACTTGGTATCCCTTCCCTACTGAAAAAAATTATATGAATTTATTTCTGATATGTTTATTGGACACCTTTTTCATATCAGAACTTATTATTTCATATCAGTTTCATACGCTGCATATCAGTTACACTAGGCTAGGTGGCGCTAGGTACCGCCCAATTCATGTGCTACAAAAATATTTTTTATTTACTCACGTCACCATGTAGATACTAACGCATACCACTAGCATCAGCTGAACATATACATTAAGCGCATATACACATACACGACAGAGCAAACATGAATGCAACAGCACACCCAATAACTACTTCTGAGTTCTGCGTTTCCGCCTTTTATACAGGTCTTTTTGTAAGTACGGAGTTTTTCGGTGACCACCTAAGCAATAAATAATATTCTTAACATGTTGGATTTTTTTCAGTAATGTCATACGTCAGAGAGTATTTTGAACGGCTCACGGGATGGATCTCTTAATAAAAAGTAAACGCTCATGTCGTAGGTATTTGAAAGCCAGTAAATCAAGCCGCTCCTCTGCGGTTCCAAGCCACGTGTTTGTTTTCCCGCGCGGCACGTCGTATACGAAAAAAAAAATTATATGAATTTATTTCTGATATGTTTATTGGACATATTCATATCAGTTGGCAAATGTTGCATATCAGTTCTTATATGTCCCATATCAGTTTTTGGGTATCTCATATCAGTTTCATGAATTGCATATCAGTTTTTGGATATTTCATATCAGTTTCATTCGTCGCATATCAGTTTTTGGATATTTCATATCAGTTCTTATATAGGTTCATATAATTTTTTTCAGTAGGGTAAGGAACTGAAAAGCACTAAGTAGAGATAATTGAGTGTAGAGTAAAAAAAAAACAAAAAAAAAACAGGTGAATAACAAATTGTTATTGGCCCCAACACCCTTAGAGTTTCTACAGGAGCAGCCTGCTTGGTAGTAATTGTTAGACTCAATTATTAGTAAAAAAGATGATGCCACTCAGTTACAAACAGATTTAGAATGCATTACTACGTGGTGCTCTACATTGAAAATGACTTTAAATCCCAAAAAGTGTGTGCATTTATGTCTTACTAAAAAGAAGAAGAAAATTGAAACCCAATATTATATAAATAACAATATAGTATACAAGGACTCCAAGTATAAATACTTAGGTGTCATGATATCAACTGACTGTTTGTGGAATTCACGTGTGGACGACGTGATTGTAAAGGCTGGCAGGGCACTGAACTTTATTCAACGAAGCCTAAAATGTTCACTCCCTAACTTAAAGGAAACCGCGTATTTAACATGTGTTATGCCAATTTTGGAATATGCCTGTGCCGTTTGGGACCCGGAACAAAAAACATTAATAGACAAACTTGAAAAAATACAAAATAGAGCTGCTACGTTTGTTCTGGGACGGCGCGGGCGGAGAGACAGCTGTACTCAAATGAGGACTGAATTGAATTGGGAACCTCTCTCAGCCCGCCGTAAAACATTGTGTTTAAAGTTTCTGTTTTTGATATTTAAAAGTAAAACTGGAATTAACAGTGAAACTTACTTAAAAGAACCATATTATGCTTTTGTGTTTGTCCAGTGTTTGTCCTGCCCAGTGGCGGCTTTTTCTGGGGGGGCAAAACACATGCCTTGCCCCCCCACTCTGAGAACTGGGGGGGGCAAGCGCCCCCCTTGCCCCCCCGGTTGGTACGCCCATGGGTAGGTTTTATTAGATCGAAGGCTAGACGAAGGCTAGCTACGGTCACGTGATGTGGTCATGTTGGGCTGATAAGTGAGGAGAGTAAGGAGGAAAATAAGAAAGAGGCGAGGCGTCAAGGGAGGATGGCTTGTGGAGGCTACGCGGCTGACGTCATAACTCCACTCCATTTTTACAATTTTTGGGTTATGATCTGTTTAGTCTAAGTCGGCGACCCTGAATCACGAGATATAATTTGTTTTTCGGTAGTGTGTATAGTTTTTGTAGATATCGCGAATCCAAGTATTGTTCTGGCGGCACGGCGAAACCGAAACTACCGCCTGAAGCAGCTTGGCAACACTGATATTAGTGGCACGTCGTCGGCATGACCTAGTTCTCGTCCCGCGCTTCTGAGCCGAAACACCGACAATGTCGGTTCAGTCGCACGTGGAGTTTCAAAACAGAAGGTAAGTTGCACATGTTCTTTTTTTACCGATCCACTTTAATAACATGCACCAAATGTAGTAAGTTTCAGTGTGTTTTTATAAATTTGCCGGCCGAAAACCGAATCCGACGTTACTAAAACACTCAGTTGGGAAACTCACTCTCGAAATCTGGGCCGCTGGCGTCCACCGTGGCCGAGCTAAACACGATAACAGCGCCACCCTTTATCGACGAGTTGAAACATAAAAAGTGCTTTACATCGCTACTGCGTGATGGCCTTGCGAGATGGCACCACCGGGCCTTGCCCGACTCGACCTGAACCAATATGTGCAGCCGTGCAGTTCCCGGAGGTAAACGCTTCGGGAGAAATGGCGGCGTTGCGATCGCAATTAGCTCGGCTCTCGAGTACGGGTCGGAGGCACTTTTTTAAAGCAGGCTTTATGGCAGTTTCTCAACTGAGTGGTTCTAGTAGCGTTGGTGCCGGCGCAGCGTGACTGTATTTGTTTCTTGCTCGCGGACCGAGAAAAAGAGATAATGGGAGATAGATGGACAGATGTATCCACAAGCGGTTTAAGTTGCTAAAGCTAAGGTGCCTTTATGTGAACGCTAGCTGCAACAGCCGGCGTGGCCGCGAGCGTGCCGCGCCGGCTGCTGCAGCACGCTCGCGGCCGATCGTGCTGCAGCAGCCGGCGGACGGTACGCGAACAGCGACGACACCACATCATTCTTCAAAGACGCATGTTTCGTGGAGAAACCCGCAACAGTCAGCAGCCGCAGATCCCGTGTGTAAGGTGTCTGACGTAAAGTGCTGGGAGCAGAGCTTCGCGTTGGAGCTCGGAGTCGACGGTCTTCCGAAGTCTATCCGGCGAACGGCACCGACCCACACCTTGTGCCTCTTCCGGTCTCTTGGGAACTGGTGGAACCGCAGCTCCGGGTTGCGCACCGGATTGTTGGTGCAACCCACATTACTACAAGTCGTGCTCAACATTGCCCAACGCGAGTCCGGCGAGTCTCTCCGGCTCCACGAAACGCGCTTGAGCGAGCAGCACCGCTTCGCTCTCTTCCGCGCTGTCGCGAAAGCAATGCTGGAGTTAAATGAACTGCCTGGACGCCAATAAAAATAGGAGAACACAGGATAACGTGGTAAGCACCTCTTGCCGTCAGCAGAATCGCAGAATGCCACGGGAAACGAAGCGTCCGCGGCGTCCGTACGAGAGCGTAGGACTAAAGGATGGACGTCATTGCCCTGTGTTGCTTCACTAGCTCACCCGGTGCCAGTGTTGCTCACCCGCTTTCGGGCCGCTAACCGAGCCAGGAGAACATTTTTAATATTGGTTTTAACCAGTAATGCGGCGTCGGTTTGACGCGATATTTTGGGTATGACCGTATTTTGACCCTCAAAGCGATATCAGTCATTTCGATAGGGTCGACTTTTTGAGTGGAGTTGCCCTTTAAAATCCCGTCTTGTTTCAGCCGGTCGTAGTCAAACGCAAGTGTGTGAACGGGCCTTAAAGGGATGGTCCGGTCGAGTTTTGTATTCGAGAAAACAATTGAATATCATTGCTATTGCCTCGAGACGCATCGTACGTGCGATATCTGAATTTGATGTGCCCCTCTGCATGAGTAATTGAATTTATACTGGTTCAATCGCATCCTAGCGTAAACGCTGTTTTCGTTGGCAACATTAGAGCTGTGACGTCACACAACGCAAAGTGAACATTTCTGTCTCGTCATTTGCCTGCGAGTGAACGCCGCAGCTTGCTTCGTTTTTGTTGTTGCGCTCGACTTGTTTCGTGGTTGGGTGAGATTTTTGTTGCGCGGTTGGGTGCCACAACCACCGGGCGGCACATGCGAGCCAAGACGTGAGGTTCCACATTTTTCCGCGAGACGTGCAGTGACGAGCAAAATGGATCGTCGCCCTGTGTAGGGACTGGGTTCCCGTCAAGATCGAGATCCCACTTATGCAGCAATCATCCCACAGAAGAGAGCTACGAGCTGAGCTCTAAGCGGACAGAGGGCTCGTAAGCTGAGGTGTGGTGCTGTGCCAACGATATTCAACTACGTCCCCTTATTTTCTATTTCCCTGGTCAACCTATAGCGCCGCCCGGTCGGTGTCAGGGGCACAAAACGTGTATTGGCGCCTCTTTTTCCCTGAATACCTGCACACCGAGCAGCACTGTGTAATATAAGTGCAATAAAATACAATAGAATACAGTAGACTACAATACAATACTCCTCGGCCAAATCGGATCAATGGGTTTGATTACGCAGCGAAACCGAAACCAACAGCTATAGGCCATCTGGAAACGATGCCAAAAGTTGTATTTAGCTCGCGTGCAGCCAGATTCTGTTTGACCCGCGTGTGAAAACTAGCTAGCGTGGCTACGATTCATTAAGCTCGTCCAAGTCAAGCAACGACATGCATTTGAACGATTCGTCGTGTGCCTTCGACCCGCGGACCTCGCCTCCAAGGGAACGACCCGCACAGGGGTTTCCCCAGGAATTGAAATCAGGGGGGGTGTCTAATTTTTTTTTTTTTTTTTTTTTTTGGGGGGGGGGGGGGGGGGGGGTTAAAGGGGTGGGGGGTTGGCATTGCGAATATAGGAGTCGTTGTGAATTAAGGGGGTGCCTTCGGAAAAACGAGGGGTGGTCTAAACCCCCCCCCCCCCCCCCCCCCCCCCTAGGGGGGGTCTGGGGAAAAATATACAAGTTCCGTCGATATGTGTACCCAGATGCCGCTTCGTATACCTAGGTGCTGCTTCAGAGGCAAAATCTGCAACCTTTGCTTTGTAAGCGCTCCTAGTTCGATCGGTGGCCGTCGTAGTTGTGTTTGCACGAAACGGCATACGTTTGCTCGAAGCTTATGGCTGTTTTCGAGTAATATCCTGCTAAAAGGCTTGACCTTTTTTTTTGCACACACTTGGGAACTGCATTAAAAGAAAAATATTTCAGCATCGTACAGCCTAAGAGACTAAATAATTCGGAACAAATACAAGACATCCATCGACCAGCGCTTGCTATCCAGCGCTTGTTATTGTCGGGAGGCGTCTTCCGTGGCGCCTCCCGACATGTCCGAGGATCCCACTGCGGCTAGCGGGGGACCCTTCGGAGACATGGAGGTACCGGACGAGGCGTCTCCCGCGGCGCCTCCCGACATGTCCGAGGATCCCACTGCGGCTAGCGGTGGACCCTTCGGAGACATGGAGGTGCCGGACGAGGCGTCTTCCGTGGCGCCTCCCGACATGTCCGAGGGTCCCACTGCGGCTAGCGGTGGACCCTTCGGAGACACGGAGGTGCCCGACGAGGCGTCTCCCATGGCGCCTCCCATGTCCGAGGATCCCACTGCAGCAAGCAGTGATTCTCCCCCAGACGTTCCCGGAGTCACTCAGCATGACGTCGCAAAGCTGAGTATCTCATCGAATTTGAATAACGGTTGTAGGATAGGACAGCTCGTACATCTCGGGACAATAACCCGCGACAGGTCAAACTCAAACCACGCTCCAGTAGTGAGTGGATAGGACGGGCCGGTCAATGGCTTGCCCGCTTCATCGCGATGATGACGGCACTACAAACATGGTTTAGCGTCCGGCGGGTAAGTGGGCCATCATCGGCAGTGACATGGAAACAAATTCGCGCCAAACTGCTTTGGCCATTTCGTTTTTGTGCACCAATCGATTTTGTTCCATCTCTTGATGTGACGCGACGAACCAGAAACGGAGCCAGAGAACCTTACGTCATAGTTGACATTGCCGGGCAGAAAATTGCAGCCCTTTTAGATACGGGTGCCACAATATCTCTTTTTGGAGACTTTGTAAAACAATGGTGTAAAGACCGTCGTATATCTATGCGATCCTCACAAAAAAAGTTGCGTATGGCATCGAACGAAGTAATATCCGCTAGCGAGGGAGCTCGCTTGCAGCTCTCCTATGATGGACGGAAATGTCGGCAATACCTTACTTACCTGCCAGGTCTCGCTTGTGGCATCATTCTTGGGAGGGATTTTATAACCAAAGAGGGCATCATCCTAGACCTCGCAATGGGAAAATACCGGTATGGCTGGAACTCAACCCCTTTAAACTTTCCAGTAAGACCTCAGACAATACCAAAGCGTCTCCCACGAGGCGAAGCACGCCGTTGTGAACAAATGCAGACGTTTCGCTGATCACCGACGTAGGACAAAATAAACGTGTAGCCTTGAGTTCATTCTCTGGGACAGATATTCAGCGCGAACGTCTTGCGAAAGTGCTGAAGCCGTTTTCTCACATGTTCACTGAGATTCCCGGGAAGACTAATATACTAGAACATCAAATCGATACCGGGGATGTCCGACCAATTCGATTCAACGCGCGCCCCTTGAGTGTGCATAAAAGAGAGCTGCTCGACCGCGCGTTAGAAGAAATGATCGAGACCAAAACGGTACGCCCCTCAAACAGTCCGTGGGCCTTTCCTATTGTCCTGGCGCCCAAGAAAGATGGAACAGCGCGTTTATGCGTGGACTATCGACCTCTTAACGCCATAACGAGAAGGGATGCATACCCTTTCCCGTCGATCTCGTCCGTAATGTATGCACTGGGATCGGCAAGCATTTTTACCACTCTTGACTGTAGTAGAGGGTTTTTCCAGATTCCTGTCGCCAAGACTGACACTCCTAAGACGGCCTTCATTTGCCAGAGGGGCCTATTTGAATTCGATCGACTTCCCTTTGGCCTGTCTAATTCTCCCGCAAGCTTCCAGAGGCTCATGGACACCGTCTTGGGGGATACTAAATTTAACTGTGCAATGGTTTACATGGACGACGTAGTGGTGTTTTCAAAGACCTTGGACGACCACATTAACCATCTGCAAGTTGTTCTGCAGCGGATGAATGATGCAGGACAGACGATTAACCCAAAGAAGGTACAGCTGGCGTCAGGTATAGGTAGCGCTTCTTGGATTCGTGGTGGAGCATGGATTCCTCCATCCACAGGAGGAGAAGTTGAAAGCAATGATAGAATTTCCCACTCCTCAGGACAAGAGGAGTCTACAGCGATATCTCGGCATGGTGGGATTCTACCGCCAATTTATATCGAACTGTGCCGATTTGGCCCGACCTCTTCATGAGCTGCTGCGCCGGGATGTCCCATGGAATTGGACTGCAGCTCACGAGGAAGCATTTAGAACGCTGGCAGTCGCCATTGCCGATACAGCGTCCCTCAGACTTCCCGATCTCAATGCCACATTTGTGCTACAAACCGACGCCAGCGAGTACGGACTAGGAGTAGTGCTTCTGCAGGAACATAATGGGGCCTTACGACCCGTTGCATTTGCGAGCCACACACTGTCGGCAGCGGAGCGTAACTATACCGTCACCGAAAAGGAGTGCCTAGCAATAATATTTGCCCTAAAGAAGTTCGAAATGTAATGGACCTCTTGGCGAATATGTGCTGCCACCTAGACACGCGAATCGGTTCGAGACTAGGTGACTGGAAAACAACGCGCGCCCAAGGCCTCTCCCACCCGTTCCACACCCAAAACGTCAGCTACATCCTGTTCACCCATTGAGGCGATGTGACCGAGATACGGCTCCCCCAAGCTCTCCTTTTTCCCCATCGTGCGTAATCTTCCGCCCCGAGGTCGACACAACGAAACCGCTCAAAGGCGAGAAATGCAAGATGGCGGATTGTTTGGAACTAGATACTCTCGAACCCAGGCGCATGAAATACTCCGCGCATGCGCACCGCGTATTTCTACAAAAGGTCCATTGACGGAGCCACCTTTACAATTCAGACGGACCACCAAGCGTTGACCTGGCTCAAAAATCTTAAAAACCCTGCAGGACGTCTAGCTCGATGGGCTCTCACCTTACAGGGATACAATTTCTCCATTGAGTATCGGCCTGGCAAATCCAACATTGCGGCGGACGCCTTGTCTCGCGCACCCCTTCCACCCCAGGAAAAGGAAGAAGCGACGGAGTTGGTCGCTGTTACTAACGAGGAACTTTCCTGGGGTGTAGTCATGACCCGGGAACAGCTGCTCAAAGCCCAGCGAGCAGACGATCTGTGCCAGCAGATATATACGCGGTTAAATCAACCCAGTTCCAGGAGACAGGACATGACTGATGCACCCACAGACACCTACGTTCAGAGTAACGATGGCCTTTTACTTCGATACATACCTCAAGCAGATGAGGGTGACCCTCCCACGTCGCCATTTCGCGTAGTCGTGCCGAAAATATTACGACGTACTTTTATAACTTACTTTCATGACAGTGTCCTGGCAGGTCACAGTGATGGAAAAAAAACCTACCAAAAGCTCTGCCGCATTGCAACCTGGCCTCGAATGAACCGCGATGTCTTGCGTTATGCCCGCAGCTGTCCTCAATGCCAGACAGCAAAACCCCGAGGCGGGACGCCCCTGGGTTTCATGCAGTCGGTTCAGAGTCATCGTCCTTGGGAAATTGTTGCGTGTGATATCATGGGCCCATTTCCACGCAGCCCACAAGGCAACAGGTACCTCCTTGTGGTCACCGATAACTTCTCCAAGTGGGTCGACCTTCATCCCCTACGTCAACTTACGTCCAAGAAGATATGGGACAAACTTCGAGAAACATTTTTCCGGTTTGGGTATCCTGTTGTCCTTTTAACAGACCAGGCCACCTACTACACCAGCACTGTATTTGAAAATTGTTGTGAGATTCTCGGTATCCAACATAATTGTACTTCCCCTTATCACCCCCAGGCCAATATCACTGAAAGAGTAAATCGCAACCTCCGGGCAATGCTAATTTTGTACACTAACGAACACCGCGACTGGGACTTATATCCCAGAGATGGCCTTTGCTACCCATACCACAGAAAACCGAACCACGGGATTCACACCAGCACGATTTAATTTTGGTCGGGAGCTAAGAGTAGCCATGGAAAACACTATAGAGCTTGCGCCAGATGCTCGCCCGCGCCAATCACACTCAAGGTTTGCGCAAAGACTCTGCGATAATATCCGAAATACAGTGACAATGGCCCGAGGGAATATCGAACTAGCCCAATCACGACAACGAACCCAATATAATAGAGGCCGGAGAAACGTCGAATTTTCTGTCGGAGATCTAGTTCTCCGACGCACTCACCCACTCAGTAATGCCAGCCAAGGATTTTCCGCTTCACTCGCAAAACGATGGGAAGGGCCATTCGTGGTCGAGACGCGAATTACACGCCTCGCATATCGATTACGGTGCCCCATAACCGGCGCACGCGTCGGACCTGTTAACATCAATGACTGAAACCTTTTATTGAACGTGGCGAAGAGTGTTGAGAGTTCAGTAACGTCGTCACCATCTTGTCTAATTCTGCCTCTTCTTGACCTCGACTACCTGCAGCCATGCCGCCAGACCGACCGTGGTCACGGCCACGCCACCCACCCCCGCGGCGGTCGTCTTACCATCGGTCGCGCTCCCCCGGCAGCCGCAGTCTCGGCCATCGGCCGCCTCCTCAGCACCCACGGCGACGCCCCCGAACCCATGAGGCTGCGACGTGGTGCACCATGAAGCATCACAGCCTCGTGGGGTTCGCTTCCCGCCTGCGCTGGGACCGACAGCCACAGGTCCCACAAGGACTGGCGCCGGCCGACGTCCCAGCACCATTCCAGGGACGCACCCTGAATGAGCGTTGCGCAGAGGACACACCGTCAACTTACACCGACGAAGAGCGTGCCGGGTTATGCGCCCTGTGCCACATGCCCATGATAGCGGGGGAGAGTCATCTGCACGGGGCCCTCCACAACGAGCGTCGCCAACGACAAGAGAACAACGCATCGGCAGCAACTCGGCCGCTAACATCCGCCGACGTCGAGGCGGCGCTCATCGTCGTGTCGAGATCGTGCCCCGAGAGGCTTAGGGCGCCTAACCAGGCAGCACACGCACACGAAGATGTCATCATTGACGAGTTTTAATCCGCCTCTCTGCCCCCTCCCTCCTGCCTCATTCAGCAAGCCAACGGCCCCGAACGCGGTATAGGACACCGGACGTGCTCAGACCATGGGATTCCGAGGACGCCGGGAGTGCGGATCCCAGCAACAGGCACAGTCGCTGTATAGAGCCGCAGGGAGAGGAGTGGCCGGCAGAGTCCTTCTCGAGCAGCCAAGCACATCTCTGCGAACGCCGTACCCATGAGTGGATCGCGCATCCGAGTGGACGTTAACACCAGGACCACAGTGAACGTCTCCCGTTCCAGCGCAGGCGTCGAGAGTCAACACTTTTCAGTCGAAGCTCAGAGTGCCAAAAGCCAGAGTCTGCTTCCACCGTCCTTCCCGCCAGCCGTCGCGCCGCCCCAAGCTCTCCGATTCGCGCCCTCTCAAAGGTCCTTTGGACCGCACGTCAGATACCGTTCGGAGTCCCAATACCATCGTACGGTCCTGCGTTCATCTTTGAAAAGCTCAAGACTCGCAAAACCGCCATGGGAGCCACCTTGGTCGACATCATACAGTCCGGCGTGGAGAACCTCGACAGCGACGTCGGCCTGTGCGCCCCGGATGCCGAGTCGTACACGCTATTCGCCGGCCTGTTCAACCCGGTGATTGAGGACTACCACGGCGGCTTCAAGGCGACCGACAAGAACCCGCTTACGGACTTCGGAGACCTCAGCACCTTGGTCAACGTGGACCCCCGACGACCAGTTCGTCATTTCCACCGGCGTGCGCTGCGGACGCTCGTTGCAGGGCTACCCTTTCAACCCGTGCCAGACGGAGGAGAAAGTGAGCTCGACTCTGCGCATGCTGGAGGGCGAGCTGAAGGCCACCTACTACCCACTGACCGGCATGGGCAAGAAGACGCAGCAGCAGCTCATCGACGACCACTTCCTCTTCAAGGAGGGCGACCGCTTCCTGCAGGCGGCCATCGCTGCCATCAAAACCAAACTATACTTCGTCTCACCTTAGCATGGACTAACTGCGAAGGCCGTGCAAGCGCGAGCGGTCAGCCTTAACTGCCTTGACTGGAGCACTCGCTGCACGAGCGCCCGTGCAACCGCCGAGGCTTCATTCAAAGCGACTATAGACCTTTCCAAGAAAGAGCGTATGGCCGGTGCCATTTCCAGTGTTCGTGCGTATGGCGCGTGCTTTGCTCGTTTTCCGGAGCGACGCACACGCGCGTGCTGAGCTGTGGAGATCGCACGCTGGGCTGTGCATTTGTAAACATTGGAAAGGTCTATAGCTCGCGCTTTTAGCATGCGCGGCTAACAATAGTCCATGCTAAGGTGAGACGAAGTATAGAGTGTTGTAACCAAACGCTCCCTTCCCCCGAAGGGGGGGGGGGGGGGGATGTGTGGGGAACGGAAAAAGACGAGAATAAAGAGCACCGACGACCGGGGGGCGAGCTGGCACGCGGGGCAGTCGGAGCTTGGACACCGCGAGAACTGGTGTTCGTTTGCTCGTCTCCACAATATATATATATATATATAGAAAAATACTGTTGCGTAGGACGACGAAAAGTGCATAGGAAAGTAAACGTACCTCGAAGCTTTTCGTGGAGTTTTATTACATATAGGTCGACGTTTCGGCCTGAGCCAGACCTTTTTCGAGACTGGTACATGAGATGTCAGATTGACGCTCCTTGACTACGTCACGTGGTATTCCAAACATCTGGTTTCTCTCAAGAGTTGACGGTGGGGGAGGGAGGAGGAGGTGGGGGTGGGAGGAGGAGGGGCAGCCACAAGAACAGCAGGCGCCAAACTCTCGCAAAAAAAAAAAAAAAAAAACAACAACAACAACAACAGCTTTCGGGAAAAATGCCTCGAGCGGTGTCCGAGCAGTGCACCAGCCGCCCCCTCTGTCCGTGAAAAAACACACATATACATGTCCCCTCCTCACGTAATGAACGTTTTTTCACGGACAGAGGGGGCGGCTGGTGCACTGCTCGGACACCGCTCGAGGCATTTTTCCCGAAAGCTGTTGTTGTTGTTGGTTTTTTTTTTTTTTTTTTGCGAGAGTTTGGCGCCTGCTGTTCTTGTGGCTGCCCCTCCTCCTCCCACCCCCACCTCCTCCTCCCTCCCCCACCGTCAACTCTTGAGAGAAACCAGATGTTTGGAATACCACGTGACGTAGTCAAGGAGCGTCAATCTGACATCTCATGTACCAGTCTCGAAAAAGGTCTGGCTCAGGCCGAAACGTCGACCTATATGTAATAAAACTCCACGAAAAGCTTCGAGGTACGTTTACTTTCCTATGCACTTTTCGTCGTCCTACGCAACAGTATTTTTCTATTCATACGATGGACGCCGACCACGTCACCTCCAGGCCGATCATGTGGAAGTTTCCTGCTCATCCTCCGACGACTGCAATCATCGGGGACTCCCAAGTGAAATACGTGCATCAACACTTTGACCCGGCAGATCAACATTCACCTGCTTTTATCTCCCAACCGGGAGCAACCATCCTCAGTGCCACACATCTTCTGGATTTTGTGCCCCGCGGTGTCACCCGACTCATCTTGCATCTGGGGAGCAACGACCTCGCCACCACTGGTGTCTCGTCCGCCGTTGCAAGGTACCGTAACCTCCTCGGACTGATTCGAGAGCGACGACCCGACATCTTGCACGTGTACGCGACCCTCGTTCTGCCGCGTTCACCTAACAGACGCCGCGGCTCGTCGAACAGGGGGTTCGTCGCCCGATTTAATGGCAGGGCGCGCGCATTCAACGGAAGACTCCGCGGGCTTTGCCATCGGGAGAGAGACACGTACTTCTTGGACCATTGCCTCGACCAGCTTCCCCGGCGCATGGCCATGGCTGCAGATGGCTTACACCTGAGTTTCTGCGGCGTGTCCTATCTGGCCTGGAATGTGCACCGGCTCCTCGCCCGATGCCGCCGCCGGACCACTGACGTGTGGCGCGACCATGCCGCCTCTCTTGAGCCCGCGGTTGACACCTGTATGCTCCCAGCGGCGGATCCTCATCGAGTAACAGCCTCTTCGGACGACCTTCCGTCGACCGGCAATCGTCCGCTCGTCTTAACGCATGAACGGGACTCCGACCTCGCCGGCGACCGCCCAACAGCCGCGACGCTAACGCCAGCGGATCCCCATCGGGGAGCAACCTCTTCAGACGACTTCCCGTCGGTCTGCAGTCAGTCGCCCGTCTCAGCGCATCAACGGGACTCCGACTTCACCGGCGACCGCCCGGCAGCTGCGACGCTTCCACGGTCGACTGATGTGCCCGAGTATCGCGGACACGACTCAGGCTCGGCCCCAGCGGGGAACGTCGCTGCGACGCCTGGCATCCGAACACACTACAACCTCCGGAAGACATTCAGCGCCGCCCTCTGCTCAACTGAGGTTTGACGGCCACCGCACGGCAAACCGAGAGCTCCTCCTGTTTCGAGTGAGAACTTTGGACACTGCGTTAACCAGTCGGAGTGTTTTTTGAAACTCAGAAAACTAGCCGATAAGAGAATACGCCACGAGTCGCATGCCGCATGCCTTAAAACCTACTTGAATTCACGCGTTGCTCCTAAGGGTTTGCAAATCAAACTACAACCTAGCATGACAACCTTGTCTCGTAAGGAATTAGATAAGTGGAACGCAGTGCTCACTAATGCTTCGTTAGATTTGGTAAAAATAACTATCGAACACTGCGAGACAACTTTAACTGAAGTCAGGAGGGCTGAGGGCAACCTATTACGTGATAACGTGCTATCACCTCATGAGATCACAACGCTTAAGTTATTCGAGGAAGGAAAACGGGGCCAGCTCATGGAGATAAAGGAAAAGAAATTGGCCAGAGATAGTGTAAAATCTTTACCAACAACATTGCGCGGACGGGACGTACCAGATAGTTTTGACCACAGCAACATAGTTAATCTTTCAAATGTCACTCTCTCCCCCGCCGAGGAGTCGCTTCTCTCCCGCGGCCTTAACTTCTGTCCGACCACGGGACAATACGACGAATTTACGCTTCTTCAAGACCTTGATAACTTTGCGCGAAGCCTTCGACTTCAGGAATATTTTTTCGATAAGCCACACGTGGCCAAGATTCCTCTTCCTTCAACATCAAATGGTTGGACTCCTGATACTAAGAGGGACAAGCATCTCAACCTTTACATTCAGGCAGTACAGAGGGACGTAGTAGCGGCCTATGGGAAGCAGCAACCCAGGCACTTTAACCTCTCTCTTTCAGAGCGCAACGCTCTCAAGGCCCTAAGCAATAGAAAAGACATTATTATCAAACCGGCCGACAAGGGCGGCGCCGTAGTTATTCTGAACACCACTGACTACCTTAAGGAAGGGTATAGACAACTTAACGATACCAAATTCTATTCCAGACTCAGAGATGATCCCACCAAGCAGCATGCCGAGATTATACATGAGCGGCTTGTCAGGCTGGAGGAACAAGGTGAAATCACCACTAACACATTAAATGCTCTCACTGCCAAACACGCCGTCCCAGGCCGATTTTATATGGTACCAAAAATTCACAAAAAAGACAACCCGGGGCGCCCCATCATATCCGGATCAGGGACCCTAACCGAACCGATATCTAGCTTCATTGACAACCTAATCAAAGGCATCCCTCCGACATTTCCATCGTACGTCCGTGACACAAATCACTTCCTTAGAGAAATCTCAAAGTTGGAGGTACCCAGGGATGCATTTCTTGTAACAATGGACGTATCGGCCCTGTACACAAATATTCCACATGCGGATGGCATTGAATCGCTCGTGCGAACGTATAATAGCTACAGGGAAGACGACCTTCCAGATGGCAGTGTTCTGGCCGCTCTCGCTGGTCTCGTGCTCGAACTAAACGGCTTTGAATTCGACGGAAATTTCTTTCTCCAAACTAGCGGCACCGCGATGGGAACAAAAATGGCCCCAAATTACGCAAATATCTTCATGGGTAACCTAGAGTCTAACTTTCTTTCGAGCTACCCCCTCCAACCGATGTTTTACAAAAGATACATTGATGATATTTTTATAATCTGGCCACACAAAGAGGAAGCGCTCCTTGGCTTTATCGAGGCTTTTAACTCTGAGCACCCTTCTATCAGTTTTACTCATAATTATTCCAAAACCGAAGTTCATTTTCTAGACGTCAGGGTAATATTAGAGGGCAGAAAACTAGTCACTGAACTCTATCGAAAGCCGACTGACCGCCAAAAATACCTGCACTTCGACAGCTGCCACCCTCGCCCTTGCAAAACTAGTATACCCTATGGTCAGGCCCACAGGTTCAGACGCGTGTGTTCGAGCGACGACGGCTTCAACGCTAACGCGGACCAACTACGCCAAGTATTAAAAGAGCAAAAGTACCCAGAACCAATTATAGACGATGCAATCAAAAAGGCGCAAGCTCTTGATCGTGATGAGTTATTAAGCGAACGATGCTCCCAGACAGAAACTGGCCGACAAGCCAACCTCGTGCTGACCTTCAGCAATAGGTCCCCTAACGTCAGTCATATTTTAAAAAAAACATTTCAACATCGTACAGCAGAGTGAACGCCTAAAAAATGTTTTTACAACCGTTCCCCGAGTGGTGTATCGACGATCGCGTAATCTTAAGGACGAGATAGTTAAGTCAAAAACAACTATCTCTAAGAGCACTGGGAGTCGGCCATGCGGTAAGAAGGGCTGCGAGGTATGTAAGCACGTGACTCCCAGAGAAAGCGCAGAGAGTACAAATTCCAAATTTACCTACAAAATTTACGGGAACTTAAACTGCGATACAAGTAACGTCGTATACCTATTGGAATGTGGCAAATGCCATAAGCAGTACGTGGGTCAGACGATGACACCTTTCCGCTTAAGATTCAATAATCATAGGTCCCATGTAAGATCCCGCCCAAGTATCCCCTTCTCAAAACACATGAGTATTTCCGGACACTCATTCGATAAGCTTGAGGTGACATTTCTACAATCTGGTTTTAAAACTAACCGGGATCGCGAGCAGAGGGAGTCCTATTTAATTTACAAGTTCAACACTATTAAAGCTGGGATCAATGAACACCCTGGAATAATGACGTTCATGCACGCAGTTAACACATCTTAAGCAGTCACATCGGCTTTAAAGTCTACAACCTCCCCTCGCCTTCCCCGTCTTGAAGTTTATTATGTGAAAAGGGAGGGAAAGGGAAATTAAAAAAAGATATGTATGTTTTTTTTTTGTTTTTTTTTTCGCATTGAGGAGGCGGCTCGTGCACCACTCGTACACCGCTTGGGGCAAGTTTTCTCAGTAGCTACAACCGTTTTCTTTTTCGTTCATTTTCCCTCTTTCGGCGGGGAAGTCCAGAACGACCCCTCGTCTTCCCTTTCTTGAAGTTCATTACGTGAGGAGGGGACATGTATATGTGTGTTTTTTCACGGACAGAGGGGGCGGCTGGTGCACTGCTCGGACACCGCTCGAGGCATTTTTCCCGAAAGCTGTTGTTGTTGTTGTTGTTTTTTTTTTTTTTTTTTTGCGAGAGTTTGGCGCCTGCTGTTCTTGTGGCTGCCCCTCCTCCTCCCACCCCCACCTCCTCCTCCCTCCCCCACCGTCAACTCTTGAGAGAAACCAGATGTTTGGAATACCACGTGACGTAGTCAAGGAGCGTCAATCTGACATCTCATGTACCAGTCTCGAAAAAGGTCTGGCTCAGGCCGAAACGTCGACCTATATGTAATAAAACTCCACGAAAAGCTTCGAGGTACGTTTACTTTCCTATATATATATATATATATATATATATATAACACTCTAGAGTTTAAAGCATGTTCGGAATGAGCGACATTTTAAAAATGATTTCGCAACTACTGCAACTTATTTCTTAACCAACAATCCCAAGAGGCTGTGCGCGTGTTTTCCCCGCGTGCACTTTGAAGCGCCTGCGTTTTTGAACGACAGAATGGCGACATTGGAGGCTGTTCTTTCATTCAATAGTGGTAGCAACGCAGGAGCCAATATTTTGAAGTCCTGTGGATTGAACCCTGGTGGAACACCATCAAGTGGTTCAAGGAAGTTGACGTCACTCGAATATACCTCCGACCGAACGACACGACAGGTCACAAAAGAGGCCCCCGGCTAGCAAGGCGACAGGCCGGAAAGCGAAGACATGACTCTTCTTTATTCTTTATTCAGAGACTATCCCGCAGTGCCCGAGGGCGTTACAGCAGGGGGGTTACAATGCTGAAAAAAACACATCTTCATTTTCACTGCCCACATGCAGCTCCGACAGCCCATTCCACTCTCGTATCGTTTTAAGAAAAAAAGAGTTGGCGTACATGCTCGTCCTGGCGCGGTACTCTCTAATTTTGAAAGCATGATCGTTTCGTTTAAAAGTATAATATGGTTCTTTTAAGTAAGTTTCACTGTTAATTCCAGTTTTACTTTTAAATATCAAAAACAGAAACTTTAAACACAATGTTTTACGGCGGGCTGAGAGAGGTTCCCAATTCAATTCAGTCCTCATTTGAGTACAGCTGTCTCTCCGCCCGCGCCGTCCCAGAACAAACGTAGCAGCTCTATTTTGTATTTTTTCAAGTTTGTCTATTAATGTTTTTTGTTCCGGGTCCCAAACGGCACAGGCATATTCCAAAATTGGCATAACACATGTTAAATACGCGGTTTCCTTTAAGTTAGGGAGTGAACATTTTAGGCTTCGTTGAATAAAGTTCAGTGCCCTGCCAGCCTTTACAATCACGTCGTCCACACGTGAATTCCACAAACAGTCAGTTGATATCATGACACCTAAGTATTTATACTTGGAGTCCTTGTATACTATATTGTTATTTATATAATATTGGGTTTCAATTTTCTTCTTCTTTTTAGTAAGACATAAATGCACACACTTTTTGGGATTTAAAGTCATTTTCAATGTAGAGCACCACGTAGTAATGCATTCTAAATCTGTTTGTAACTGAGTGGCATCATCTTTTTTACTAATAATTGAGTCTAACAATTACTACCAAGCAGGCTGCTCCTGTAGAAACTCTAAGGGTGTTGGGGCCAATAACAATTTGTTATTCACCTGTTTTTTTTTTTTGTTTTTTTTTTACTCTACACTCAATTATCTCTACTTAGTGCTTTTCAGTTCCTTAGTAACCACTTTTTTCTTAAATTGCAAATATAGAGCGTTAATTTTTTTTTTCTTGTAGCCACCTCCATGGTTGTTGAAAAGTACTCAACTAGAATTAGGAATTTGCACCTAACAGCTTTTGTGTTACACATTTTTTTAATATAATAAGATAACTAAAATTGCAGTATTAAAAATTGATAAGCATTTAATTTTCAGTTGTTTTTATTCATTCTAGTTCATTACAAAAAGCACAAAATTTGAAACAAAATGATATAATATATATGTGTGTGTGTGCGCGCGTGCGTGTGCGTGTGTATGCGTGTGTGCGCGCGTGCGTGCGTGTGTGTGTGTGACAGAAATACTCCTAATATTTACAAAGAAAAATGTTTCTCAACATGGCCTAAAATGCAAAATGTCCCCCAAGTGAACCGTTTCAAGTTGCGCCCTCACAATTTGTTTACAAATCTTGTCTGAAAACGTCAATCGACTCTTGCATGCAGTAACTCTTTCGTGTTCCTTTTCTAGCTTAATTGTTTGATAAAAAAAATGACCGCATCTTCACGTGGTGAATTATTTTGATTGGGGCGAAGCTCTGGTGGTGCTGATGATACTGATTTTATTGTTCACATTATGTGCTCTGGCTCTGCATTTCATATGGTCGGTGAAATGCAGCTTCTAGCGGATCCCACGGCTTCTAGCGGATCCAAGCTGATCCGCTAGAAGCCGTGGGAACGCATCTCCACCGCTTAAAGGGATACTGAACCATAGAATTTAGTGTCCATATTAAGTGGCGCACGTTCTTTCCACGAGCCAGCAGCCGCCGGTGTGCGCGAGCACACGCAACAAAAATGACGTCAAAGATCTCCATTCGCGGTTAAGATGGCAGTGAAATGCATGGGCTTCGGGCGAAAGGAGAATAAAGACAAGTTTTTCATCTATACAGTGGTGTCTGGTGTAAAGGTAAGCGATTAATTGGTCTAACAAGCATGTAGCTTTCACTTGTAGAGATGAAAAGCCTGTCTTTATTCTCCTTTGGCCCGAAGCCCATGTATTTCACTGTCCTCAAGCGCGAATGGAGGTCTTTGACGTCATTTTCGTTGCGAGTGCTCGCGCACACCGGCGGCTGCTGTCTCGTGGAAAGAACGTGCGCCACTTATTATGGACACTAAATTCTATGGTTCAGTATCCCTTTAAGTCATCGGTCCATGTCAGAAAGAGGATGTGTGGTGTGGAACGTGGTTATATACGCATTTGAGCATTTGACCGCAGCGCCCTCTCGTCTATAAACGTTAAGCCAATGCATGCAAAGTTTAAAGGGGCGATGCAACGATTTTTGTATTTTGCGCAAATACCGGTTAGAACGGATCCCTGACGTTAATGACCTGTGAAATACTCGTTTGTTTTTCACCCCACGCAATGGGAAGCGAGCATGCCGGCCGCGTCGCGGCGGTCGCCTATTGTTTGCCGCATCAATTGTTGTGGCTTTCTTAGAACGGAATAGCTACCTTGGAAATTACAGCGCTAACGCGCTACAACGCACAACCAACGCAGCGACTGGCAAAAGTTCCAAGGAAGTTCCCCGATGAAACGGACCCGTTTGCCGCTAGGGGCGCCCTGGTCGGGGCCTGAATTAGATGTGCACGGTTCCTATAGGAGTCCTAGTAAAAAAATAAAGAAAAACGAGCAGCGTTCACCCCCTCAACACGCAGCCAGAACAAGCGTCCACGTGATCTGGAGCCGAATATATGCCGCCAATGTTGATCATAGCCATGCGCTGGGGTTGGCAAGGCACAGGACACGCGCTGAGTTTCAGACATTGTTATGGTTCGGCTGTTGTCGTCATTGCAGCGATTGGACACGGTCCACTACCCGAATGCTTCTCGAGCGATCGATTATCACGAGCCCAAATCGAGTGTCCACGCCATGCTCGGGTCCAATCTATGAGCCGCATTCAAATATCGTCACTGGGCGGTACTGCTACCGCCCAGCTACGTCATCAGGTTTTGCGAAGGAGAGATTGAATGAAAACACTCGGTTTTGTCCTCGAAATTACAGCGCAACAAAGGAGTTTCTTGGTCAGTGGCGTTGCGTGCGAGTATCCTTGAGTCCCACTAGTGCCAGTAAGCTCGTGTAAAGTGAAAAACATCCCAATTGAATATCGTTGCACCGCCCCTTTAACGCGATTATATACGCATTTGACCGCAGCGCCCTCTCCTGTATAGACGTTGAGCGGCTACATGCAACGTTTCATTCATGACATCCAGAGCTCTTGAGTTACTACCACATCTCAGAGCCCCCTACTCGTCCCGCAGTCGTGGCCGAGTGTTTAAAGGGATACTGAACCAAAGAATTTAGTGTCCATAATAAGTGGCCCACGTTCTTTCCACAAGCCAGCAGCCGCCGGTGTGCGCGGGCACACGTAACGAAAATGACGTCAAAGACCCCCATTCGCGCTTAAGAGGGCAGTGAAATGCATGGGCTTCGGGCCAAAGGAGAATAAATACAGGCTTTTCATCTCTACAAGTGAAAGCTACGTACTTATTAGACCAATTAATCGCTTACCTTTTACACCAGACACCACTGTGTAGACGAAAAACTTGTCTTTATTCTCCTTTGGCCCGAAGCCCATACATTTCACTGTCATCTTAACCGCGAATGGAGGTCTTTGACGTACTTTTTGTTGCGTGTGCTCGCGCACATCGGCGGCTGCTGGCTCGTGGAAAGAACGTGCGCCGCTTATTATGGACACTAAATTCCTCGGTTCAGTATCCCTTTTTAAGGCGATGGACTAGAAAATCCAATGGGGTCTCCCCGCACAGGTTCGAATCCTGTCGACTGCGCAAACATTTTTTTCTTTTTTTAAGAAGACAGATGGGATGGCAATCGATGTGAGCACGAACGGACGGACGGACGGATGGACGGATAAGGCTAGACCCTAAGGAGCTTCGCCCCTAAAAAAAAAAGAAAAAAAAAGTTGTCATTGTTTGTTTTGTTGCGATAAATTTCCGGGGAGGAGCGCAACCCGCCGCGCTGATGCAACGGTTTCGTCTACACTCGATGCCACTAGGAAAGAGGACGTCCTGGGACGCCTATCAGGTAGTGTTTGCGAACGCCGCGCCAAATACTTTACGAGGGGTGGGGTAGTAAAGTACTTGGCCGCGCCGACGTGGCGCGCGCTCGCATGCGCCCGCGCTCCGTCCGGCTGTACTTGGAGTTCTGAGAAAGTGATGAGTCAGCGGTTTTTCAGCGGGATCGGCTACCATCAGACGCCATTGAATGCATATACATGATCCTAGAGAGATAACCCGATAGAAACAGCGGGGTGCAGGCTGCGACGTACAGGGCTCTTAACGACCTGAAGATATAAAAAGAAAAAAAAAATTAAAGACGTTTACAATTCTGTGTAATGCCGTATTGGAGCGCAGCTCTTGCGGAAAAAGAGGAGAGGGCATGCCCCTCCTCCCCCTCCGTAGCCTCCCCTCCTCCTCACCTGCTGCCCTCCCATTTAGCGGGAAATTTTCGCTAAATTTCCCGCTAAATTTAGCGAAAATGTTCCCGCTATATTTGGCTGGAAATTACAAAATTTCTCCGCAAAATTTAGTGGGGAAATGTTTCCGCTAGAATAAGCGAAAAAAATTGTTTAGCGGAAACATTTTCTCGTTAAATTTAGCGGAAAAATTTCCTGCCAAATTTAGAGACACTTTTTCCGCCAGGGTCGACCCGGGCATTCCTGGACGGCGCAAAGTATGGTTCAGATTTGTGCCTATCTCAAATACTCTACTCAAGAAACAGTATTTCAAATACTTTTTTGAAGTATCTTGGTATCGCAAATACTTGTGATCGAGAGTATTTGCTACAGTATTTTAATTACATTCTGAGCATCTTGTACTCATTATCTCAAATAAATTTTTCACATTCAGCCATTTCCCGAGTTTTTAGGTATGAAGTGGCGTGGGCGTTGCACGAGTGACTTAGATTGAGCTCGTAAAAACATCACATTTGTGCCGATTGTGACTCATATTTCACCCCAAAGTTCGTACAATGAACGTTCTTTTCCTCGCGCCTTTTGTTTCCTATAGTTCCCCCAAAAGATCCTCAAACAAAAGGGGCGGTTTTACGGAAGTAAAGATTGCCACACTGAGGTGCAACGCAGAACGGGACACCCACGACAACAACGCAGACTTCAGTGTCAAGAAAATAACAAATACAAGAAAATGAGAAGTGGACACAAAAAAGGACACTTTTTTGCTTGTTGTATATTTGACAACGCTACTGCAAAATGTCAAGCTTTTTTTTTTTTTTGTCAGTTTGGCATTTATTGTTTTTGCGAACACTCTCTGTAAGCGAACGTTGATAAGCAGAGAACTGGACAGGAAACGAACTACGAGCAGGATGACCTCTCAAAATGCCAACAAAACGTCCCCCAGCGCTGAATGCCTCTCTGAACCAGTGTTGGACAAAATGCTCGATAAAAGTATTTAAGTTAAGTTACTAAATACCTGCTTCATAAAGTATTTAAAGTACTACTCAAGTTACTTTCACTGTAAAGTATCTTGAGTAGAGTACAAATACTTAGAAATATAACGCAATTACTTTTGAAGATACTTCCGTATTGCCTAATTTGTATCGACGTCAGTGACAACGACAATTATACAGCTCCGCAAATCTGGGTTACCAGAATGTTTTTTTTTAGCACGCAACAACAACAAACAAAAAAAAAATCGTAGGGCTATTTTATAAAGTCCAACTATAAGCAGCAGAATATTGTCACGAACGACAAATGACGAGGCGGTGAATAACTGAAGAAACTAAACGTCTAATGGGGGCAAACGTGTGCCAAAAACAAAAGAGAGAAAGGCTAGCGTCGATGTCGGCAAAACAGCAGGATCGAGCGCTAAGACAAAATTGACTCCGGACCAAAAAAAAAAGAATTGGCTTGCTTTTGTATGTTTATACAGCCTTGATGTTGGTACGCCTCAACGGGTGACCGGTCGCTGCTGTAGATGAGAAATTTAGCCAGTGCAGTACAACCGCTAACCTGGGGGTTTTGACGTGCATCACGCAGTTGTGGTTACACGAACGCGCGTCTGTACGAAACTCATCCCGATCGAAACGGGCGGGGGCGGTGGGGATCGAACCAAGGGGAGGTTCCCAGCGCAAGCTTTCGCTACCGCCACGCGGAGCACCTTCTGTACCAGCGTGGGTTTCGGAAACATTCGGCGTAGAACGTTTCGCGCGTAGAACATTCGTAACTTGATCAGACGACAAGGTTCTCGAACTTACGAGAATGCCAAGTTGAAAGAATCAATGAAAGAGGAGTCCGCTCCCTGCGAATCGAACCCGGAGGCTCCGCGCGAGAGCCAAGCGCAGTAACCATTCGGCCTCGCGCTCGCTCGGCGACGCGCGTGGCAATATCACTGATACATGTTACAAAACATTTCTGGGCAGTGCAACGATATTCAATTGGAATGTTTTTCACTTTACACGAGCTTACTGGCACTAGTGGGACTTAAGGATACTCGCACGCAACGCCACTGACCAAGAAACTCCTTTGTTGCGCTGTAATTTCGAGGACAAAACCGAGTGTTTTCATTCAATCTCTCCTTCGCCAAACCTGATGACGTAGCTGGGCGGTAGCAGTACCGCCCAGTGACGATATTTGAATGCGGCTCATAGATTGGACCCGAGCATGGCGTGGACACTCGATTTGGGCTCGTGATAATCGATAACTCGAGAAGCATTCGGGTAGTGTCCTGTGTCCAATCGCTGCAATGACCACAACAGCCGAACCATAACTATGTCTGGAACTCAGCGCGTGTCCTGTGCCTTGCCAACCCCAGCGCATGGCTATGATCAACATTGGCGGCATATAATCGGCTCCAAATCATGTGGCTGCTTGTTCTGGCTGCGAGTTGAGGGGGTGAAATCTGCTCGTTTTTCTTTATTTTTTTCTGCGACTTCGATTGCGTGTGGTGAAAAACGAACGGGTATTTCACAGGTCATTAACATCAGGGATCCGTTTCTAGCGGTATTTGCGCAAAATACAAAAATCGTTGCATCGCCCCTTTTAGCTATAGTGACATCACTGAATATCACGTCCTGCGGAGCGCCTTAGACACATCGTTTAACTACAATTCATATTCCCTATATGGGGGTTCACTATAAACGAACTTGGGATACGGATTCTCTATATGGGGAGTTCACTATAAACGAACTTGGGATACGGATATGAGTGAATGGATAACAGAGAGAACCCACATAATAGCCATGGCAGTGGTCGCACCTTCTACAAGTAGGTTGCGTTCCGAAAGGCGCTCAACGTGGGGGGCGCTTTGAGAGGTCATCCAGCTTTTAGTTCGTTTCCTGTCCTGTTCTCTGCTTATCAATGTTCGCTTACAAACTGTGTTCGCGAGAGCAATAAGTGACGGACTGACGACAAAAAGAAAATAAACAAAACGTTTCGCCGTAGGGGGGTCAAATATACAACAAGCAAAAGAAAAGTGTCTTTTTTTGTCCACTTCTCTTTTTTTATTTTATTTTCTTGACATTCAAGTCTCCATTGTTGTCGTAGGTCATTTTCCGGTCTGCGCTGCGCCTCAGTGTGTCAATCCTAACTTCCGTAAAACCACCCCTTTTGTTTGAGGATTTTTCGGGGAAACTCTAGGAAACAAAAGGCGCATTTGAGAAGGCGTGGGGAAGACCTTCATGCACGAACTTTTGGCTGAAATATGAGTCACAATCGGCAAAAGAGCGATGTTTTTTTTCACGAGCTCTACCAAAGTTACCGTAGCTTATGGGAGCTAACAACAGGATTTGGTTGCTCAATGTTCACATTTGCTAGTGCCACGCCCACGCCACTTCATACCAAAAAAACTCGGAAAATGGCGGAATGTCAAAAATGTATTTGAGATAATGTGTACAAGATACTCGGAATTGTAATTAAAATGGAGTATCAAATACTCTCGATCAAAAGTATTTGCAAGATACCAAGATACTTCAAAAAGTATTTGAAATACAGTATCTTGAGTAGAGTATTTGAGATAGGCACAAGTCTGTTCCGAACGCAAACGACTTGAAGAAGGTGCGACCTGTGCAGTGGCTATTACGTGGGCTCTCTTTGTTATCCATCCACTCATTTCCGTATCCCAAGTTTGTACAAGTTTGTTTATAGTGAACTCCCTATACAGGGAATATGAATTGTAGTTAAACGACGCGTCTTAGGTGCCCTGCAGGACGGGATATTCAGCAAGGTCACTGTAGCTAAAGCAATCTCTTTATTTTTTTTGTCCCAGAAATTTTTTGTAACATGTAAGAGCAATAGCCTGCTCGTTTTATTGTATAGAATAGCCCTACAATGTTTTTTTTTTCACCCGTTTTGTGCTGTTGCGCGCTAATAAGCCATTCTGGTAAACCAGATTTGCGCAAGTGTATAATTGCGTTTGTCATTGACGTCGATACAAATTACGCAATGCGGAAGTATCTTCAAAAGTAATTGAATTACATTTCGAAGTATTTGTACTCTATTCAAGATACTTTACAGTGAAAGTAACTTGAGTGGTATTTTAAATACTTTATGAAGCAGGTATTTAGTAACTTAACTTAAATATTTGTATTGAGTATTTTGTCCAGCACTGGTATGGTTTC
Source organism: Ixodes persulcatus (assembly GCA_013358835.2). Taxonomy (NCBI): domain Eukaryota; kingdom Metazoa; phylum Arthropoda; class Arachnida; order Ixodida; family Ixodidae; genus Ixodes; species Ixodes persulcatus. The sequence goes on from JABSTQ010010204.1 coordinate 191,031, forward strand.
ACTCAAGCTCTGTCCCGAGAACCCCGCGGTTGCCACAGTCCCCCCATCTGTAACGCTCCCAGGCAGCACACCAATATTGGTCCCATATTGGTAAATAATGTCGACAATATAGGCCAATATGGGAAAGTGCATTGCTACGCTATTGGCGGCGTGTGCGAACTACAGGGGGGCGCTTCTCTAGCTATCATCATCATCGTTTGTGACGTCATGGGTAGGACAGACAGGGACAGACCACGGAGATCTTGGATCCCTCGGCTCGTTAGCTCGCTTCATGCGCTGTTTGGGTGATGCGCGGCAAAGCCTGTTTCTCGCGTTGTGTTTATTTTGTGAAGTGATATTTTCAGTAGGACATTTTGCCAAAGCTTGAAACCGTGGCACGCGTAGTCGTGTTAACAAACACGTGTGGCGCTGAGGTGTCGAAGCGCTCGGATGGCGGTAGGTGGGCTGTTCTCTACCCCACTAAAAAAAGCTGGATGATAAAAATAGAATATCCAGCGCTTTATCCCACTACAACGTCTACCACGGCGAATAAGGTGTATTTTTTTTAAATTATGACTCGTACGAAATAAAACTTAGAAAGGAATGTCTCATCAAATTGAAAATAGGAAAGTGAAATTCGAGCTCGCGTGTGTAGTAAACACTTCAGTGAAAGCGACTCCGTGTATCCTGTTGGTTCCAATGTGTTCTGTGAGTGTTAGTCTCTTATTAGTTCCGAGTTGATTTCTTTTTCAATTTTGTAGACCAGTAATAGAACATTTTCTTAAAATAACTGGCAGGAGGAAGCGGTGGCTGGCTTCCGGAGTCGTTCATATATACATTGCTCCTTACTTACCCGGTCGACGCGAAACGTGCGAGAACCCCTCGCGATCGAGGTCCTAAATCTAGTAAGTCTGTGACACTTCAGCGTCCCGGAAAATGAGGAATACACCTGTTATGAATTACTACCGTTTGCATATTTAATGTTTGCGGACCCAAATGCGCATAATACGGGATGCGCTTCTCAGCGAGCGATTTTAAATTTGTAAACAATTATTAGTAGAAATAGGATAACACAAAATAATCGATTGCCTGAATTTACCAGGCCATGGCCGACACTTTAATAATTTATAAAAAATTCCACTTTTTTTTTGCGTAGAAGTCGCGATGTGACAAAATTCTTTGCGGGAGGAGCTAAGCGTCAGTTGCTGAAGAACATTTGCTTGGCAGCAACTGTCGAGTCACAGTTAGATAGAAGCATCGGTATCGGCAAGCTCAATGTAGCTAAAACAAGTGTGCGGTGCTTTGCAACACAACTGTGCGCGCGTGTACAGCTAGACAGCACTTCATTTACTCTGGTGAATGCAAAACCTTTTTCCACGACAGCCTCCACTAATTTGAAAAAAAAAAAAAGAATTAGAAAGGTTGGGAACAGCCCTTATGCGCGCCGCGCAAGCTGTAATGTGAAGCTCCAGGCTTGTTTTTGAACATTTTAAAGTTTTTTCTAACACAAAAAGCAACTTCGAGGCCCCGCTGTTATTTATTAAAAAGATCACTCACAAAAATTTTATACACGTTTCTTTAACAAAGAAATTGTTTTTAATCGGCATAGAAGCGAAGTGACCTAGCTACTCCATGCCTTGACATAGCGCGTCGTCTGCTCGAAGCCTACCAGCTGCGTTAAAAGGGGACACCCGCGAGGTGGCGCCACCAAAACATCTCGTCGCCATATCATTGCACATTTTCTAGCCAATATTTGCTACAAAAACCTCCCCAATCTTAACTAATATTGGTGCATGAATGGATGGATGGATGTTAATGGCTTCAGACCAACTCATGTTTACAAACAAACCGGAGCGCCCCTGGTGAACAACACCCGCGCCGCGCACGCGCGATGGAGTGTGGGCGAGAAGCTCGCCGTCGCCCATAAACAAACCTTTGAAATGCGATGTTGTCGGCGTCGGTATGAGTTCCCGTGCTCTTTTTCGCGTTGGAATAGTTAATTCTATGTCTTCCTGGCAATGTCTGACTACTTGAGCGGCCTCAGCGAAATTACCAAGGCTCGTTACACCGCAAAACGTCGAGTGAATGATGTGACATGCGGTGATTCATTCCGCGTGGGCGCCGCAGAATGGACGCTAAAGCCAAATTTGCATGATGAGATTCCGCTCGCAATTTTCAGTCGCGACGTCGCCCGGGCTGCAAAAGCCTGAACCGCATCTGAGATGGTCGACGTCGATACTGAAAATCGCAAGCAGAATAGGACCAAGTGGGAATAACAAGTCGATGATGGCCACTGGTAACAACGATCAACATCTCTTTGTATCTACTGTTTACACCGAGCCTGATCACCCCAACCAGCCTTCAAACTTAAAAGTATTTTGAGGCCTGCACTTACTTCTTATCGCAATTACCGGGCCAACGTTTGGGCTACGGGCCGGTGTCGTCTGAAAGAGCAGACGACAAGCAGAAACGTTTGAAAGAGCAGACGACAGTTCGAACGATAAGGTGGACGTTTGAGCTTGAAGGCCCGTTCACACTCTTGCGACCGAGTAAGACCGAGAGAGACCAGACCGGTTTTTAAGCCTCTTGCGACTTCTTACAACCAGCTCCGCTGCAGCGCATCCGGTCCTAAGAAGTCGCAAGAGGCTTAAAACTCTGGTCTCTCTCGGTCTTACTCGGTCGCAAGAGTGTGAACGGGCCTTGAACGTAGTCCGTAGATGGTCCGTACAACTTGACGGTTTTCCCGCGTTCATGTTGGAAGAAAAAAAATAGATCTGATAACCACAAGTATCCGTGAATTCAGGCCAAAGTGCTTCCCGCCCAAGCAATCGTGGTCCGACGGCGTGTTGTTTTCCCTTTTCACGGCACATATCCTCATTCTCGGACGAACCGAGCGCATAAAAACTGACCTTCACACCTTTTTCGACTCTTTTGGTACAGCCCTAGTCGCGGCGTTTTGACAAAAAGGCAGGTTTCAGAGCGCAGCTCTTAAGGGGCCCTGCAATTATATTTACGCGTCTACCTTTTTTGCGGTTTCTACGTAATTAAGAAAAGAAACTGAAAGTACTCTAACCAACTGTTTTAAATTGCCCGACGTTTCGCGGCCTGCTCGGACGCTTGTTCACGGGTAACGTGGGGTTCGGGCAAGCCACCGGGCACGGAGAGATTAACTAAATGTCTGTGCGTCATATTTTAACCGGACGACGCGGAAACCTCCTCCACCAACGGGGGCGACCCGCGGTGCTTTAAGCGCGCGATATGTGAGGTCTTTGTTCCTGGGCTTACTACTGGTCAGAGCCGCTAAAAGCTTCTTTTTAGTCGAAATACAAAATATTAGTGGCGCGAATTGTTTCAATTATTTATAAAAGTAGATTTTGTTCATAGATCAGGAAAGAAACAAATGCAGTTTATAAAGTACGGAAGCAAGAAATGACAAGATATGAGGCGGCGCATACTAGAAACGTTTAGTGGGATCAAGCACCGACGAGCGGCGAGCGTAGAAAGGTCCCGGATGTATGCGGCGGAGCTGCGGTTTACGATCCAACCGGTTCCGAGAGTTCCGAAGGCCTCCGCGAGCAGGTTTGGCCGTTTGGCGGTATGGCAGCGCCAAGTGGCTCCCGTTCAGAAGTGATCTTTACCTCGTGTTTGCTGTCGTTTGGGGCCAATGAAGTGTCATGCCGAATTAGAGTACAATCACGCAGCAAATGCAAAGCGAGCCGCCCTGGCTGCCCGCTTCATACAGCCTATTCAGAACATGCTTTAGTGGCATCCTCTCGAAGCGTCGACACGGAGTGTGGCAGCCGTGAGCGCTCGCTCAGCTCACTACCCCTCTTCCAGTTCACGGCCACTGAAGCGACCAAGGACGTCATGAAGGAGGTTATTTTTTTTTGCTCGTTTTTGTAATTTTAATTTGCCTTTATTTTTAAAATAAAGCGAACTTCGAGAAAAGAAAAGTTTCATTAAGTTACTACGTTCAGTGCGCTCAGGTTTGGTGCAAATTAAGAACCAGTAAAAGAAAGTCCTTGCAGGGCCCCTTTTAAGCGCGATTCAAACCAACGTGTTTTTGTGCGCGCGTAGGCCGTGCGTCTACCGGAAATTGCGTATTTCGTGACGTCGCGCTGATTCCTTGCGCCTTCCGGCCGCGCACGAGAAAGTTGGATGATTTCAACTTTTACAGCGAAGCTGTTAAGGGCTAGTTTCCCCAGTATCGTGTCCGCGGGAAACAAATGTTGACACAAAACTCCGGACAGCTACCGCCATCTATGAGCGACGGCGGCAACCTTTCCAGCCTTTCCACTCTGGTTTTCCGAAACCATCAGAGTGTAACTTTTGTAGAGAAAAGACTCCACCAAATATCGATCACCTCCTGTGGGACTGCAAACACTTCAGAAGAAAAAGGGAGGATGCACATGCAACAATAGATCCCGAAGATAAGCCCAAAAACTTTAATGAATGGATAAAACCAGCAGGGGATCGGTGGCCGAGTGGTCTAGCACACACCAGCTCGGAGCACGTGGAGTGAAAGCTCGCGCTGCAGAACCCAGGATCCTGGGTTCAATCCCCACCCCTGCCCGTTTCGATCTGGATGAGCATCGTACCGGCGTGCGGTCGTGTATCACTACTGCGTGATGCACGTTAAAGACCCCAGGCTCGCGGTTGTACTGCACTGGCTAAATTGCTCATCTACAGCTGGGAGACTCGTCGCCCGTTGAGGCAGACCAAGTTCTAGGCTGTATAAACATACACACAACCCAAAATTCCGGAAGAACACTTTAGCTGCTCAGATCCGTCATTTCCTACCTGGAGAAAACGGGCCTCAGTAATACTTTTTGAATTTTTTCTTAGGCCATGCCGTAGAGCAATTGCCTGAGCTTTAATTATGCAAGAAATAAACGTATTTCATCATCATCTGGTTTTCACTAAAGTCACTCGATCTTAGTTTTCACCAGAGTGGAAAGGCTGAATTTCTCTAGGCGTCGTCCTAGAAGTCGTCCTTGAGGTTGTCCTCGAGGTCGTCCTAGAAGTCATCCTTGAGGTCGTCCTGGAAGTCGTCCTTGAGGTCGTCTAGACGTCGTCCTAGACGTCGTCCCTGAGGTCGTCCCAGACGTCTTGAGGTCGTCCTAAACGTCGTCCTCTAGGCGTCTTACTCGAGGGCGTCCTAGAAGTCGTCCAAGATCGTCCTAAAAGTCGTCCTTGAGGTCGTCCTAGACGTCGTCCTCGAGGTTGTGCTAGAAGTTGTTCTTGGGGCCGTCCGAGAGGTCATCCTCTATGCGTCGTCCTTGAAGTCGCCGAAGAAGTTGTCCTATAGACGTCGTCCTCTAGGCATCGCCCTAGACGTCGTCAAGAAAGCAGCTTCGCTGGAACTGGCTCTGAATTTTGTTCCGAACGCGCACGAAAACGCGCTGTGACGTAGTAGGGCGCTCCTGCTTCCGGCCAATCGGTGGAGGGCACTAGTTCCGGCTCCGCGTTTCTTCGCCGTCTGTGCGCGCGTAGGCCGTGCGCTGTACGGAAATTGCGTATTTCGCGACGTTTTTGCTGTTTCCGGGCGCGCCTTCTGAGTCAGAATCGTGCGGTTTGGTTTGGACGGTGAAGCTTCGGGCGAACGCGCACGGGCGCACGCAGGCACGAGCGCACTCTGGCGGTGAAGTGACGACCAATCAAATGCAGCTTTGGTCCCGAGCTGGTGTCCAATGAAAATTAATCTGTGGGATCGTTGCGCTGGTTGCGCGCGCCGTCTTCATTCCTTCCTTTGCTTTCGGGATGGCATCTCGTGTGGATCCCACGTACGAAGCTGGAATTGCTGAGCTAATGAACCTTTGTGTGGTAAGGTACGTCAGCAATGCAAGAACCGTGAACATGACTCGGCTGACTGCTTTCGCGGCTGCATGTGAGCAGTACTTGAGGAGTACCAAGAAGAAGCGAAGGGCCATCCGCACGCAGTTGAAGTCTAGAAAGACGCTCGGCGAGTACGCCGCCACTGTGCGACAGATGTACCAGGACCCGACGGCCGGGACTTCTTCGAGTCCTTCTGTATGTCAAGAACCAAGTAAGTTATGCTAGCTTTTATTTGGTATGTTTAGTATATTTTTCATCATATGTACCACCGCATAAATATAAACGTGAAGCGTGCACCATCTCAGTGAATTAAGGTACTGTACTTTCGCTAGACGGCAAATTCACAAGGTTTAGTCTTGTAATACTAACGTCTAAACGCTTGGCTGACTACATGAAGGTACCTTGCTTCCCCCAGCTCTCGCGATCGCGTGCGAGACAAAAACAAGCGCTGTCTTTGCCTGTGTGTGCTACCATAGGTACTATCAGGTGGGTTTAAAGGCTCCTTGCACTAAACACCGCAGGTATACTCGCTACACTAGCTGTCTGGCATGCTTTGTACAGGTGAATAATCACAATCAGGGATCACTACTTTTGTCACACCTAACGCAAACGACTGAATTTTCGTGAATTGGTCCCAGAAGCTTCTGCCCGATGGAACGGGTCGCTTTGAGAAATTCGTCAAGTATCGAGCTATTGCAAATAGTCCTTTATAGTATTTGTGCAGGTGCAAGCCTAGCTTTTCAGTGCATGTATAACGATGTGTAAGAATCGGTCATTTTTTTTGCACTTTTTTTCTAGTGCTGTATGTCAACAGTTCATGTGTGTATAGATGCTTTCCTGAGTCCCATCTGTTCAATAGTGCATGTAGCCAGTTGTGTTTGTGTATTTTCAAGGTTTGAGCATCTCCTGTCTCGTTGCTCCACTGCTGACCAAGGAGACTACGAGCGTCGACAACACTATCTCTGCAGGAGAGAGGCTATGCGGTCTGCAACGGTAAAGCGTTCTTCCATATTCCACCTAAATCACAAATTTCAAGGATCTTTATCAGAAGCCAAGCTTTGTCATAGGTCATAGGCATGCCATCTTTCCCGTTAACTGCATATAGCATTTTCAGATGCAATAAAACTCTGTATGCAGCGTATGGTCCTTACAGTACACGGAGAGATATATCCACATGCTCAGTCAAATACCCTTTAGCTAACACTTGCGAAGCCGGAGCGGTTAATATTTAGCTAACACTTCCGAAGCCAGCCAGGGTTGTAATTATGTTCCATGTGAACCCCGAGTGAGGCGCACATACTTTCTGCAGCAACACCAGTGTGGGTTCCGGATCCCACCCTGACACAGTTTGAGGAGGTCCACGTTGTGCTAACTATTCTGTCCCCTCCTTTCTTACTAACAGGCGTTTGCTCAGAGTGCATGTTCCGATTGTCAGACATTCAACCTGCTTTCACTGCATAATAAATCTCGTGCATGCACTGTATGCAGCATCTGTTGCTTGCTGCCCAAGATGTTCTCTTTTCACTGCATAACACCAGCTGGCCGGGGCACTGTGCTCCTTGGTTTGCCTCGTTGCTGAAAGCGTTAGGGGTGTTCCTTGCTCACAGTTGTCTTGAGCCACATGGCATGCTTGCTTTTCTAACCGCATGTCTTGGTTGTGGGTCTGAGGGTACTTGCAGGTAAGTTAGGTACGATGTTTGTTCTGCACGTGTGCAAAGACATTGCGAGCTTCCTTGTGAGCGTCGTGTCGACAGGTTCAGATCAGTTTTTTTTCTTTGTGCTCATTGCATATCTCGCCGAGATACTGTGCTGTTCGAAGATTCCTGTGCTGCAGTGCGACAGGGATCTTACTTGATCACAGCTGTATTGGGCTTGAGTGTTTGCCTTAAAATGCATGCACTCATGTTCCCTGACAATGTCTGGGCACTTCAGTTGCAGCTGTTTCTTGGTAGCAGCATGGGTTTAGTCAGCTTGGGTTACTCTGGGCCGAGTAACCGAATAAGAGAACTGAGCACTTTGTCGACTGCTCAGTTCTGTATTGTGCGTCTAATGCTTGCTTTTCTTTGTGTGTGTATCTTGCAGGTACGGGCCTGGGGCTCTCGGCAGAGCCTGACTGCTAGAGACTGTGTCTCCTGCTTGGTGGATAGGAGTTGTTTATCACAATGGAGATCCATCTTTATCGAGCATCATGGGGTTACACACTGTGGCCAAGAATTTGTTGCCTTGACTAAAAGTTCGCAGTGCCAGAAATGTTTTCCGCACAACAAAATGAACCGGAACTCCATTTTGGTAGACATGGTGCTTGCACCCGCAAACCAACAGGCATGCACATTCTGCTACAACTCTTGCCGCGACGTCATTGTGATCCCCGCTTGCAAAAGAAAACTTTGTGCCCCCCCCCCCCCTCCTTCTTCCCCCCAAACAAGCACGGATTAAAGACCTTTCCATGCAGTTACTTTCTCGTTTGTTTACTTTCCCTTGATTTTTCGGTGCACGTAATGATGGAAGTGCCAGCATTTCTTGGAGACTAGAAAGACTGCACACAAACTTGTCCCGGGGCAGCCGACACGCTGCTCTATTCGGTACAAAATAGATTGACGCGTGATTAAATTGAGTGAAGTGTGTTTCTATGTTTAAATTGTGGGCACATTTTATATTTCAATGGCATATTTGGCTGAAACATTGCGCTTTCAAGGTAATAAATGTTAAACTTTGTACCTCTCTAACTTCTGTGTTTTGTGTCTTAACTTAAAGGCTCCTAAAACATTTGTAGCATCCCCACATAAAAGATGCTATAATTTCTATGGTTCCACCACTATGCAGATTGTTCTGCAAAGGGAGAGCACAGTAAAAGTGATGTTATGTAGATCTTGGCATACTCCAGGTAATTTGGACACTTTTCTTTAATGGTTTCAACTACAAAGTTTCCGAGACACGGGAGGCAGCTTCCATAAGTGGGCATCTCGAAAACGGATATGGTTGGCCTTCAAAAAGGCTGTTTGAGAAGGTTTTGCCAGTGCTGTCAGAGTGGTGAATAATAAGTAACATTACCATCATAGAGGACGTGCGACACAAGGCCTGCAGAACAATGAACAGCAACAGGGCTGTCGTGTACCGTCCAGCAGTCTTTGTGTATCACATCCTCTATGCTAATATTGTTACAAACCTTCCCCAGTCATTCTATTGGGCAGGTCCGGCACCGCAAGAATTGTGTCGTTGGCGGGCAGTCGATGGCTTGCTGGCTGCAGGAAGAGAAGAGAGGGTGTGGGATGTCACTCAGAAGCAAATGTGTTCCTTTATAAGTAGGGTTCCATGTTTTCAGAGTTTAGTAGTTTTTGGAAAATTCAGGTCTTGGCTTACTTAGCTTTTTAACTGTCTCAGAAATAGATAAATGATTTGTCCTTAGCATAAATTAGCAAAATAATTCCCCTTTTCTTTAACTGGTCAATATTTTAAAAGGGAAGCGAGATCTTTTCTTGGTAAGTCAGAGCCTGTATTGAGTAGTCTAGCGGAAAAAAAATGTCACCCAGTGGTTTTATTTTTTGGCCATGTACAAGCTTCACAATCGAAGTTCATTGAAGAAATACGATCTGACGGATCTTTACCGGCTAGTCATTTTTGGATTTTTTTCGAATTTGTCTGAAAGCACGTAATCCTTCTTTAACCAGTAGGCACACTTTGTCATAACTAATGCACTCAATGAATTCATGGTGCTGACTACGGTTTCATTACTGCATCAAATCATTTGTTTAGACAAGCATACAAAAGAAACCAGAGGTAGCCTAGCATAGTGTACACCAAGTAAACAATCTAATCTTGAAGACTGCATAAACGTTGTGGCTCCCTAAAATCCGAAATACACTATGTGCAATCTTTATTAAGGCGAAAATCTTGTATGTCTCATTGTTCAGTCCTTGAGAAAAAAATGTCGACGATATGAAAGGTACCAAAACGTTTATGTACCGCCACGGGCGGAGGGGTACTGCGTTGAACTACTGAACGAAAGGTTGCTGGTTCGACACCAGCCGAGGGACGTGGGCTAAAAGTCTTTTTGGAGGAATATTAATATTTGCACGGTACCTTTCGTATTGTCGACGTGTTTTTTTCTCAAGGACTGAACGATGAGACATATAAGGTTTTCGCCTTAATAAAGATTGCCCATAGTGTATTTTGGATTTCAGGGAGCCACAATGTTTATGCAGTCTTCGAGATTAGATTGTTTACTTGGTGTACACTTGGGGTACCACCGCATCCGTAAATCGCGTGTCTGTCATTAATGCATCGGCGCTTGGGCTTTCGCCTTCAAGTCGTCTTGGGGATAACAAAAGAGACCCTGCGTTGTTTTTTTTTTAGCTAAATGCAGTTTGGCACAGCTTACCATGGTTATTGGTGGCGGATGAAGTTGAGGCACAACCACAACTTGTGGTCTCTTGTCCTGCAGTGGCTGCACGAGTGTGCAGTGGCTGCACGAGTAGATCTGTGGTAGCTCCAGGCAGTGTCTGACACCAATCCACTGTGCTCCGAGCTTCTTCTTGACATGGACCTTGATGAGCTTGCTCATCTTGCGGACCCCAAGGATACGGTGGATGTGATACCCATCTGCCGTGAAGTATTCCCTCTTTGGGGCCTTTTCTCGATTCAGGAAGAAGGGCTGCATGAAACAAACGTGAACAATTATCCAATTAAAAATATGCAAAGTTGGTAAGGTGTAAATACCCTTTTCGATCGAGTATGTACAATCCTATTTGAAACAGAACAAACATACAACAGCTAATTCCCTACTAGTATCGTGAACACCTGGGGTACCCGAAAAATTACGGGCCAACAATTGGCCACTCGCAGAACATAAAGAGCACTCCCATGTGGGGATGCTGTGAACCTCCCAAAGTTCGAGCTTAAAGGGTATGAAAATTTTCAAAGCTTGCTGAGGTTCGAATTTGCAAAGTTTGTAATTTATTAACTCTGCCTGGGTTCGAAACAAAAAGTTTGCTGCTTTCCAACACTGCCTTCACGGCACCTCTACTACTATGCTACAAAGCTGCAATATGAAAACTGCCGTGTGCATCCTCCGGTGTCACTGCTTTACCACATCCATGTTAGTGCCATAAAAGAGGCACTAGATGGCTTCTTCGACAAACTGTCTCCACTACGTATCCCATTAGGACTTGCCATAATGATATAACAAATTTTTGCTATACCATTAGGCCGGCAGGGCAATAGGACACATCACTTCTCTCCGGCAGCCTGGAAAGAGGCTACCATTTAGAAGCGAACAATACTGACTGTTGCCACATTTCTTTTACATCGCAGGCTTGGTATGTATGCGTCATTGCATACGAACAGGAAAGCGGACTGCCCACACAAGCCGTACACTGTTTATGTGCTCATAATCGAGGGCGAGTTAAGAACAGGGAGCAGGGGCGGATGCAGTTGGGAGCAGGGGCGGACGCAGGAATTTCTTGAGGGGGGGTCAGCTGTTGGTCAGCGTACCATATGTTCAGGAACCCCCTCTCCTTCGTTTTACGCCCTAAATTTTACACATGCAGAAATCAAGAGGGGGGTCAGGACATCCGGACCCCCCCTCTAAATCCGCCCCTGGTTGGGAGTTTCTGCGGGGCGACTAGCGCAGGCAGAGCTCAACTCTTATCAATATTTTTTCACCGACAGAAACTTGAGGAAATTGAATGACACTCCAATGTGGCTCATGAATGGAACTTAAGACTCTGTTGCTGCTCTTCAGGCAGTTAAAAAAATTCATGGTAATCTTTATGGCCATGTGTTCCCATTTGTTTACTGCCTCGTGACTCAACGAACCCAGATGGCGTGCGAGGCGCTCTTGGAAGAAGTACTGAACTTCGCTGCAGATTTTGGCCTTGCGCTAAATCTGAAAACCATGAGTACAGATTTCAAATTGGCAGCAATCAAACTGTATTCGGTCGTTGCTCCCGTTGTCAGATGTGCACAGTTCCTGTTCCACTTGTGCCAATCAGTATGGAGGAGTGCAGCACCTAGAAATGGTAGTGCTTTACAAAAATTATGTAGATGGCTTCGCCATCAAAGCGACGCAGCTTGCAGCCCTTTCGTTCTTCCCCACCAAAGGAGTATGAGATGCCTATGCGCCCTTGAAACCACCCTTCCCGCAAGAAGCTTCCCACCTGCTGCGATGGTGGGAGGACAACTACCAGTTTGGAAAATCACGCCGCCGTGTTGGCCGTGCCCTGATTAGGAGTAATCTGTGGCACTGTTCCAGATTTTCTTTTTAACGTTCGCAGATATGTTATGTTATAAATCGAGACACAACTGTTCCCCACGTTTCGGCATTTGGACCTTTTTGTCTCTGCATTCCTACATCAGGCGTACCCCAGTTGGGGTATGCCTGACGTAGAATAATTTCAGCATTGCGATATTTCGGAATTTGTGGCATTTGGAATGCTTCCTGTAAAAGGAGCCCACACTCCTGCACATACTTGGATCCACTTTCTTGTGTGGAACTCAATCCTTATAAATAGGCCCATCGATGTGCCACAAGACATGACACTTTATAACAAGAATAATATCTATTTAGACTGCAGACACCATAAAAAGACGAGTGAACCCTACCCAATTCTACTGGATTTCGGATAAAATGCACAACTTACATGCGGGTTGATGAGGACGACGTCAGCCATCTGCCGCACATCTCTCGCCAGCAGGTGGTTCAGCAGTAGTCTGCGGCCCTTGGCTTCCCGGTCTACCCAGCACCTTGGCAGCAACTTGAACACCAAAATGCTGCAAAGTACACACAAAAAGAAACAAAGAAAAGCAAGCATTAGACACACAATATGGAACTGAGCAGTCGACAGAGTGCTCAGTTCTCTTACTCGGTTACTCGACAAGAGTAACCCAAGCTGACTAAACCCATGCTGCTACCAAGAAACGGCTGCAACTGAAGTGCCTAGACATTGTCAGGGAACATGAGCGCATGCATTTTAGGGCAAACACACAGGCCCAATAGAGCTGTGATCAATTAAGATCCATTTCACGCTGCAGCACACGAATCTCTGAATAGCACAGTGCCTCAGCCAGATGAGGATCAGGAGGGCAGTCTGAAAACCTCAGGTTAGCAGCGGCTGCTCTCAGGACCTGCTCCACTGGTATGTTTCTACCATCCACGGACCTCTTTCGCTTTACTGGGCGAAGACCAGCGGGCCGAGGCACATGTGGGGTTGCAGCAGGGGGCTCGGTCACTTCTTCCACATCCGCAGGGGTTGGCCTTGGTGGATGCGCACTCTCTGCTCCACGCTGTGCAGCCAAGAAGGCAGCCGAGACCTCGAAGGGTGATGTTGGGCCCTGGAAATGCATTTGCCACTGTCAATATAAGCTAAGCAGTCTAGATCGGGGCTCAGCAACCCTTTGAAGCAGCTGGCCGAGGAGACGCGAAGTGAATGTGGGGTTGGGCCAGACGGGAAACAGGTGTGTGTGTGTGTGTGTCTGTGGGGATATGCTGACACACTCTTAAAAGTATCTGCAATTATGAAGAAAAGGCTATTTAAGCCTAAATGCTTTAGCACTGCGCTGATTTCTGAAACTTAGCCTGCAGAACACTTGAGCCCCTTCTCAATACACATTTTATATTTCAATATTGCTCGCCAAGATGCAAGCATGCAAGTTTAATGAACTGATTAAAAGTCACGCAGAGGTGTAGAGCTCTTTATCCGTCATTGTCATTTGCAAAAGCATGTGTGACTATGTATGCTTCATCCTCGAAATCATCCGTTTACACAGCGAGCATCAGTGTACTCCTTAGATTTCAAAACCACAACATAGGAAGCCAATGTGAAAATTAACTGAACGAGTCCTCTTACTCATCATCAAAAAAAAAACTGCGAAGAAGTCCTCCAACTCATAATCCACTTAAAGATGAGCAAGCCCCACTGGATAAATATCTTGGACTTGCCAGAAGTCTGTCTGATCTTATTTCTGAAAGATACAGATGTTGTTTGAATCCTCCTCCCTCAAATAACGCAATACTCCAAGTTTCAAGAGTTTTTGTTACCGGTGTCTTTGCAACGAGAAAATTGAGTGATAAAACTCATCAGAATCCGTTCCAACATAACTTTACTAAGCAGTTAAATCAATGGCCCGGCCAGCCAATGACTGTCAGAGCGAGGCATGCGACAGCATACTGTCCGAGGTTGCAATCATCTTGCGGAGGGCTGTCATATACCTTGCTCTGTTGCTCTTATTGCCTCACGAGGGATGCAGCTCTTACCATTTTCAAAGTTATGCTGAAATGAAGTATACTGCACTGTCGGAATAGTTAAGATAAAGCTCTAAAGCTTTTCCTTCTGCGAGATTCCCAGGTTTGAGTTCGAAGTGAAACATCAACCAGTAATATCACACCGAACCAAAATCGGAAAGCTATGATGGCTTTCCTTCTACAAAAAACACAAACCAAAAAATCTTCTGTTCGGCCCAGCGAATGCCTATGCACACTGTGCCAGGGGCTGACCCCTGATTTAGGTGGTTAGCCAGTGCACTCAGTATTTACGAGATAAGGGTTATCCAAAAAAGCAGCAATTGGGGGAGGGGGAGAAGGTGGTGCTGTTGACAGCTGTAACGCCAAAGGAAGTGCCACAAGGTGAAAGCACTGTGTAGAGGAACACAAGAAAACAAAAAGAAGTAGCTTTTGTAAGCTACAGCCCATGCTCATCAGTCTGAAAGACCGGAAAGAAAGTCAAGACGGGCAAATAATCACCACAGGATCTTGGTCATCAGTTGGCTTGGTTGTACCTGCGGTGCATCCAGGTGACTGGCTGCATGATGGAGTCATTCCTATAATTCACCAGAAGAGTGTAAGTTTCATCGCATATGACAGCACTTGTGAAAGACACCTGGAAATGTGACTATAAGCCCAGTAACATAATGACAAGGAGGCATCGCAATACATTGCATGCTATCTTACCTCCAGTTCGAGTGCTGGACTGGCTTTTTGATGTTCCTGTAGCCTCAGACTTGCATAATTGACAAAAAGGACCGTGTAGTTGTATACGAATGAGAAATATGAAAAGTGTACTTTCGCGAAACAGTGGCTTCCTGACTGACACAGTCAGGAAGCGCAAGCTGCCAAAGTAGATCCACTTTGGCTTGCAGACGTCCGAGGTTCCAAAGCCGCTGCGCTCTGTTCCTGCCACCTTGGCCGCCTCCTTGGCGTACTTGTCCCTCAGGTACTTCCACTTTGTTTTTCAGATGTCGCCTGAAGAGAAATATATTGATTCTAGTGTGGGACAAGCCTGACAGACATGATATACTCATGCAGAAATGTGAAAAAGACGACAAAAATGCCATAGGCAATTGTAATGCCTCGTGGGCAACGGGCAGCACACACAAAACGCACATCAAAAGCACTTGCACAACAAATTTAGTCCCACACTTAAAAATGACTCGCCAAGCTTTCAAGCAAACGACTATAGTATGTTCACTGCTAGGCTGACAGGGCGGTAGAAGCTACATGCTCGCAGGAACAATCAACAATAGGGTGCATGCATACAACGTGGTCATACTCTCCGGGTAGTCACGGGCATAGAATGGATCAGGCACTGAGGGGCAGGTGACTGACTGATCTAGAGACAGTACATAGCTTTCACTGCCCATCAACTTAGCAGTAAACGATCTCGCTAACATATGCTATGTGTACGATGCTACGTATACTTTGTGGGCCAATTGGAACAAATCTATAAAGGAAGAATCGTAAAAATTTGGTTCGGCCGGTATGGTATGGGACTGTAACTTGTCATTTCGTTTGGAGAAGTATTTTAAACATGCTCGGCTCAATCGAAAGTTATAATTAAATAGGACTGATTGTCTTAAGGACACAAATGGAGTTCAGCCTTTTCCATACAACCGAGACAACACTTTCTCGTAGGCTGAACAAAAAGAGGATTAAAGGCGACGCAGGGATTATCTTCCTTCTCATTTTTGGTTGAAACAACCGTCAAAACAACGCAAAAACGTGAAGAAAAAGAAAGCATTTGGGTATTTACAAATATTACCGTTTTCGTCTGTCGATTTTTGAATGAATGTTTCCGCAATATTGTTACAAAAACAATTCAACACCATCACGTATCAAGTAAACCATGCGCGCAACACAAAATGCGAAAACGCGATATCAAGGGTTGCAAAACCGTACTTACAGCGCACGATGCCCAACAGACGGGCGACCTCCTTCGAGACGTTCTCCCGTTTCGGGTTGTCTTTGTCGTCGTGCCGAAGCTTCCCGTACAACCAAGGGTAGTTCTCTGGACGAGCTCGAGCAACTGAAAGCACTTGTTTGGTCATCATAGACGGCAGCTTCTGCGGCCTTCTGCGCAGCTTCTTCATGCCTCTGCGCGTCCGCAGCAGCCTTCTTTTCGGTCACCTTCCTCGCGTCGGAAACAGGGGCAAAGTTCATAGATGCAGCCATACGGGCCATTCTCGCAGGCAACTTCCAATTGACCTTGCAACTTCTGCGAAGATAATCTGCTTCGGCTGCGGCGGCTGCGCCCGACCGACGGCCAGCGTAGATACGGCGAAGAAACGCGGAGCAGTGCCCTCCACCGATTGGCCGGGAGACAGGAACGCCCTACTACGTCACGGCGCTTCTTTTTGCGCCTCCGGAAAGAAGTTGAAATTTTCCAACTTTTTTGTGCGCGCCCGGAAGGAGCGAAGAAGCGGCGCGACGTCACGAAATACGTCACATCCGCAGCGCGCACGACCTACACGCGCAATAAGAAGCTTTGGTTTGGAGCGCGCTTAACACTTCCCGTTTTGCGGACTACTAAGAAAACCAGACGGGCCATCAATAGGTAGAAAATACGTTTCTACATAAGGTGAGGCGTACGTTTCTTTTTTTTTCACTTTTCTAATTATTAGGCAAAATCAAATGAACCTCTAAATAACTTGAGTGTCTTCATAAATAACCTCGGGAGTTCACTATGCTATTGTCCGTTATGAACACCTCTTTGAACAGTGAGTTTACTATGTCACGGTGGAATAAAGCGGTGCTACCTTATTTGTCTGGAAACAAATTGGGGTGTGTGTATGTGATACAACCTAGAACATAGTCTGCCTCAACGGGCGACTTGTCTCCCAGCTGTAGGTGAGCAATTTAGCCAGTGCAGTACAACCGGTAGCCTGGGGTAGCCAGCGCTACGTTAGCGCTCCAAGGAGCGCTCATGTGGCGCTTCCTAGCGCGTGATGTAGCGCTCGGTTAGCGCTTCAGTAGCGCTCTGTTAGCGCTACAGAAGCGCTTTGTTAGCGCTCTCACGCTCCCTGTGCAGTGCTTGCTGCTGCGGAACAGCGCGTGCACGGCGATTCCTTTGTTGTTGTTTTTCCTTTGGCAGTGAAAGAAGAGGAAGTAAAAGAGCCGCTCTCCAAGCAAAGGGTAGTACAGACGATCCAGAGGCATAGACTCTGAGCGACTAATTGATTGGGTACGACCTCATCGCTTTCTATTCGATATGCGTGACCCTGGTTTCAAAGACACGCAGTTAAAAATAATCGCCTTCTAAAGAGCTCTGTGTCTCGGTCCCTCAGCCTAGGAACAAGGTTCGCCGGGTACCCGTCAATAGAGAGTTTTAGTAGACCGTTTCCATTTTCCGCTCCGCTCTGAGGGTGCCAAACTGCGCATGCGCGGCCTGCTTCAGCGGAATGGAAAGCGGAGGTCCAAAAACGCGTTTTAGTAGACCGTTTTGCTTCAGCGTAAGAGCGTTTTGAGAGCGTTCGAAAAATTCGCTTGCGTAGCCCCACAAGTGGACGTTTATAGTACTAGTAAGACAGAAAAACTAAACGTTAACACGAAGAAAGTGGAAGGGAGCGTGTTTGTGAAGGTGGTAAAAACGAAGGCGAGAATAATTAACACAAAAGAGTAGGCACACACGCGAAGAATATTACGCTATAAAATATAAATATAATTGTTCCACCCTGTGTGCGAGTGAAGCCGAAGGTATAACAATGAGCATATTGCTCTAAACGGCACTTGCACTGCACGAGCGCGCGTGCTGGTCAAGGACGCTGAAAGGCCGGCACTCGCTCTTGTATACTTCGTCTCACCTTAGCATGGACTATTGTTAGCCGCGCATGCTAAAAGCGCGAGCTATAGTTGCTTCGGATGAAGCCTCGGCGGCTGCATGGGCGCTCGTGCAGCGAGTGCTCCAGTCAAGAAGTCAAAGCTAGCCGCTCGCGCTTGCACAGCCTTCGCAGTTAGTCCATGCTAAGGTGAGACGAAGTATAGCTTCTGCTCCACTCGAATTAAAACTGAAACAGATTTACGTATTCGAAGTAGAAAAATGAAAGAAAAGGACTACGTTTGCGCATTCCGAGTACACCCTTTTGCGAAGTACGAGTACAGTGTTGCTCAAGGCTAGCAAGATGAATCCCCGCGGTTCTCAATGGAGGTGACTTCAACAAACGAGATTAAGCTGGCGAGACATCGAATCAATGATTTGTATCCCTCATGCCATGAAGCGCCGAAACTTCCTTTCCGAACGCGGTTTGCTGGATATTGCCAACGTAGAAGAGAAACCCTTTTGGAGGCAATCCCGCTTAAAGAAGAACCTGGCTGCTCTGCAAGTGGGCCTCCAAATCCCAGCACCCGACAGATCGGCGCAGGGTGTTGCCAATCTGGCCAGACGCTTTGCATGGATCTTTGTCGACTGGCCTATCGCAACCGTCTGTTCAAACTTGGATGAGCACTTGGACGGAACTTGTCGGTGTTCTTCAGTATTGAGAACCTCATCGTGGTTCACATCAACGAGAGGTTCGGCCACCTGCTCGCTGACATGAAGAAACATAGGGGGTTGACCCTGCCAAAACTGGAGCTGTGCTCACAGGTGAGACCCTACACGGTTTGTGTAAATTTCGTGTTTCCATTGATTTTAGCACAGCTGCTCTGTCCAGTAAAAAGTTACTCTTTTTGATACGCCAATAATTTACGTATTTACTTTTGTTTCGGCACAAAAAAACAAGGTGTACATGGGCAGTGTCAGGACAAGTCACGACGAGCGCGCTTTTAATCTGTGAGTTTTAGTAGGCCACTTTTATGAGCCCTCTATGCTCTACTTTACGCTCTGGAAGAAGCATCGCCCCCACCGCGCATGCGTAGCCCGCTCTGAGTTGGAGCGTATAGTTAGCGGAGTGAGCTTGCGCTCCGCTTTACAAGTTGCAGAGCGGACTTCCCTCAGCGTTCTTAGCGGGATCGCTTAGATCTTAAGATGGCTGCACTTGCTCAATACGCGTCGATGTTTTTCACCTTGACCTCAGCTTGAAAGAGGCCAAATGAAGAAGTAAAGCGTACGTCCCACGCGTGAAAAGCAGAGCCGTATATTAGGAGAGTTTGGACAATATGCGGAGCAAAGGCCGCCGCCAGCGCCGAATATTCCCCCCACGCTTAGAGCGTAAACTAAATTTGTGACACAGCGCCGACCAATCAGGAGACCTCTACTCCATCTCACAAATGTCGACAGTGAAGACAAAGGCACAGGCGCGTGAGCCTAGCTCAGCGAAACGCTATTGTTTGTACGAGACCTCGTGCATAGGAGGCACTTTCCAAAGCCACGCGCTCGTGCCCATGCCTTTGTCTGTACATGTTAACGCATTCCCTCAGGATCCACCAATGGATCTCCCTTAAAAGGGATACTGAACCGAAATTTGGAGCTCACAAAACAATGCTGGACGGATAGGCGGGACGCTGCCAAACCCAAAAACATCACTCATACAGCGATATCTCTAACGGATCGCCGTACTTTTGGAAAAGAGTGCGCGAGTGAACACGGCCGACGAGGCCGACGAGATAAGTCACGTCACGATTCTCATTCCCTCTCCTCCTCGCTACGTCCCTTCGAGCTGGTGAACCGAAGCGAGGAGGAGAGAAGCGAGGCCGCTTCCCCTCATTCTCAAATTCCCCCGGAGGACAATTACGTCATAGCCCTCGCTTGATCGCGCCCTTCTTTTCTAAAAGTACGGCCATCCTTTGAGATATCGATGTATGAGTGATGCCTTGGAGCTCGTAGCGTCCCTCCCGTTCAACGCTTCTGCGGCCTTACTTTGCGAAATCCAAATTTCGGTTCAGTGTCCCTTTAAAGGGGCCCTGCAATGACTATTTTACTGGTTTTTAATTTGCACCAAACCTGAGCGCACTGAACGTAGTAACTTAATGAAACTTTTCTTTTCTCAAATTTCGCTTTATTTTAAAAGTTATAGGCAAATTAGAATTACAAAAACAAGCAAAAAATAACCTCCTTCATGACGTCGTAGGTCCTGGCTTGAGTGGCCGTGAACTAGAGGAAGGGTAGTGGGCTCATCGAGCGTTCACGGCTGCCGCACTCCGTGTCGACGGCTCGAGAGGGCGCCACTAAAGCATGTTTTGGATAGGCTGTATGAAGCGGGCGGCCAGGGCGGCTCGCATTGCATTTACTGCGCGATTAAAGACTAATTCGGCATAACACTTCATTGGCCGCAAACGACAGCAAACACGGGGTAAAGATCAGTTCAGAACGGGAGCCACTTCGCGCTGCCATACCGCCAAATGGCCAAATCGCCAACCAAGCCCGCGTCGAAGGCCTTCGGAACGCTCGGAAGCGGTCGGATGCTCGAGCCGGTATACGATCGCAGCGCCGCCGCGTACACCCGGGATTTTTTTACGCTCGCCGTTCGTCGGGGCGTCATCCCACTAGCCCTTTCTAGTATGCGCCGCTTTTTCCGTCGCTTGGTGGCGGGTACGTCGACGGATCATTTCTTGTTTCTGTACTTTACAAACTGCATTTGTTTCTTTTCTGATCTAAAATACTGAAAAAAACTAGTTTCATACATAACTGAAACGGTTCGCGACACTTTTATTTTGTATCTCGACTAAAAAAAAAAAGCTTTTAGCGTGTTAAAACAGAGGTTCGGGCGAGTTGGTAGTTCATGACGCACGAGGACACAGCGCACCCGTATCAAACACTAGGACAACGTTCACAGTCACACCAAAAGAAAGAAAGGGACACTTACACAGCGCTGTGTAAGTGTCCCTTTCTTTCTTTTGGTGTGACTGTGAACGTTGTCCTAGTGTTTGATACGGGTGCGCTGTGTCCTCGTGCGTCATGAAGCTTTTAGCGGCTCTGACCAGTAGTAAGCCCAGGACCTAAGACGTCACATTTCGCGCGCTTTCGGCAACGTGGGTCGCCCTCGTAGGCGGAGGAGGTTTCCGCGTCTTCCGGTTAAAATATGACGCACTGATATTTAGTTACTCTCTCCATGCCCGCTGGCTTTCTCGAACCCCAAGAGACGTGGAAACCGCAAAAAAAGGCAGACGCTTAAATATGATTGCAGGGCCCCTTTAAAGGGGTACGGAAACGAAATTGTTTGTTCTTATTTCTTTGTTTAGATGTGGTCTATGTTGTGGCGACAGCCCAGAAACACTACTCAAGCCTAGTGTTTCTGGGCTGCCGGCAGAAAGGTTAAGAAAACTAATTGTAAAACAAATTAATATATATCAAGATTGAGGTCTGCGAAGTTCCGTTGGAATGCTGCTACGTCATCGGCCTCTAAGGAGCAGCACCAGTTCGCAACAGCATGACTCGCTCGTTGAGTCACATCAATACACCCCTCCCCCACCCCGGATGCGCTGTGCATAATGTGCTCAAGTATGGCGCCCAGTGAATACCGCATATACATATTGACGGTTTTTTTCTATTTACTGGTTCCCTCGAGCTGCGGTGTGAAACTAACATGGTGGACCGAACGCTCGTGGCACATAAAATACCAGCGTGGCCGCGAATGACGTTACGGGCAAGCTATGTATAGGCCATAGAACGTACAGTCCATGGATATTACTACTAGGCGAGATTGTCACGCGCTGATCCCACCAAGCAGCAACGCTCGCAACTACAGTACCCTTGGCCGTGCAGATGTCCTTGACGTCACGAGCGCGATATGCATTGCGCTTCTCGCAGTGCGATTTTGAAGCGACAGGTGGAGAGCGCGCGGCTACGTCATTTCGTTTTCGTAGCCTTTTAATGTTTTTGCCGCCTACTTAGACCCACGCTAATACTTGGGTCACAGTCCATTTTGTAGCACAAACCAAGGCAAACGCGCTCCGCACACCTGTGAGTTCAGACTCGCCCCAGCATCCGCGCGCGCATTGGCTTCTGCACCGTGACGTCACTTCCCTCTCCCCTCACCACGCCGCGCGCGCATTGGCTTCCGCCCCGCGACGTGCCCTCCCTCTCGCCTTTGTGCTTCACTACTCTCCTCCTCTCTAAAGCGGCGCGCTTCCCTTTCCACTGTTTTGTCCACAGAGGGACGCCGTCAGCGTTTCCCTTCCCGATGGGTACTAATGCTAACGCATTAATAACAAAGAACTTGCAAACCACTTGCTACATTGTCGTCGGAGGAATCGGGGATAGTTGACAAAGTCACTGGACAAGGTCCGGAACCTAATCGTGTCCGACTTTCTGCAGAAACAAAAATTGAAAAAGGCCAAAAGAAAATAAATTGGGTTGTATGTTTTACTTTATACAGCCTGAACTTAGTCTGTCTCAACGGGAGACTTGTCTCTCAGCTGTAGATGAGCAATTCAGCCAGTGCGGTACAACCGCTAGCCTGAGGTCTTTAACGTGCACCACGCAGTACCGATGCACGACCGCACGCCGGTACGATGCTCATCCAGATCGAAACGGGCAGGGGCGGGGATTGAACCCAGAATCCCTGAGTTCTGCAGCGCGAGCTTTCGCTCCACATGCTCCGAGCTGGTACCGCCTATTAAGAATGGAACCTTCGGCAACCTTCTTCCGAGTTTCAACGCTGCGGAAACGAGTCACGATCTGTTCAGGACTGTCGCCCACCTGTCGAAGCCTGCCCAAAACGAGTCTCAACGCGTCCGTGACGTCAACGGGACGTGTGTGAGTGTGCGTGTGGGTTCGTGCGCTCCGGAAGGGGAGAGAGGCATGGCCTAACTGCGGAGAACCATGGCTATGACGCACTTCTGGCTACGACGCGGCGGACTTTGCTGCAACGCACTTGGCGGTCGCACCTGCTGGCCTGGCGGAGAGTGAGGGAGAAAACGGACCCTATATAAGGCGGAGCGTGAGGCTGCTCCGTTGTTCTCTCGGATTTGACGACTGTATCGCAACCATGTAATTAAACCGTTCGTTACGTTACCAATTCTCCCACCTCCACTGGACCCCTGGGTTCTTCGCTTCGGGGAATGGTCGTCGTCACGAGCCAGGAAGCCTCCGGACGTGCGGCTTAAACCCCGCCTCGAACACGCCCAAAAAGAAAAGAAAAAAAGAAAAAGAAGACGAAGCATCACGAAATCTCCAGGGGTGCCGAATAAAAGAAAAAGAAGAACGCGGGGTTTAAGATGGGGATTGATGCGTTTCTATATATTCTTCGGAACGTTGCATTATTTGGTGCGGCCGACAGGATTTTGGAGATGTGGATACATTTTTCTGTTGCTCGGAACCTAGACAGAGTGGTTTTTAATTAATATCAAGTTCTAGATGAACCAACCGTGGAGCTGCAAGAGCATGTCACCACTCCGGAGCTTATCGAACTCGTCCTCCAGAAAATTAAGGTGTGAAGAAGATGCAAGCATTTCTACTGTGCATCGGCGAGTGCACTCGAATGATGTTAGCAAGTCCAGGTAGGGAAGACGCTAAAAGCGTGATCTCTTTGCTGAGCAGAGAAGTGTATCGCAAAGTGAAGGTGGTCGTTTCGGACAACGAACCAGGGGGGCTATTGGGGAGCAGATCGAACAGTCACGCCTCTAGCGGTGCGCTTCAGCTGTGGGGACAACAAACCGTATTTTCTTGTTTGTTTTTGATCCGAGAAATCGAAGATGACGATTCGAAGGTCACTCCTCGTGCGACCAAAGCACTGGTCAGAGCGAAGCGCTCGTGCCCAGACCGTGCTCGGCCAGGTTCAATTTCTTTGTTATGCTGTGTTGGTAAACACCGGGCTGTGGGGACAACAAGCTCGATAAAGCGCCCCCTATAGTTCGATCTCCTGCCCAATATGGCACGTTTTGGACTCCCAGAAGACTAGGGAGAAGGAAGTGACGTCAACAACGCTCTTTGGATGTTGATTGGTGGAGTCGCTGATGACGGTATCTGCAGAAGAAAACAAAGATACGTTCATTCACACCTACGTCACTTCCTTCTCCCTAGTCTCCTGGGAGTCCAAAACGTGCAACATAGCCCCCCTGCCTTTCGTAGCCTCAAACTGAAAGGATAAGCAGAAGACCGCGGGATAGCCCTGGGATTCACGGCACCTTACCATCCTTCGGCAAATGGGCTAGCGGAGCGTGCCATTCGAGACATAAAACAATATATGAAGATCCACACCAACTTTCCCGGTGGCTGGAAATATTCGCTTGAAGCTGATGTAGCACACCATAATCGGTCCTACACGGCAGGGTTAAGATGCAGACTTCTTTCCGTGATCCCGGCAAAAGCTCCATTGCTGCCGGCTGACAGCCTGCTTGGGATTACTGGGCAAGTATACCTATCAAGGAGTGCAGGAAGACCGATGCTCAACAAGAAAACTATCGGTACCAGATGAAACGGCATTTCGATAAGCGACACAATACTGAACTTCCAAAGCTACGGGTGGTGACTTTGTCATGGTCCGGAAAGGCCTGCCAGGATCTGCTTCACCGTTCAAGAGGCCTTGCCAAGTCGTCAAAACCGCAGTGCAGCAGGGGCTTCTCAAAACGGTCTGGAACACAGGACCGATCAACACAGTAGAAGTAGCGCCGATTACCAACGTCTTTAAGTATCATTCCAGGAGGAATGCATTCACAAGCCAAGGAGAGCCAAGAAGTCGAATTTCTCGAAATCTCCAGGGGAGCCGAATAAAAGAAAAAGAAGAGCGTGGGGATTAGGATGGCGATAGATGCGTTTTGATATTTCTTCGGAACGTTACAATAGTTTACTTTAATATCTGTTGGACGTCACATTTTACTGAAAGAGGGCAGTAGAGAAAAGGGGAACGGGCTATCGGCGCTTCCCTCCTTGCTGCAGGTATAGTTATAGGAACGAGTGGAAGACTCGGCCTCGGACGCGTACGTGTGTTGCTCCAAGTTCGCTTGTTTTCTTCGAAGTGTCCTCTATTTCTTTCCTTCCCGATTTAATTAGAGTTATCGGATTCAGTGACGGCAAACCACAGGTCATTAAGACACCATTTTTCGGTAATAAGCTGCACGAATAACAGCCGAAAGCGGAGTACACCTATATCGCGCATGGGATCCGACAAGGCAAATGCGGCAGCAATGCCTTCAAACTCCCTCGCTTCCCAAATGAAAAAAACCTCCGGCGGCGGTGGATTCCGTCCGTCAACAGAAAATCCTTTTCCCCGACGCCATCATCTCGAGTGTGCTCGGAACATTTCGTGAATAGAGCGCGCACCAAACTTACCGCTGTACCGTCGATGAACATGGGACGCTCACAAGGTGGGTGTAGGTTTTATCGTGAGAACGGCTGTTTCAGCTTGTAACTCTTTGTAACTTAGTTTATTTTAATGCTGATATCTTGCAGTGGTGGCACTGTCTCGATTTTACCATCTCTAATGCTTATTTGAAGGCTCAATTCCTCCACCGGGTGTGGCTGGAGATTGTCGAAAAGTTAGTTCTATCGGTTTTCCCTAATCGTGATCTCATGCGCGATAGCAGAAAGTCGTGAACTTATGCTGACCGTCACAACGCGACTGGTTGTTCTTATTTTGCAAATTAGTACATGACGTAGCTGGAAAGAAAGCTTCAATTTCTTTTGCTGAAACGTGGTCACGCATCGATTTCGAATCGTTAAAGGGCCTCTGACACGCCAAAAAAAAAATGTTTTTTCATGCTAAACGTTGCAATGGCATATCAGGACATTACAAAAAATTGTATCACTATAGAGTTGCGTAGTTTTTTCATAAAAAATAGAAATACGAGGCCCAATTCAAAGTTCCCGCCGTGCACTGTGACGTAACAGTGTACCGCAAGGTGTCGGGGCGGTCAGAAGGGAGGCATCGCCGGAAGTCACGTGAGTTGTATCCCCCCTCGTGCTTACCGCGAGCGCGTGTAATATTTTTTTAATATTTTTGTTATTCTCCGCACCTCCACGAGCGATCCAAGCATCGATCCGGTGACGAAGTCACCGGATCGAGATTTTTGGGTAGAGAACGCGCGTGCACACCACGAGCGCTTTCACGAGATCTCGCTTGAAAGCATGCCATGGCCGCTCGTGAATCCATGGAACGCGAACATGTGTTTTCATACCAGAAACTCTGGAACCATGATTTCGAAAGAGGTGGATTGACGTGATAAACTACAATGCCTAGAAGGTGCTGTGTGAGGGACTGTCCCGGTATTTCAGCAACTGAAGAAGAGATCACACTGCATGCATTTCTGAGAGACATACATCGGCCGCATGACCACCCAGTAAACAAGTTCTACTCATGTTCTAGACAAAATAGTGCTTTGTGCTCGACGTTTACTTTTACTTGGTACACTCACCAGTTCGTATTCTTTAGACGGCAGGCATCTACAGCCTGGAGAGTATCCGATGATTCAACGACCTCGGTGTCTCAACCTTCAGCAATGCGATCGGGCGTGTCTTATGCTAGCAATCCTAATTTCTGCGAGCGTTCTATTTTTTTTTTTTCAAAGCTTGATAGCTTGTTTTGCGCCCAGTATAGCCCTGTATCATCGGACTGACAGCATGCACTCGTACACTGGCTTGTACTCGCAACGCTTTCATCATTGACCTCCATCACGTCGATCCACTGACTCTTCGTCCTCAAATTTTACAGCACGCAAACTAACCAACGGTGCAGGGATAAAGAGTTAGTGGAACTGAAACTTCGTTTTCTACGATCGCTCGTACGAAGAGCAGAATAATAAAACGAAAAAAAAAGTCTTAGGCGCGGTCGCGGAGAGCACGAGGAGTGAAACTCACGCGACTTTCGGTTAACCCACTATTAGTGACGTAGCTCGATGCCTCCTTTCTGACCGCCCCGACACCTTGCGGTACACTGTTACGTCACAGTGCACGGTGGGAACTTTGAATTGGGCCTCGTATTTCTATTTTTTATAAAAAAAACTACGCAACTCTATAGTGAAACAATTTTTTTGTAATGTCCTGATATGCCATTGCAACGTTTAGCATGAAAAAAAAATTTTTTTTGGCGTGTCAGAGGCCCTTTAAATCATTGATGGACTCGTTCCGGCAATATGACCATCTCGACTTCGCTGTTTTCAGTTCTAGACAAGGGACACACTCGTCGACATGGGACCCTCAATTTAAACTTTTATAAACATCTGCAAGCCAGAGGCAGCTGTCTTCGATCATTATCTGCAGTGCTCTTATTTCGCGCGCCCTTGTTAACATTTTATTTTATTGTTGTGAACGACGAGAAACGCCAGAAATATTTTCGGTGTAATGAATCTAAAACGACAAAAAACCTGAAAGGAAATTCAATCGCTGTAAACTGATACGGTATTTTAAGTGCTCACCTCCAATTTATACCGGTGGCGCGTTCAGTGCCGCCATTCTCGGCATTGCAGCACTGGCGGATGCCATAGTGCGGGGAAAGTAATGTTCCTACTGAGCTGCAAAACGCTATCTGCGGCGCGCAAAAACACAAGACGCGCCCTAATTCGGATACGCAGCACTTTGGAGCACCCGAGGAGCACTTTCGCCAACGTTTCTAACCGCTCAGCATGGCCGAGGAACCTGACGCTGGTTAGATGGCGCTACGGTATTCAAAATAGCGCTGATGTATTCCCTGGATGCCATATTTGAGGGCGGTGTTTAGAGCACATGCTCAGAACTAGAGCCACTAAATGAGCCACTAAATGAGCTACTAAATGAGCCACTAAATGGCACTACTAAGAACGAGCTCACATTAATAGGCCGCAAAGACCGGCAATCTTGATGGTGCGGAATGCACGTTGCAAGAGAACTGTGGAACCTCGCCGTCAGCACGTATTAGTGGCAAGATGTTTTGGTGGCACGCTCCTATAGTTTTCTCTAGAGTTCGGTCCTCCTTTCTGGTGGCCGAACTTCCTCGAGCGTAGCCTTTACTGTGCATATTCTACGAGCAGTACACGAGCGTCGCGAGCGAGCAGAAACGAGTGAGCACAGCTTCATTACACTTCGTTTCACTTTATCTGCGAGCGAAGCCAAAGCTAGAATCGCGAGACCAGCGCTTTTTGCGTTTCAGCCCAGCTCGCGCGCTCGAGCAAAGCCTGAAGGCACGGAGCTTTCGTGCTCGCACGTCCAGCTCTGCCTTCGCTCGCACATAAGGTGAAACGAAGTATAACAGCAGGTTTTGGCCACCAGAAAGGAGGAAGGATATGACGTCACGTGCAACCCATGTATAGGCTCCCTACGGGAGCCAGAGCTGCGCGTTCATCTACGTAGCGCCGTCTTTCCTGCACGGCATGTTGATCCACGGCCGGACTGGAAGCGCGCGCTCTCTTTCTCTTCTTACGGCCTTTGCAATCGCCCGGGAGTCAATGGCATTTTTTCTCCGTATGTAGTTCACTTGCTTGCCGCCAGGGGCGCAACCACCTCACCCCACTTCACCCCACTCGGAGAGTCCTTTTGAGCTGCTTTGCGCTGGTGTTCGAGCTTCGTAGGTTGTTGTTTTGGCAACGGTTGAACTCATTAGTGAGTTTGCGTGCGACGCCTGTGTTTTGCTGTTGACTACGAGTAAAAGAGGTGATCCTCTTTTCGTCTTATTGCAAGGCGAGGATAAAAGCGGACTTCATTATCTAAATCCTAGATTCCTCGCACTTCTGGACAACATTGCTGCTTTTTTTTTTTAAGGCTGTTAAGCACCTTCCGCGTACAATTGTGCAAGAAGTTCTGCAACTACTCATTGCACCCTATATATCTTGAAGAAGCGCCGATCCTAAGTTGCCCAGAGGGCATTGACAACAGTCACTCAAAGCGCTTGGCTGGTTTAATTTGCAACAAGTTCCTCAGAATACTTCTGATTAACCATGCAAAGACGGTCACGGACAGAAACGAAAAATCAGCTGGATATGTGCACAAGCCCTCGAGGAAGCACTCTAGGCTGTAATATGCACTGTGCGAAAATTGTGCAGACTACTACACCCTCGTCTAGAGCAGCTGACCGACTTCATGTGCGGCCTATGAAATGATGATGCAGACGACGGCAATAGATAGATTGGGCCTGCTTACATTTCACGAGAGTGTACGAATTATTTATCATTTAAAGTTCCTCCACGTAGAAGGGGTCCGTCTCCTCCTGTTCTTGAGTTCCAGCAGAAGTCCTGGAGGTAAAGACGAGTATAGTTTTTCCGCAATTGCATTCGCTGTCTCTACTTACTACTTTTTACTCCCGAATCTCTCGGAATTGTGTGCCAAAAATATTCACCGTTTTGGGCTCATCAGAAGCGCATTAGATAGTGGCTGAGAATCTAAAGATAAGGATCAGGTGTCAAAGGCTATAAAAATCTCGGCCGCAAGTTGCGACGGCGCTGAGATACACTGTCAGACGCTCTCTGTGCAAACGGCAAAGGGTAGCCCAGGGGTCAGAGCCGTTTATACTGAGAGAGTTTGGCCTTCTTAAGGAGATTTTGACAGCCTGACAACCACAGCAGCGTAGTCTGACAACCGGGGGATGACTACTTCCGTCCGCCATATTGTGGCTCTTACTCATAGGAACTCTACGCGATTGTTGCTGTTGTTGAAGACGTTTATTGATAGGTGAAAATTTCACCAGTCAATTTGTTTTAGCAAGTTTAAAAATGGATGGATAGGCGGGACATTGGCAATTTACAAATAATAGTATAGCTGTGGTCCCGCCGCTTGGGGTATGGGCCCCCTAAATATGAATGTCCAAGCCGGTCTCACTCAGAAATCTGAGCAGACCGGACAGGACCGCGACACGCATGTCTTTGTCTCCCACTGGTTTACACCAGGCTTCGAAGCACGTAGGGCGGTGTTGTTGTTCTATCGTGTTCAGGGCTTTCGTCCTTTCTTCATTAAAAATCAGACAGTGCCAGATCAGATGACATTCGTCGCACTTGACGTCTCAATTTCTGCAGTAGATGCAGCCTTCGGTGCAGGCTTCTTCTTCTTTCCTTTGCTTCTTTGACAATAGACTATAATCGTGGTCTACTGCCGTTGAAGCGTTGGCGAGTTTCGACTTCCTCTCACGGGCCGCTCGCTCCCATCGCTGGGTGCGGGCCGGCGTTATGCCGGCTTGGGCCCTTAGCCTTCGGAGAGTGACTGTCTCGTGCCGTCGGAAGGTTCCCGAAGGAATGCTCGCTTCGGGGGGCTCGCCTCTGGCGTTGAGTTTGGTCTGCTCAATTTTTTTGTATGCTAATTTGATGTTGAGGATGGTTCCCTCGGGGTCGTACAAGTTGAAGGCGGGTGGTGGCGGTTCCACAGAGGGGGCTGGCCCCGGGTCCTGGCGTCGAAGGTCGATATGATTAAGCTCTTCGATCGCCGCCCGGTGCGCCCTCTCGTTGCCGGCGATGCCCGCGTGACCGGGAATCCACTCCACCCTGATGGTGAGCGGGTTTAGGTCGCGTCGTTCCAGGTTTTGCGCCAACCGGAATATTTCTCCAACTGCTCCGTGTGCCATGACTTGCGTCCTGAGCGCTTTCACGGTGGCCTGGGAGTCCGTGAAGACGCGCAGTGTGCGGAATTTGTCGCTCGATGTCGCGGCCGCGTCTTTGATGGCTTCAAGTACGGCTCTGACTTCCGCTTCCTGCGCAGATCCACATCGCTGCAGCTCCGTGCTTTTCGTTGTCTTCTCATAATGCCACGCCGCCGTGGCCGCCACTCCGTCTTTGAATGCTGCGTCAACGTACGCATAAAGTTCGTCGTCACCTCCGTTCTTCTGCTCGTGCCGTCGAGCAAATTTGCGCCTTCTGCCGGTGTTTGTCGCCGAGTTCATCCTTTTCGGGATCGGCCAGGCTGGGGTGACCGTTGTCTTCTGCCACGGTGGGATGGGATCCGGTATCGGTGGTGGAGTTGTCGTTGCACACAGAGAGCTCCATGAGGGCATGAGTTCTGCTATGGCCCTGCCCTGACGGGTATGTGTTAGTTTGGCAGCATACATCCACTTCTGATGCCGTTGGATCTCTTCCAAGGAGAGCATAGGGACGGCTTCGTGTAGTAATTCCATGCGCGTACATTTCGGCAGGCCCGAGATGCAGCGTCGCGCGTCATTCATTAGTGTTTCCAGTTTGGCCCGTTGAGTGGCATTGAGTTTGTAGAAACGAAGGCCGTAGGATATTTTGGATACCAGGGCGGCTTGTACTACGATTCTTGCTAACCTTTCTCCGAGACCCCCGACTCGTGTTGCTAGTCGTCGCACGATCGAGAGCCCTTTCTTCCAGGTAGTTCTCATTCGCTCAATCCAGATGGTTGGGTCGCCGCCCGAGTGAATGTTCACTCCTAGGATGGAGTGCTCTGTCGCCTTTTCGATCTGCTGCCCGTTAAAGCGCAGGTCAGCGTCGACCTTGTCCCACTCTTTCCCAAAGGCCATATATCTGGTCTTCTCGGGCGATGGGCGAAGGCCGCTCTCTGTCAAGAAATCGCTCACCACGTCGAGGGCCCGTTGGATCGTCGTCTCAGGAAGAGGCGCGCTGTCACTTCCCATCGTCCACACAGTAATGTCGTCCGCGTAGACCGTAAATGCTAGGTCCGGAACGGCGGCGAGTCTCCATAAGAGAGGCGCCATCGCCAGGTTGAATAGCATCGGCGACAACACTGATCCTTGCGGCACGCCGATCTCGTTGGATTACTCTGTACTACCCCGGTGCTTGCCAGTTTTCACCAGATATTTGCGTCCGCTTAGAAAAGTCTTGATAAATTTCAGTGGCCTGCCCCGCACCCCTAGCTTGCGAGTCGTGTTGATGACTGTGGTGTGAGGCAGGGTGTCGAAGGCTTTCTTGATGTCCACTGCCACCAGGAGTTGGCGGTGGCATTGCGTCGGCCGGTTCATTAAGTACTCTCGAATCAGTACTAGACTGTCCTGTGTGCCTAGATTTTTGCGGAATCCTGTCTGAGCAGGGTGCAACAGCTCTCTCTTCTGCTCGATTATCCAGTCGATCCGTGCAAGCACCGTGCGCTCCATCAGTTTGCACAGGACAGAAGTGAGCGAGATGGGGCGCATGTTGCTTGCGCAGTCGGGCTTCTTCCCTGGTTTCGGGATGGGGCACACCCAGGACAGTTTCCAGCTATCTGGGATGGTGCCTTCGCGCCAGTGGTCATTAATTAATTTCAGCAGATCTCTCTTGATCGCCTCCGGGAGGTTCTTGAGCATGGAATTAGTGATCCCGTCTGGCCCCGCCGCGCTTCGCTCGTTGCCCTTTTCGATCGCTGCCTCCATTTCCCACAGTGTAAAATCCGCTTCATACTCCTCGTTTTTCGATTCTTCAGGGGTGTAGATTACCGGGTTTGGGCTGGTAGCGGGCTGTGGGAAAAAGACGTCCCCGATCTCATCTAATATTTGCTTGACTTCCTTATTTTCCGCTAAAGCCAGGTTCGGTGCCGTGTTTCCCCCCTTGCTCTTGCCCAGCATCGTATTGCATACAGCCCACATGCGTCTCAGTGAAGTTCGTTCGTTGAATCCTTCGCACAACCTGGTCCAGTCGTCCCTGCACAGGTTGTTGGCGTGTCGTTGCGCCTCCTTTGCGTACCTGTTTGCTTTGCGGATGTCCCGTTTTTTCCGAGTGCGACGGTAGCGTCGCCTCTACGCGATTTCTCAGGAATGAACAAGACAAAGAAGTAACGCCATATTGTGTTACCGCGAAATCCGCTTGTTCTAGCGGCCAACAAGCTCCGCCCATTGGCCAAACTCTCTCAGTATAAACGGCTCTGCCAGGGGTCTACCAGGGGTTAGAGACCTTTTCTTTAACGGCGCCGCCATCTTGAGAATTGCGGCGCCGACGACGCCGTCTAGCGGCTTAGAAAA
Organism: Ixodes persulcatus; assembly: GCA_013358835.2. NCBI lineage: Eukaryota > Metazoa > Arthropoda > Arachnida > Ixodida > Ixodidae > Ixodes > Ixodes persulcatus. Next base: position 223,785 of record JABSTQ010010204.1, read on the forward strand.
AGAAATACCAGCTAGTTCTGGCTGCACAGCTATCTGGGTAGGCAACGGTGTGGGTATGGGGGGAACTTGGCTAGACTTGGCTATGGTGGGCTGCAATAACTTGGTTGGAGCTTGTCCGGTTGAATCCAGCTGGCTACTCATAGGCCATCACCTTGCCTCCTCGAGAGAACGACGACGAAGACGGTGGGGTGTTTTGATTGAGTTTCCACAACGAAAGAATATATTAGCCGTTTAATGTAGTCTATGCAGGTAAGCTTTCGGCATTTGATAGCTCCATCTTGAGTGGTGGCATATAGACGTTTTCATAAATTTCACATACCATGGGGCTTGCAGTGATAACTTAATTGAACCACCTGCACCGGGAATTAAAATCGGTCTTTTTATTGTAAACGAAGTGGTCGTGAGCTTAAACGTGAAGTTGAGTCTAATACGAATCTCTCGCGATTCAAGCTCGCAATTGACTGACTTCATAAATAAGGATTCTTCGGGAAAATGCGGAGCTCGATAACATTGCAGCCACACTCGCGCTGCAGCTTCTTGTGCTCATGGCACACTTTCTGTTATTGCTCTTATGCTTTTTAAAATTATTTATCCATCCGACGACCACGCAGTGGTAGCCAGACAACCGTAGATTTTCGGAAATTGCAGCACGGTAAAAAGGAGCACTCGGAACTAACTCATGCACGACGTCCGTTTTTAAGCCTTTTCGCCCATACCCTTAGCGGTTGCATACCCTGTGTCAGCGGGCAATCCAAAAATGCACCAGGTCGAGGGTACGTCAGTTACTGGTTGGTTGAGGTTATGCGAAAAAGGTCTATAGGCTCCCTACGGGAGCCAGAGTTGCGCGTTCATGCATGGCATGTGGATTCAGCTCCTCACGTGACTGAATTCGGCGAATAGCAGCGCCGCGCTCAAAAGCCGGGGAACGTACGCCGGGGCGCGTGCACGTCTACTTTGCTGCACGACACTTGATACGGCTCCTCACGTGATCGGATCTCGGCGAATAGCGGCGAGGGCGGCACGCGGCACGTGGAATCAAACGCGCAACTCTGGCTCCCGTAGGGAGCCTATAGACCTTTTCTGTTTCCTGTCGTTCTCAGTCACGTGGGTTCCATATCTGGTATGCGGGGCGAAAAAATAATAAAACGTTTGAACCTGGAATATGCTAGAAAATATAAGTGAGGGCCTCACTTATATTTTCTGGCATATTCCAGGTTCAAACGTTTTATTATTCCAGACATGTACACGTTACCCAAAAAAAGTAACTAAATACCGTTACTCGTTACTCGCTCGAAAAGTAACTAAATACGTTAGTTACCGATTCTCAAAAGGAACGCGTGAGTTACCTCAAAAGTAACGAGTTGCTTTTCACGTTACTCTGACCACCAAATACACAACTGTTTTTGTTTCATGGTTTATTGTTTTCTCTTTAGTAGTTGTTGCCCTTAAGCAGCAGCTGCCTGTTGAAACTTTCATCAGTTACGTTTCCCCGCTTCCTTGAAAATACATTTCCGGTGACGCTGAAGCGTCGTTCTACTGACGCGTTTGAAGGAACGGCAGTGTTGTGCTTCAGAAAGAGCTGGTGAATTTTCAGGAACTGCGCCTTCCCGTGTTTGCAACCTCCCGGTTTGCATTCGGTGCGTACCCGGTTCTAGAAAGTTCAACCAACGAACCTGATTGTGCTCGCTGGGTGAAGGACATTTCCAGCGTTAGAGTTCAGTACAGCAACGTTTATCGCTGGACATGTCGGTCGAACTGTTCGACTGACGTGTTTAGCGATATACGTTGCTCTACTGTCACACTGTTTAGTTGTATTTCGGGTTTTCCATCTGCCTTTGTCGCAATGCACACATACTAAGTGTAGAATGAAAACAAGGCCGTTCAAGCGGTGTTGTACACGTTACTCCTCAAAAGTAACGAGATACCGTTACTCGTTACTTGGCCTTAAAAGTAACTAAATACCGTTACTCGTTCCTTTTCTGAAAAAGTAACTAAATACGTTACTCGTTACCAAAAATAGTAACTAGGTACAAGTAACTCGTTACTTGTAACGCGTTATGTACATGTCTGAGTGAGGCAAATCAAGAATGTGTGACAATCACGCATTTTTCGTAAACACCTTCCAGCTGCGGGGAGAGATCAAAAAGATGTTTTACCGCATACCAGAAGTGACGATATTCAAGATGGCTGCGCGCTTGTGGAAAAGGTGTATACAGGAACTCTACCAGGGGTCAGAGCCGTTTATTGAGAGAGTTTGGTCATACATTGGTTTGAATAGGCGAGCATCTCGGGCCAACCACAGGCCGCGAAACAGCCCCTAGTGGTGGTCGCGTGCTCTAAATTTGTGCCACGACTATACTTCGTTTCACCTTATGTGCGAGCGAAGGCAAAACTGGAAGCGCGAGCACGGAAGCTCCGTGCGTTCAGGCTTTGCTCGAGCGCGCGAGCTGGGGAGAAATGCAAAAAGCGCTGGTCTCGCGCTTCTAGCTTTGGCTTCGCTAGCAGGTAAAGTGAAACGAAGTATAATTTGAGCCGTGCCGAGCGGAACTCCGCGTCTCAAGACGCTCGCGCACCCCACCCTTTGCACTGCTTTCTTTCAGCCAGTCTCAGGACGCTGTTCTAGCAGTGCAGACAAAGGCATGGGCACGAGCGCGTGGCTTTGGAAAGTGCCTATGCACGAGGTCTCGTACAAACAATAGCCTTTCGCTGAGCTAGGCTCACGCGCCTGTGCCTTTGTCTTCACTGTCGACATTTGTGAGATGGAGTAGAGGTCTCCTGATTGGTCGACGCTGTGTCACAAATTTAGTTTACGCTCTAAGCGTGGGGGGAATATTCGGCGCTGGCGGCGGCCTTTGCTCCGCCTATTGTCCAAACTCTCCTAATATACGGCTCTGCCAGGGGTGAGGTGACAGCGCCCCCCGCGAATTGCGACGGGTGGTGGCGATTGCCCCAATTGCAGAGGCCGTAAGAAGAGAAAGAGAGCGCGCGCTTCCAGTCCGGCCGTGGTTGATCCCGCTCGTCACGTGACTGAATTCAGCGAATAGCGGCGCCGCGCGGCGCGCTCAAAAGCAGGGGAACGTACGCCGGGGCGCGTGCAACGTCTACTTTCCTGCACGGCACTTGATCCGGCTCCTCACGTGATCGCACAACTCAGTTTTCTCTCGTGACGTCATTAAATGCGAGCGACAAGTTCGACTGTGTAATTAGCATGGTGGAAGCTGGAAATCATTGCGCTCTGAAACCAACACTGCCAACACCGTCAAAATTGAAGTTCTTACATTGCTCTTATTTCTATCGATGAGAAACGCTTTGCAGACGTCATAGTCAGTACTCGGCCAATCGTGGAAGGCGGACCACAGCGACGCCTTTGATCGCGCACGTCTCCAATACTCAGCAGTCGCGCACACAGCTATGGCCGCCAGGGAATACTCCCTATAAGTGTATTTTTCATCTTGCAATTGTATGAAGAGTTGTTAATGCGAGTTGTTTATCTAAGGACGTATGATGAATGCGAAGCCCTCCTGTGATGAGGAGGAACTTGTAGCATAAAGGCCGGTTCAGACACTTGCGTTTGACTGCGTTTGACTGCGTTGCGTCGAGAACCGAAAGCGAGTCACCGGCACATCTGTGCTCCGTATGAAGCGTGGAATCCAATTCAAGGAATCATCTTGGCACGCGATATAAGCAGCAGGGATGTCCTGGTTTGTCGCCGCCGCAACGCAGTCAAACGCAGTCAAACGCAACTGTCTGAACCAGGCTTAAAGCCTGGTTCAGACAGTTGCGTTTGACTGCGTTTGACTGCGTTGCGGCGGCGAGAAACCAGGACATCCCTGCTGCTCATATCGCGTGCCAAGATGATTCCTTGAATTGGATTCCACGCTTCATACGAAGCACAGATGTGCCGGTGACTCGCTTTCAGTACTCGCCGCAACGCAGTCAAACGCACTCAAACGCAAGTGTCTGAACCGGCCTTAACAGTTGCCGACGACGGAAGACGGTGGTATCCATGGGGATAGTTTAATTAAAGGGGTACTCCGGCGATCTCTTCATGGTCCCCGATTTGCTTGAAGTTTTGCTAAACTCGCCAAACAACATCGCTAAAATAGTATCCCAAATAATAGGTTAAAATATATTTTTTTCACGAAGTTATTGAATTTACAATTCTGGTCCTCATCGTCTTTTTTCAAACTGATTGTCTCTACTGGCAACAACGAAAAAGTGACGTCAGTGGAAGGCAGGGGTTCACTCTTTGGACTGTAGAATTTGTTCCCAACTGAGTACAAGCAGTTTCATGGTGTCAAATGAATGTTTTGGAAGCTCGCTCCAGTACCCACGCTCCAGCACGGAACAAATGATGGGCATATTCTATTTTTTAGACTGCTTGCTCGACTGGCAAGCCTGCCCGACACTGACGTCACGGCATTGAAAAGTGCGGGTATATTTGAATGTTGGTTTTTGCATCATTTTCATTTGCCGATTTCGCAATAGCTATTATGAATTTCGCGATACTAAATAGCATACCGGAAAGGGTAAAGGCCGGGGAGTCAGAAAATATGGTTAGTTGAGGTAGCTCAAAAAATCGCCGGAGTACCCCTTTATTAACCAAGGCTTGACAGAGACACGCGCGAAGATTTTAGGCAAAAAAAAAACTGGTTGCAAGATGCGACATTGCGCACTTGTTATTCCAAAACTGTAGAATAGAACCTTAGCAGTTCAAGGAATAGAGATTTAAAAACCTTTTTTAAGAAGCCGGCACTAACACACCACTCAGTTCACCACTAATTTGACAGCGCGGTGGGAAATACAATCCCGCAGGACCAATCAACTGCATGCCTCCCTTTTATCACCTGCGCCCGCTTTCTGCCCGTGGCTATGAGCGAGAGCGTGTCCAAGTGGCAAAAGAATCGAAGTATCACTGTTCCAATGAGCACGTACTGCTTCAAGCACAATCTCAGCTATAGGGGTGAACGGAGAATAGTAAACCATCGATGAAATGAATGATTCACGTTTCACCTTCACTCGCTTGACATATAGGGAGGGTTCACGTGAGGCCGATATTGGGGGTCGCACAGAAGGATAAATAAATTGTAATACAGAAGTGATTTTCTTATTTCACAATATCAACGGACATTTTCTCTGACATTTCCTGAATACGGTATCGCGGTTGATGTGGCTGCGGATGTTTGCGGCCCACGAGCCTTCAGATGCTCTAGCTCGGATTTGAGGAAAGGTAACTCCATGTTCCCAGACAAAAAAAGAACGTTGCACGACTGTCGTGGCAGGACGAAAAACGAAGCCAAATGACGGCACGTTCAGGCGGCAAAAAATAGCGAGCCCGCCCGCTCGCTTCTGCACGTGACCTCCGTGGCAAAACAAAGAGCTCATATTCCGCCCGTGGTCTCGCAACTGCAGGAACAAATGCTCCATGCGGTATGGGCGCTTTCAATATTTACGAAGCTCGCACGGTGCTTCCGACTCCGCGTGTTTAGCCCTAGCTACGAAATATTTGCGCGGCACTATTAAAAAGACGAATCGAGAAAACAGATGCCCGAAAAGAAATGGCCGCATACATTACACGGCTTTCCTTTCGTACGGGCACGTCGAGCGCAGTACCGGGAGCGCTTTCGGTAAGCGTCGATTCAAATTTAACGCAAACGGAGAAAACAAAAAGTGGAAAAAAAATATTAAAATAAAATTTTGGAACTGCATTATTATTATATGTCCGTAATATTAAAAAAAAAATGTATATATATGTATTGAGAATTCAATGAAGAACGTACGTACCTACACCCCACGAAAGAACGGGGAATTCGGCAGCAGGTTTAAAAAACGTATATTATAGCGTTCAAACAACAACAAAAAAACGAGAAAAAACTTTAATTTGCTGCTGCCCTTTTGTACAGACCAACGTCGAATCAATGGTTCCTATTTTAGCGTAGAAAGGGAACAAAAAATAAAAAAATCGGTCATCAATTCCCTTCCGTGGCGCCTCTCTTCTTCACTCCTCGGTGCGCGTTCCTCGAAGCAAACAGCTCCAATCGTGCTCTCAAAAATAAGCCCATTGTTTCGTCGCATGACGTCTCTCGTTTCCGACCCCCCTTTCCAGCCTCCATCCGCCATTAAAGAAAGCGAGCCCACACACTTAAGCGCGCTGAAGTGATTCGGTCTGCTGTGCTTCTTCTTAAACACGACGCCCACCCCCTGGGCTTTTTATCCTTCCGTCCTCTCTGGGAAGACAGACACTCTCCAACCAAAACGAGACAGTAAGGTACAGGAAAAAGGAAATACCCAGAAGCGGTCCTCGGCCACAGAAACCTCGTCATGAGGGACTTCCCCTCTTCGCGCTGATCTCCAACATCGGAGCGACGACCCGCTCCGTGTAGGCGACGTTTTCGGAACAATCACGACCCACAACTGAAACAAAACGGGTTCGAATCGCTTCCACTGGCACCACGGCGCCACAACAGTGACCAACAACTGCTAAAACGAACAAAATGGTGGCCTCGAAAGACGCAGTTTAAACAAACAAAAAAAGTAAAAGAAAAATGGCCACGCAAATAGAAGAAAAAAAAGAGAATGTTAAAAAGAGAAAAAGTCACTGAGAATGGAGTAGATGCTCTACTGGCACAGAAAGAAGAAAGAACGGTGGATGACTGGAAGAATCGTCGCAGCTCCAAACAACGCCACGACGGGAGAAGAGATGGAAAAAAATCTGTGCAGGCTTTTCAACCCCCCCCCCCCCCCCCTCCGCAAAAGTCCCGCATCTTTTTTTTTTTTTGTATTTTTTTGGTTTTCCATCGACGCGGGGCGTCCCAGTCGGAGAACATCCCTTCCCGTCTCCCCAGATCCCCATCTTCCCCTCGCCGCCGCCCACCCTCTTGCAATCCCAGAGATCGCTCGCCGAGGAACGTAGTTGTGGAGAGAGGGAAGGGTAGAAGGGGGTGCGCACGAGAGGAGAGAGAGGAGAGAAGGAGGGAGGGAGGGCAATCCGGGCCTCCGAATCTCGGGACGGCCCAGGGAGCGCGTCGCGGCGGCGAGAGGTCCACTTTTCCCGACGCAGCGGGACGAGCTTGTACGAAGCGGGCGAGCGAGCGAGCTCGTGAGGCATGGCGAATCTGGGACCTATGCCGCCGCTGCTTCTGGTGCTGATATTGATCGTGGCGTCGGCCGCGGTGCGGGCGCTGCTGGTGCGGCCCGCGCGGGACGCCCATGGCGGTGCCACGGGGTCTGGGGGCGACGACGACAACAACAACCACGGCGACAGGACCAGGCTCAAGCTCATCGTGGTGCTCGTCCAGGGAGTTCGCGCCGACTACGTCGATCACGAGGTCCACACGGGCTTCGAGAGGCTGGCCAGGGCGGGCGTCCGGGCAGAGTACGTGCTGCCCGTGTTCCCGTCCAGCCCGTACCCCAACGCTTACAGCATCGCCACTGGTACGTGAGTCGAAGCATTTCTTTTTGTTTCATTTTTTTATAACTTTGTTTTCTCGGTTAGTACGTTCCGAGAACGGGGGTTCATCGCGTCGTTGCCTCTTTTTCGGAGCAGAGGGACTGACAAGAGAGCGGTCTTGTGTTGGCACGACTCGGCCAGATGTTCTTCCAGAGTTGGGGTTGCTTGTATTCCGCTATGGGACCCCCTCTCCGGTCTTCTTGGAAGCGGAGCGCTTATAAGAAGTGGTGTGCGTGGCGGCTGTTGCGGGCTCTTACGGCGCGTTTTGAGCCCGCGTATAGAGAGTGAAGTTGCGGGTAGCTTCTGTTAAACGTCTCTGTTGCTCCGATTTCGGGAATAAAGAAGAACGTGGCCCGCGGACGCACTTCGCAAAGTTCGCCTCGCGGAAACTGACGCCAAAGAAACTCAAAAGTCTGCCACACGCTCCCAGCGGCGTGCACTTTTGCTTTTATATCGCTGTTTCTATGCTCTCTTTAAAATTGTAAAACAAAAGGAAAAAAAAAAAAAGGTTTATAGTTTTAGCTGCGTACCCTCGGCGTACAGCCGTAGGCAAAAGATCCCTTTCATATTTTATTAACAAGTATTTAGACCTTTATTCGCGACTCATTCTATCTGTCTTAAGAGAAAACTGAAATACCCTTTTGAATCTTGTTTAGCCGGCATGGTCCTCACCACGCTTCAGTAATCATTTGACATCATCCCCGTAGATCGGCTAGAATTCAAAAAGACGCGATTCTTCTAGTCGGGAATATTTTATTGCTTCGAAATGCAGTGCGCGCCCTACTTTCTGTCTTCCTCAGGGACAGTTTTCCCGCCGTTAACACACACTCACACACAAAAAGCATTTTTGGTCACGATGTAAATCGATGCCTTGAAATCCTACTAAAGTCGTTGACAACTTAAGAAACGCAGGGCGTGGCGAAACGCGAGCATCTCATTATCGCTCAGCAGCCAATCAGATTGCGGCATGAGCCGGTAAGGACGCTCAGGGACCAATGAAGAAGCGCGAGCATAGCAAGCCACACCCTGCTAAGTCGTCTGTGACTATAAGTAGAAAATGACGCAATTCTATTGTTACTTGCTCGTTTAATATTGATCTAAATGTAGTTTCATATAGCGTATAAGAAGTTATCCAGCAGAAGTTAATGAGATGTTGATAAGAAGCGTGTCCCTCGTGTAAACTAAAGCTAGGAACCACAATTTAACTAAGGCGACACATAACAGCGAAGGAAGCTGAAAATAGTACGCAAAGTTATTCGTACATGTATATATCCGCGATAAATTTGGTAGAGCACATTCAAATCGCAGTCAATTATTCTTGAGTGCTCTCATGGTTCGCTGTCGGCCGCAAAAGACAAGGCGTGAGGTTGATGAAAAGGACTATACTCGTTTTCACCTGAAGAACCGTAGTGAAAAAAGTAGTCCGGAACCTCGCGGAGCATTACTAATTTCCACCTTTATGTAGATAATTAAGATGCAAGTAGGTGCGTTTTAGATTGGATAAAAGTTATTTAAACGAGACGTACACGCTTCAAACAACCAAAGCATCGCTTCTTTTTCTGACAACCAAATCTTGTAAGAACTACATCGCGCGGCGTATGAACAATGCGCAAAGCTTCCGTGTTTCTTGAGATAGAATCGAGTATAGATCATAATGGCAATTTTTAAGCTTGTCTTTTTTTCAAGTGCTGACGTTCGTCATTTTTGATTAGCACAATAAAAAAATGGCAACGAGAAGGACATTGAAGATGACAATCTTGCTACACATCGGACTGGTAAGCCACCAGTTAGCGTCTATATTGTGGACTCGCTCGTGGCCGGAGGGTATCACTTCATTTTGGGCAGACCATGCCAATCAATATGAGCTCAGTTGTGGACGTTTCTCGACACCAGTGCTCGTTGCTCCAGTCTGTGACACTGCGTACGGGGTTTATTATAAAGAATATATAGTGTCTAAACGACCCTTCCGCTGTAAAACGAGCCGGAAAAATTCGCCGACTGCACATAGAAAGATCACACTTTCATTGAATGTGCACTGAGCAGGTCAGTTTTATACCATGTGAAATTTCAACATACAGTTCTCTTCCTGTAAACCTTTACAGCGATAAACTCATGACTCCGGGTGCGTTCGCGGACGACTGGGTTAGCGACGCGCTATTTACTTGTGGTGCCGGACTTGGGACGTTAATATGCGCGAATAAATCTTTAATGCATATGAACGTCGTGCTCGATGTAATAACAGTTATTTTGTTGTTCTTGTTGGTTTTGCGTCCGGAGGAAACATTGTGGAGAGATATCCATGAACCTCGTGTTTCCACAAAAAGACATGGCACGTCGATAAATTATTTTTACGCTTTTGGCAGTTTGAAATTAATTAGGCAGCTGCTGTCCATCAAGAATAAGAACAAAAAAATATGGTGAGTGCATGCACTCTACAGACTAAAAAGGGAGATAGTATAATACGTGATCACGTGTTGCGTAAACCAACTTGTGTAAACGCACGGGCAGATATTCTGAGAAGTATTAAAAACAACCGTGGCTTGTTTTTTGTTTTATTTTTGTATTTCTTGCTTTGCTTGACCACAATTTAAAAAAACTGATATATTTCAAGCTTTTTTTTTTAATGGATATGGTGTGTTTGCCACCAACATTGTCTATCAGCTAAGCTGTTTGAACTTCCTAGTTAGCGTCGTACCAAATTGATGTGATAATATTTTTGCCTTTATAATTTAGACATACTCGACACTTTTAGCCGCCAAACGCGCCTTTGGCAATTAAAAAAGATCTCTGGGAGGAGCATAACAAAAAGTTGTTAGTCAAAATTCTTATTATTTGTAGTTTACTTATATATCACGTTCACCGTCTTCTCGCGTTTTTGTGCATTTGTTTTGCAGTCATACTTAACTTATGTACTTTCTGTATTTTAGGCAGAATGCGCCGCAGCGCGGCTAGAATTCTCGTGTGCAGAACGCACATCAGTTGCATTTCCGCGCTTTGGGATTACTGGACTTCCACGAGTGCTCTGCCGTTTTAGGGGAGATCATGGGCCACGTTCTTCCGTCGAACAGAAAGTACACACGTGCGCTGAACGGAATGAGAAAGTACAGCGTGTCTCAAAAGATAAAAATATAATTTTTTTTTTTTTATTGCAAAAGGAAATTACGCGCCGCTGAACACTCATTTACCGCGAAAATATAGCGCTAGTCGCGTCCGTACCAGATGCCAAAGTTTCAGAACCAAGCGCGGTATCTAATTCGAAAGTTAGAAGTGATTTTATAAAAATCTCAATAGAAAAAAAAAACTGATTTTCGCCTTTTTTTATTTTTTTTTTTTTTTTGGGGGGGGGGGGGTAACTGGTTTTATTTAGCTTCATGTATTCGAGAGCTTCGTCGACCACCATTTTCCCATTAAAAATTTCATAAGATCACTTAAAAACATTTAAATGGGATAGCGGTTAGTTGTGAAGCTTTGGCATCTGGTTCGTACCGCTAGCGCTACATCAGGGCGGAAAATGAGCGTTTGGTGGAGACACATCTGAACGGTTGCCTCACCCTGTTCAACTCTAACGTTGTAACTAGGATATAGTTCCAGCTCCAAATTGGGAAACAAAAAACAGAGATAGAACAATATGCACCAACTAGCTCAACTCAAGCCCGTAACTCAAATTGTAATCCTAACTTTGTCACTGCCCGTTCCAAAGCGCAAACAGGTATTTTAAAAAATGAAACGGGCTTGAACCCATTATTTAATGCTGATTCCGTTGCGCTTCCATATTTCAGCAGGTACAACCGGGCACTAAAATGCACCTTTGAAGAAAACTCGTTACAAAGACTCGTTTTATCCGAGCGTAGAGTCTCCATGTTTTAGTTGAGAATGTGATAAATATTTGCAACACTCTACACTTTGTACGACGTCATGTCAGATGCGTTCAGTCATAAATTAAACACTGTCCATTCGAAGGAAGAAGGCAAGGCAACGTTCGCACTGAGATAGCATCGCCAGTCGCGCTTAAAGTTCACACCGAGGTGCTCCACGCGGTAATGCTGAAAAACGATAAGGACCTTAAAACGCGTGACTGGAGGAAGTGTTTCCAGAACGAACCTCCCTGCATGCCGGCCGGATGGGCGGATTAACATTTACCATAATGTCGCCTACTCTACATACATATCGTTGCGAGAAAAGGAAACATTCGGCAATTTCTTTTTTTTTTTCTTTTTTTTCTTCTCTTTGAGCGCAGCAGGCCCACTTGATGGCGGACAGCGGAAGGGTATATATTTTCAAATACCTAAGCTAATTCGAATGTAATTATCTACTTAATAATAGGTGATATCTTAAACGGCTAAGTAGATCATTCAAACTCCCACAAACTCCCTGTCGTTGTAAAGAAGAATCGGCGCACAGAAATTTCCGATAAAAACAGAAGAGGAAATCTGGAATCGTCTACCCGTTCAGTTATCTGAAATTGCCGCGTGAACGAGAACAAGAAATGTTCGGCAATATTGACCCAGTTATAAATCTGACTATAGCATGTGTGCAGCGAGTGTTCGGCGTACTCGATTATTGTAATTCAATTCTACACGCGTGTCTAACAAATGAAAGAATCATCACATTCTTTGGAAACGACAACCGTGTTCACATTGGGCGCGTTCAGTAGCGGCCCCGGAGTCAAGGAGTCACTGACTCCTTCCACTGGACGGCCAAAAGTCACTTCCAGTGCACGTAACTCCGGGGCTTCGGAGTCAAGCTCCGAAGCACCGAGTCTGGAGACGGTGCACGTAGAGTCAAAGGAGCTAAAGATGACGTCATTTCCTGACTGGTGACGATTTCCGGTGAGAAAATCCCAAGAGCTCTGACTCGAGTCACTCCGTTCGGGGGCAAGGGAGGCGCTACTGAACGCGCCCATTGAGACTGCGAGTCAATTGGAATGTTGAGAATGGCACCACTATATACGCTAACCGCAGATTGTGGAACGAATTGTATTTATGAATTAAAACCTAAAACCCATCGAGTAGCTTCGGAGTGACTAACAGAAATGAAGGAGACGCGTTAATTTCATTGGTTGTTGCTGCGTTACCCAACTGGTCGCAACAACAGGTTCAACAGAAAGAGAATAAAATTACTGCCTTTCTCGTGGGATTGTTGTTGACGACGTTAAAATGTGGCCCTGTCAGATTTCGTGAACAACGACATTCGATTGAACAGCTTGTTGTTGTTCTCGCGTAGCTAGCCTCGCTGACTTGCGTGCCGTTCATAAGGAACGCCCTGTCAGGCTGCGCGGCGAGTGAACACCAACGCATGCTACTTATTTACCTCCGTTCGTGTGCGGTTATGTGTCGCTAGGATCTCCTACAAGATATTAGAGCACGGGGAGCAAAAGCTCGAGCGGCGGAATTCAGTGATCCTACACTCTGTAAGAAACCTGAAGTGCCTCATTTTTCGCGAAGCGCTTGGGTCAGCCAATCGCTGCAAGCAATGGTGCAAGCTCGGCGAATATGAAGTATAAAATAATCTTTAGCCTTAGCATAATTCTTCAACTTGTTGTTTTTTTTGTTTGTTTTCTTCATTTTACAATATAGACATTTATATTAAATTGGTCACAGCCACAAAGTGAATTTATATCGGCACAGAACATTCGTCATATTTAAATGCGAAATATTTATTAATTGTTCGTTTTTAATGAAATGCTCTCGTACCACTCAACACTTCCCTATATTGGTCAGCTGTCAGTCAGTAATCACCACATCATCGATATCTTCTTTTTTTTAAGCTGTGTCATACAAGTGTGTTTTCCAAGAAAAGAACGTTTTGGCCGTTTCGTGAAATGCTCTGTAAATCACCGCACAGTAAATTTCAAAACCGCTTCAGCTGCGTCTGCATTTTTTTTTCTTTTTTGCAATCTGTCCGGTTTTTTTTCCTCAGTCGCATCTTTACGTTGCATTTGTACGAGTATTTTGTTTTTATTTTCCAATCTCCGTTTTATGTATAGAATGATTCACTGCCTACATGGGAGCTCATCCCCAACGGCCATTTTATTTAGCCACTTGCGTGACATTAGAATGGCGAAATCGCTCCACTTCACCAACGCTTGCCCCCCCCCCCCCCCCCCCCTTCCTAAAAAGAAAGACCAGACAGCAATAAATAACCGCAGTCTCTTGTTTCTCGTGCGCTTCTTACGTTTTATTTACTATAACCCCGCAGGCCATCAAATCATGAAGCGCGTACACGAACCATCCAAAACTAACCCCACGCATAGTCCCTAAACCATCCACTGACGTCAGATATCGGTTTCGCAATACGCTTCCTTGCCACAGCGCTCGTAGACAAAAGCCTTCCCGATTAGGTAATCTCCGCACTGCGCAAGGCTTATGCGATTGAGACACGCCTACAACAAACGAAGAGCTGCCATGCGCTTTACTCAATCTTTCCCGTCTCGCTTGAACCCCCGTGAGCCCTCTCTTTCCCTACTTGGCGCAAGTTTTTCGGGGGTAGTTTAAGCGAATTCATCTCCTAAAACCAGTATACATAAATAAAAGAGTCAGCGTTTTCTTCTTTTTTTTTTCGCATTAATTGAAAGGCGCTAACTTAAGAAGATAGATGGAATTCCCAAAACAAGACAAACAAAATAGTCTGTGGGTGGGTCTAAAACAGGATCAGCAAGGTTGTCTTACAACCGAGCTCGACGTCTTGCCTTCGGAAGCAGCAGGGAGAAGTATCGGGGGCTATTGTAAAGCAGCACTTGAGTAACATGAAGTCGCTCCAGTTTCTCTCCTGGGGGAACTTGCGAGGAAAGATGGCGACGCTGTATGCCGCCGTATCCCGAAGTAAAGGAAACTAAGAAGATGGGTCTATCGAATATTTACAGGGGGCACGGTGTCAGCGAACCCAAAACTTTAGTTGTTGTTGGATTTTTTTTTTCTTCTTTACTCTCCGATTTGGTGTTGACGACGTCCGGACACATAGAATTAGGTAAAACTGGGGCTAATTGGTGAATTTCCAACGCGCTCGAAACATCGCAAAAGATCACAAAGAAACAGGACAGGAGGAATCGCTCTCCATAAACGATTTCTTGTTCCTGGTAGACATTTTCGCTAATAAGTATATAGTTTCATATTGATGCCGTTTCCACGCGATGCTTTCCATGTAGAGAAGTTATAGGAACGGCCCTTATGTAAAACAAGAAAGAATTATAGAGAGGCAGTAAAGAGGACAGCACGTCTTGATTTGTAGTAGTGGCCTGTTATAGTGATAAATCTTAAGATCTAATGTTCTAAAACCGAATAAAGGCTAGGCAAACTTCGTGAAGAAGGACTGAAATTTTACTTAAGACTGCATAAAAGTGTAAAAAGAGTAACTAAACTCTTTGTTACACTGCGCACGTATCATAGTGAGGCATATAAGGTTTGAAGCCAATCATCGGGGGTTGATCAGTTCACTCTTAAGTCACCAAGCCGACATCCCCTACAGTAAATTTCGCGACAGTAACACTCGTCGTTTCCCGATAAAGATCCACCTGAAGACATCCACAAAGCTGAAAATTTACTGTCTCAATTAACAATATCAGCATCCATTTCGTTGAATATACTTTTAAACTAAACGTCATATTTCACTTCCTGGTAGCTGTGAATATTTTTCCACGCTCGTAAGTGCAACCTCTGCCTTTAAGTGCACACGACCCTTCATCGGCCTCCGAAAATATCTAAACCTCGTAAGATAAAAACATATCAAACCATCGCGGAGCAGCTCAGTCCTCGAATACTCTCAAGAAATCATTTGGTCGAACTCAAAAATCACTCTGGGTCACAGAAAACTTCTTTTTGAATAAACAATAGCCAGGAAAGATTAAAAAAATCGTTGCATTGGCTGCGCATGGACGAGTTGCTCAACATTTGCGTCCAATACCACCCCAAACGACTCGATAAGTTCGATCCTGAGCACGTATGTTTGCCTACGCGGCTGATGACCTCGTATCAGGGTCATCGTCTGTATTTATGTATATAAACAACGTGCACAGATGTACGCGGGATGACCGAAGCGATTAGGAGAACTCCCAACTTTGAGAGAAAAAACGAGTCGAGAGTCTACGATTTGCCACGAGTCGAGATCGGCGATCGACGACTCTGGGGGTCGTCGTCGACGGCACCCAGCTTTATCGGTTGACGATTGTTTACACGTCTTGGCAGCCCCCGTGAAGAAGGTACCGGAGAACGTTCCTAGAATGAAAACCTTTCTGGCTTTTCTCTCGGGCCTGGTTTTTTTGGGGGGAAAGCGGTGATGGGATCTGGGATCATTACAAACCCCACGCACGAAGAGAATCAAACGTAGCCTGTTCGACGCGTGATGACATCTCCTTACAGTGTTTTTGTTTTTGTTAGGATTTGTTTGCAACCTTCGCAACAACATTTCGCATCACTCAAGCTCGAACAACAAACTTTGTGATAACAGACCGCAAAAAAACACAACACAGCTTTTTCTGGCATATAAAAAAAAATTGCAGTATAATATGTTTTTGAGAACCGTTAAGTTGTTTTCTTTTTTTTTTTTTTTTATTAGCATGACTTCATGTTAACCCCTATTTTGTCACCAACCGTGGAGTAAAAAAAAGACGAGTAATTTTCAGTTTAATTTGGTCGCCTGGCATGACTTTCCAGGTGTTAGGTGGGTCACAGAAAATGAACATAGAGATAATGTTTCGAATACGGAAGACAAGTATGGTTACATTTCTAAAACAATGTGTTTCTAAATAAGATTAAGGAGCTAAAATAAACAAATGTCGTGAGTCTATTTTATACTAAAATCACTGCCACACATTATGGTATCATCTTTATTTATGCAAGATAATGTTTTATTGCAATATAATTTCTTTTAAAGTACCGTATTTACTCGAGTATAACCCGCACTATATATGAACAAGGCCCTTGTGTCAAACTTTCCCGCAAAGCACATATACAGCCTAGTAACCAGGATTTTTTTTCTTTGTCAAAAGTGATGACTATTACATGGGTACCGTCTTCACTGCGTGTTTATTTGGCTCGGTGGACTTTAAATAGGTCATCAATAACCATCGCAACCAGTCGCTGAATGATCTAAAATTTGTTAATCAACTTTTTTTTAAATTATTTTATGAGTCATGTTCAAATTTCAGTTTCTGAGACATCACTTTTTACGGGATACACCAATCTATAAAACTTGTAAAGAGGCAATGAGTTTTACCATATCAATTGTTTAGTTCTCGCGTGTTTGCCGTCTGGTTCTGAAACTGGACGCTGAAACGCCCCGTACGCAGGGGCGGATTTAGAGGGGGGGTCCGGATGTCCTGACCCCCCTCTTGATTTCTGCATGTGTAAAATTTAGGGCGTGAAATGAGGGAGAGGGGGAGGGGGTCCCTAACCATGTGGTACGCTGACCAACACCTGACCCCCCCCTCAGGAAATTCCTGCATCCGCCCCTGCCCGTACGTATGTCCAAGATCATTCTTCGAAGGCTGACGTATATGTACCCGTGATGGGCACTCTCCGTCATCTCTGCAGCGTGTCGGTGGCGGAAACGCCGATCGCGCGCTGTCGAGGTATACCGACAAAAGTTCCCGTCACTCTACTGCCCAATTCTTGGGCAGTAGAGCCCCGTTGCCTTTTCGCAAATTGTATCGCTCGGTTTACTCTATAATCTGACTGCCTTCGCAACTGCAATTGCAATATTATTGGCAAAGCGGTTAATTAAAAGAGGTTATGAACAAATTGTAGTTAATTAGCCATGCTAATTATTAGTATATATTTTCCCATCTAATGTCCGCTGACCCCATTAAATACGCGTTGAAGACGGCATCATATAATGGTCTCCTACTTTAAAAAAAAATTGGGGTAAAAATGTGCCAGGATTGGAAACAGAACTTACGTAAAAAAATGTCCTGAAAAGCTTGCTTCTTTTTAAAATATTCATTAATGGTGCATTCAAGGCCGTGAAGGCAATCAAGATAAGAGGAAGGTACTTAGTCGGAAGTTTCTATTGGTATCTGACTGCACTCACGAAGTTGCAGAACGCGTGTGACGTCAATTTTTTTCAGGGGTATAGTTCTCTATTAAATTAAACTTGCATGAAAACGTCAGGGATTTCGACACCGAGTGCATTGAGTACGGTTGTATTTGATGGCAGTTTTATTAGACACAAAATAGATCACACAACCCCTAACTTTTTTTTGTCCAGTGCATGGGACTTGAAACTAAATAATGCATGTATACGCATCACTAAAGCTTAGTAATAGCGTTAATATAATAGCAAGTTTGAGCAGATTATTTTACCATTCCACTGACAGTCCCCAAATAATCCGCCGACGTCTTTGTGCGCGCACTCTATTATTATCGGTTGTTGTTATCGGAAGGCAAAAACGATCTACTAACAATCTCTAGAAACTATCTAGATACTTGGATGTAGGAGTACACAAAAACCACATTAAATCGACCCAGGAAAAAAAGCCTCGATTCATTTCTGCGATCCATCACCTATTTCACTTTCTTTCCCTTCGTTCACCTCCTTTCGCTCCCTTTTTCGGTGGAGCCCTCTTGCCTCTACCGTATTTATTTATCATACTGAGGATCCTTCTCCCTTGGTTAAATCTCCCACCTTTCCCGTTTCGGTTTGGATGAGTATCGAACCGGCTTGCGGTCGTGTACCACTACTGCGTGACGCACGTTAAAGACCCTGGGCTAGCGGTTGTACCGCACTGGCTAAATTGCTCATATACAGCTGAGAGACCCGACGCCCATTGAGGCTTACTAACTTCCGGCTGTATTAACATACGCGCATCACTATTATCATTATTGCGACGGCGGTTCAACCTCATCTGATATCGGTGGAAGCTAATAGATTCCCGCGCATTGTAAACCGTCCCACGGAGTAACAAAACAGATCCCGCCAGAGGGCGTGGTCAGGGCTCGTTCGTGTGCGACCAAAGCAGGCTCCCCGAGCGGTCCGATTGATTCGACGGCGCCGGCCGCAAAGTGGAGGCTCGCCCCGGGCTCGTTTTGGCCCGCCAAACTCGCGCCGAGCCCCGGGCCCAAACCGAGAGGCCCGGGACCGAGATTGGGCAGTGTATGCGCACTGCACGCGCCCCCCTCTACACTCTCCGCGCTGTCTCGTTCAAGGACAGAGTGGTGCGGGACCCCGGAGGGCGCACCATTTCTTACGACCGCCGTTTGTTCCCGGATCCTTGAAGAATTCCTCGGGGGTAGTCTTGTACGCTCGTCCTCGTTCCGGAAGCTGCGAAAGGCTTCCCTGACTAGCGGGGCGGCCGACGGGGAACGTAGGGACTCGCGTGTTGACTGCAGCGACGTTCCCTTATCCCTTTCTTGTGGCGCCACGGTTGGCTGCCTTTCTTCTCGAGGTCGGTGTTTGCGCACTTTTGATTCTGCGTCACATACATAAAGCCTTCTGGGATCCTAGTTGCTTCGGTTGGCGCGTCTCTTTAATAGCTTCCAGATATTATATATATATATATATATATATATATATATTCTCAATTAGCATTTAACATTTTTAAATCGTAGAGAAGGATATAAAAAAAAGTTATCTGAGACTATTGTTGCCAGCTTCGTTTTATTACCTAATAGTGTGCTTGCTTCTTTCACCAAGAAAACATACAAATGAAGAAAAATTGTTAGTTTTGGTTAGTACGAACAGGAATTCCTTTTTGTGACGACTTTTGCTATAGAGTTTTACGTCGAACGGTTACAGTCGTCATCTTCGTGTTATTAGCCAAAAACTCAGTCCCTCGTGCTTCCTAAAGGCCACTTAGATATATGGATTTAAGGTAGAGGTGCATTTAATGTACCGGTAAGAATAGTCTACAACAACAAAAAAATTGAGGCAGAAGTTCTGTTGTAGCTCAAGTAGTCTATCATACTGACGCCACGGTCGAACACATTGCGTTAAATTATACTCCGTTCAGCCTTAAAGGGGCACTGCAAAGGGACGAAAAATAAATGCTGCTTCGAAGGCCGTGCCTATCCGTGTCAAATACGAGCGTTCAGTGACGACATCGGTCTAAAGCGTGGGATAATGTCGATATAAAATTACAGAGGTATAGGCTGGCTGAATAGGTGCCCCTGACCCCTTCTGATCCTTTCAAGCGCGTCATCCTTTGCTTGGAGCACCCGTAAATTGGTGGGGCGTTCACGTCTCCGTAGCTGGATGTGAATTCCAACAATTAAGAAGGCTGCCCATGGTTGTTGCACGCTTTTATCATTTCGGTTCTCTATTGCTTCAGACCAAGGACGTCATCAACAATAGAAAATGTGCTCAAAATTCTCAACTTCTTTCACCTAATATGTTCAAGATACATCAACTTTCTTCTTTATTTTATTTTCAATGTGTTGCGATATTCAATTGTGATGTTTTTCACTTAACACAAGCTTACTGGCACTTGTGAGACCCAAGCATACTCGCACGCAACGCCACTGAACAAGAAACTCCTTTGTTGTGGTGTAATTTCAAGGAGAAGAGCGAGCGTTTTCTTTTAATCTCTCATTCTCAAAACTTGATGATGTGGCTGGGGGAGTGCGGTACCCCCCAGTTACGATATTTAAATCCGGCTCATAAATTGGACCCGAGCATTGCGTGCGCACTCGATTCGGGCTCTTGATAATTGATAGCTCGACATGCATTTGGGTAGTGACTCGTGTCCAATTGCTGCAATGACCGAGAATAGCCGAACCGTAACAATATCTGGAACGCAGCGGGTGTCCTGTGCTTCGCCAACCCCAGCGCGTGGCTACACTCTAAGAAAACGTACGTGCGTTTTCTTTCCCGCAGAACACGCGAAAATCCAATCACTGCTGTTCGCGGAATCAGCTCAGCGAATGACAATGCCGAAACATGTGTTTAGACCAAAAAGCGAAGTCTGCGATGTAGCATCAAGCAATGCAAGTGTGACGTTTTGCATTGCTTAATGCTACATCGCAGACTTCGTTTTTTGGTCTAAACATATGTTTCGGCATTGTCATTCGCTGAGCTGATTCCGCGAACAGCAGTCATTGGCTGTTCGCGTGTTCTGCGGGAAAGAAAACGCACGTACATTTTTTTAGAGTGTATGATCAACATTGGCGGCATATATACTTCGTCTCACCCTACGATGGACTAAAGGCAGAAGCTACGAACCGTCAGATCCAATCACGAGCCACATAGACATTGTGTGGTATTTCGCTTCGAAGCACGTATTGGTGCCCACGTCTCGGATCACTGATGGGAATGGGCCCACAGTGGTTCGGATCGAGCAATGAGTGACTCAACAATTTCACATTGCAAAGAAAGCCACGGCTTACTGGCTCATTGCAGTGTCGAAGCTACAAAAATGACGCAGCGTTTTTGGATTCGGAGCATTATTCGTCCAAACCTAACCAATGCTAAGCGTGTCATAGTTTAACGTGGAACGCGATTGGACCTGGCGGCCCGTGGCTTTGGCCTTTAGTCCATCGTAGGATGAGACGAAGTATAGTCGGCTCCAGATCACGTGGCTGCTTGCTCTGGCTGCGAGTTGAGGGGCGTGAACGCTGGTCGTTTTCTTTAATTTTTTTCGGCGACTTCGATTGCGTGTGATGAAAAACGATGCGTGTTCCATGGGTCATTAGCGCCAGGGTAAGCGGTATTTGCGCAAAGTACAAAAATCGTTGCATCGCCCCTTTAAAGGGATACTGAACCATAGAATTTAGTGTCCATAATAAGCGGCGCACGTTCTTTCCACGAGACAGCAGCCGCCGGTGTGCGCGAGCACACGCAACAAAAATGACGTCAAAGATCTCCATTCGCGGTTAAGATGGCAGTGAAATGCATGGGCTTCGGGCGAAAGGAGAATAAAGACAAGTTTTTCATCTATACAGTGGTGTCTGGTGTAAAAGGTAAGCGATTAATTGGTCTAACAAGCATGTAGCTTTCACTTGTAGAGATGAAAAGCCTGTCTTTATTCTCCTTTGGCCCGAAGCCCATGCATTTCACTGTCCTCAAGCGCGAATGGAGGTCTTTGACGTCATTTTCGTTGCGAGTGCTCGCGCACACCGGCGGCTGCTGGCTCGTGGAAAGAACGTGCGCCACTTATTATGGACACTAAATTCTATGGTTCAGTATCCCTTTAAAGGGATACTGAACCAAGGAATTTAGTGTCCATAATAACTGGCGCACGTTCTTTCCATGAGCCAGCAGCCGCCGGTGTGCGCGAGCACACTCAACAAAAATTACGTCAAAGACCCCCATTCGCGGTTAAGATGACAGTGAAATGTATGGGCTTCGGGCCAAAGGAGAATAAAGACAGTTTTTCATCTACACAGTGGTGTCTGGTGTAAAAGGTATGCGATTAATTGGTCTAACAAGCACCTTTCACTTGTTGAGATGAAAAGCCTGTCTTTATTCTCCTTTGGCCCGAAGCCCATGCATTTCACTGTCCTCTTAAGCGCGAATGGAGATCTTTGACGTCACTTTCGTTGCGTGTGCTCGCGCACACCGGCGGCTGCTGGCTCGTGGAAAGAACGTGCGCCACTTATTATGGGCACTGAATTCTTTGGTTCAGTATCCCTTTAACCTGAGCCTAGAAGCTCCGCCTTCAGCGCGAGCTCGTTGGCTTCCGCGGTGCTTTGTTTGCGCGTGCCTGCGCGTTCACACTTGTGTTAGCAAGGGCAGGAAACTAGCGCTGAAGGTAGAGGTTATAGTCTCAGCTTAAGAATGAAAGGTGTTCAAAATCCCACCCACTACTTCGAGCGAGAGCAATGCAAATTAAGAAAAAAAATGGCCAGAAACGCTTTGCAGGGCCCTCTTTAAGCTGAGACTGCAGCCAAAGTTGCAAGCGCAAGCCAGCCCGCACTCCTGGCTTTCACACGTGCTTTTCTATACTCTATTTCACCTTATGATGTATCGCAGAAAAGGCCACAGGCGCGAGCTCCTTGCTCTAGGGCACGTCTCGGCGGCACAAGCTCTCGCACATTAAAGGCTGCTGCCAACGCTACGAGCTCGCGCTTCTAGCCTTCGCTGCGGTACAATATAAGGTGCAACGGAGTATAGTGTTAGCGCTCGTTCTGCGGCAGAATGTTTCGAAGCCGTGACCTCGTGCTCTCGTGCTTGTTGCAGTGGCTGCAGTCTCAACTTATAGGGAGTATTCACTGGACGCCATATTTGAGGGCGATATTTAGAGCGCATGCTCGGAACGAGCTCACGTTAATAGGCTGCTAAGACCGGCAATCTTGGTGGTGCGGAATGCACGTGGCGAAAGAACTGTGGAAGCACGCCGTCAGCACGCGCTCAGCAGTCGCGCACACAGCTATTAGCGGCGAGAAGTTTTGGTGGCGCCCTCCTGTGGTTCCCCGTTGTGACGTCATTACCTTGCAAAAAACAAGTTCGATGGTGTTTGTTATTAGCATGGTGGAAGCTTGAAATCATTGCGCTCTCAAAGGAACACTGCCAACACCGTCAAAATTAAAGTTCTTTCATTCCTCTTATTTCCGTCGATGATAATCCCCTTTCCGACGTCATAGTCAGCGTTCGGCCAATCGTGGAAAGCCGACCACAGCGACGCTTTCGGTCGCGCACGGGGCTAATTAGCGGCGAGATGTTTTAGTGGCGCCCTCCTATGGTTACCTTTCGTGACGTCATTACCTTGCGAACAACAAGTTCGATGGTGTTTGTAAGGAGCATGGTGGAAGCTTGAAACCAATGCGCTCTTAAAGCAACACTACCAACACAGTCGAAATTGAAGTTCTTCCATCCCTCTTATTTCCGTCGATGAGAAATCCTTTGCTGGCGTCATAGTCAGCATTCAGCCTATCGTGGAAGGCCGACCACAGCGCCGCTTTCGGTCGCGCACGTCGCCAATGGCCCCCAGTGAATACTCCATATAGGGGCCATAACACAAATTTTGGTCTGGATAACATATTTTAAATTGGGACTTTACTAATCGCACATCGTTTTGTGGTTCAAAAGAAAGCGGGTAGAAAGTCAAAGGTCAGCTTTTCGGTACGAACATTTGAAAATATAGCGGTCTATTTCGTACCTCTTTTCCTTCGAAAGCTCTCCGCCTTTTCACTATGATACAACCGCGGTACCCACAGCACGTCAGCGGTGCCAAAATGGCGTCCGCCGTCCCCAGCTCACGCTTTGGACACGAGCACTGCTTCACTCGGACGTATGCGCTCGTCAACAATCATTCCGCCGACGAATATTTGGATTCGCGTTCGTGGCCAGTGAGTGCCCTGACGGCACTTAGCGTCACTCGCGAATGACAAGTTCTGTGGTGTGCTTAAAAAGTACGGTGGAAGCTTCGAGTCATATCGCACCGGTGGCCACGCACGTCAAGACAACGTGTTTTTCATTTCGTTTTTGAGTTGAGGATTAAAGGTAAAGAGGGAAAAGTAGAAAAATTGTTTCATGACCCCTTTAACCGCTCATTCACACTGGAAGCGGATCCGCGTTCGCAAAGCGGTTGCGAACGCTGTTGTATAAAGATCCAATACAATTGCACGCGCACTCGATGACATCAAGTGCGCGTGCAATGGACCTTTTTCACATACCGACGGCACCAGGCGGTGGCTGCACGAACTAAAAATCGAGGAAGTGGCCTACCTGCGCTACCAATCGATAATGGGAGCTACCCTACCAGTTTCTTCGCTCTCCGAGCAGCGGCGCGTGCCCAACGCGACTCTAAAGGCTGAACTCCATGGAACGAATTATGTGACGGATAACTGGCGAACGCCGCCCGACGGCACGCTCGCTTTGCGCGCGACGTAGTAGCCACTGTGTTGATTCCACGCGCAGAGCAAACGCCGCCGGGCAAAATTCGTCGGTTATTCGCAGCATATTCGTCCCATGGAGTTCAGCCTTTAAAGGCTGAACTCCATGGGACGAATTATGTGACGAATAACTGGCGAACGCCGCCCGACGGCACGCTCGTTTTGCGCGCGACGTAGCAGCCACTGTGTTGATTCCACGCGCAGAGCAAAAGCCGCCGGCCAAAATTCGTCGGTTATTCGCAGCATATTCGTCCCATGGAGTTCAGCCTTAAAGAGGGGGATCTGTGGCGTCCACCCAAACGTCATGTTTTTCTTTCCGTTCACTTTCTTTTTTTGTGTAACACAATTATATATATGTTGCAATTACCTTTTCTACTCGCTGATCCACAGCCTCCTTCCGAATTTCCTCGATTTCTAGTGCCGACTTCCGCCGCTTGGCATCGAGTGCTCGCGCGTGCGCAGAACGCTTCTCGGAAAAGGTCCGCGTTCGCAACCGCTTTGCGAATGCGGATCCGCTTCCAGTGTGAATGAGCGGTAAGGTGAACGGTTTATAGTTTGTTTCCACTTGAAACAAACAAAAATTCATCATTAATGTTTGTGAGTTTATATAATATCGTGACTTCAGGGTATGAAAAAGTAGTAGAGTGTTGAGCTGGCATAATTTTAATTTTTGTTCGTATATTACTCCCATTTAATTAGACATATTTTAGGCAGAACGAACATCTGT
This sequence comes from Ixodes persulcatus, assembly GCA_013358835.2. Classification (NCBI taxonomy): domain Eukaryota; kingdom Metazoa; phylum Arthropoda; class Arachnida; order Ixodida; family Ixodidae; genus Ixodes; species Ixodes persulcatus. The sequence goes on from JABSTQ010010204.1 coordinate 248,722, forward strand.
GTGTAATTAAACGTCCCGTGTTAAATGGAAAAAAAATAGTGGCAATGACGAAGGTGAACGTAATCTTATCATTGAACGGTCCGTACCGTATTCTTCGTTCTCCCTGTATCCTCCTACAACCTGGCATAGCTTATGGCTACTGTCTATTAATATTTCAATCACGTGGTTTCGTCTTAACACCCTTCGTGTTGACCTGTACACCCTGATCAAAAGAACCAAGTTTGTAGAATCCTGGTGCAACGCGATCTTCGCAAAAAGACCCATCTCCACAAAACAAAAGGCAAAAAAACAACAACTAAAGAGTACGGCATTCTTGTTTTCGTTCACGACGGGTATCGCTGCAAAGCACCAGTGATGTTACTGTGTTCTCCTAAAGAACATTGAGATCATTCCGCTAGTTATACCATCTACTGACCAAGTTCACTGTGCGACACTGTTAGCGTGAATCGAACATGGCAATGACGTGTTCTAGCATTTCACTTCTAAAGGGTGCCGGCAGGCACCAAATATTACTGCTTAGGTTAGTGCCCCAGGTAAGCACTTTCAACAACACTGGTAATTTTTTTTTTGCATTCTTGCAATTTAAGAAAAAAGAAAAAGAAACCAGAGATCACTTAATTTAATCTTTTTCCACCAGCTTGTCACTTAATACTTTTAAATAATTTTGTAGATTTTTGTAAATACTTTCTCTCTGGTTATTCTTACTGCTACCCTTTCTTTTCTCTTTCTTTTCCTATTTTTGTTATTTTAGTCTTAAATGCATCTTTGTCTTCCTCGTTCCTCTCATAAAACTTCAGTTGTAAGTAGCGCTCTGTCCTGTCTTCTCTTTCTTTCCTGTGTTCGTCTCCTGTCGCGCTAATTGTGTGTATCACTTGTTCGCGCTAAGAGTGTTGAGGAGTGTACATCAATGTGAGTACGGCGACATTTTTCAACGTCTACATATATATTTTTTTTCTGTATGTGTATCATAGATGCTTAGAGATGTCAGTAATGTGAGAATACAAAATGCCGACGAATACGTTAAAAAAAAAAAACGAGAAACCTAACGACGCACAACTTCGACAGATAGCTACTAGTTCAGAGAAACGATCCCTTAAACCTGGCTCATACTGCTTATACACCTTTTCAACGTGGGCGCCGCCATCTTCAATTCTGGAACTTCCGGTATGCGTGAAAACATCGCTTTCCTTTCGCCTCGACAGTAGAATGTTTTAACATTTTAATTGCAACCGTCAGTCGTTGTTGTTATGACCCTTCTATACTTTTTTACTTTTTCGGGGTTGTAATCTCTCGCTTTTTGATCGGAACGCATACCGGATATGGGGACAGCGTGGCTGGGTGCGAGGCTAAACGAAAAGGGTGTATACATCATACAAAAGACAGTCTGCAAACAAATTCGAACGCTAGTCGAATGCCGCACGGCAATGAGTTCAGGGAGAAACTTTGCACGCGGCATTTGAACCACGGACATTGCGGTGACTCGTGTCTGCATATCGTCTTTTGTGTGATGTATGAGCAGTGTAACCCCGGCTTTATAGTAACGAGGGACGCGTTACTTCCCTGAGTTACAGTAGCGTGATCATTTCATGACTCTGTAACGAGTAACGTACTCCGTTACTTCTTGAGTGGGTAACACAAAAGAATGTCTAAGCACTTTTTTTTTTTTGGTAGCGTGTGCATGTTTGCAAACTTAGCTGTGCAACTCCAGGTTTGGGGCTGGATGCACGAGTCGTCTTCCGCAAAACAGTGCGAACACGCCATCGGCACTTTTAGGCATTTTACTCAGACATAACATCTGTGTACTTTCCACGACACAACTACATGGTGTTAACTAAAATCTTTTTTGATTTATGGAAAAAAAATACTGGCGATGTTTTGCTCAAGTTAACTGTGTCGTTCTGTTCCCACTGCCCACGAACGACATCGGCCATGTGAACCCCGATTCAATATTGAGACTTCGAAAGCTTTGTGCGCCTGCGCAACAGAATACCACCGTCATTTACATCTCTCGGGGTACTTTTTGCTTTCTTTTTAGTACGGCGACTTCGTACGTTAGGGCCGAATATTATCTACTAAAACTCCCCGCGACGCCATGGAGTTTGAGGCTATACGTGGAATGGATTCTCTACCGCAATTTCATGCCATCGTAGAAGATAACCGATGCAACCGACAACACGGCCGTCCAACCGTGAGATCATGCTCGTCTCATGCATGCCCGGGCTTGCACGTCGGCATGTAGAAGTAGAGGTCAGGACTTCGTTATGGCCTCTTTTTATTGATTGCGAATTAAGCGAGTGAGACCAGCGCTGTACCACTGTATGCTCCACAGCACTCTTGCGCCCCTTACATTTTAATCCCTGCACCGCGCATACAACGCACGGTCGCTGTCTGACCTTAAGTAAGTTTTTATAGACTCGGCAAATATTAATAATTGTTGTTTCTTGGCGGACTTTACAGGATCCTGTTGCTGCTGCGAACCCCCCCCCCCCCCCCCCCCCTTTCTTCTCAGTATCTCAGGTTATGCTGGTATATATATTTTTACGCTAGAAAATCGCGGCTTCTCTAAACGACTTATGGCGATCGATTTTTTTTTTTTTTGTTTTCACTTTTCTATTTTGGTTGTTGTATATATTTTTTTTCTCTGTACACAATGCTATCGAGTCACGCCAGAGCGGGGTATACCCCGGAACGGACCTTCGCTGCCGACCCATTTCCTCCGGAAAATCCACTGACGGGGAGGAAATCGGCTAATAAAACGCGATTGCCAACAACACGCAATAAAAATGTTATTTTTTTATATTTCTATCTTCTAACGTTAATATAGCTCTCACATAAAACGCCGCATGCACGGTTCGAAGGAAACGCACTCCGGATCTTGAAACGGGAACCGCCCGAGAGAGCGACCCCTGAGTTTTGACCGACCAATGATTTTCCTGATTCTATTTACTGTCGATTAAAAAAAAAAAAAAAAGTTATAACAGTGGTTGTTCGTTTTCTATCACCCTATCGTAAGTTGAGTTCCGACCACGGTTCTGACTCACCAATACAGAGCACACTTTACGGGTCGGGGCATAGCCTTCTATATACTGACAAAGCCTGGCAGATCGCTACGGGAAGCGGCCGCCGAAACGGAAAAGGTGGAGCGGCAAACAACGGATGAGAGGAGAGCCACGTGACTGGCACCCCGCTGCGGCGAGACGCCGAAACACACTTCTCCAGAGCAAACAAGTATGTTTCGGGTCCTCGCCGCTGCAAAAGCTGTGCGCTGACGTCCAGGTTCCCCGAGAAATGGCTCTTTGGTGCTTTATGCTACCAGATCCTCGCGCTCTAAATCTGCGACCCCGCACTTTATGGCTCCGTTGTCGAACTGCCGGGCTTTGTGAGTATAGAGGAGGCTATGATTGGGGCTATTTAAGTATTCGTTATAAAAAGTTTGAACCATCCGCAGTCAAAAAAAAAAAATAAGGGGGGGGGGGGGGGAGAGAGACTTACGAATTAAATAGAAAAACAGTCAATAGTCACTAAGAGCTTAAGAGACGTAGGCGCGGCTTATTCTGTTGACGCATGTTGTTTCGTAATTCGTTCTTAGGCGTTCTTATTGGCTAATACCGCATTTATATTGGCTCTAAAGTCACAATAGGATTATTAAGATGTATGGGACTCGCCACTCCCTGGGTTCCTTATGGGCGCCCTAAAGGACCTTTTTACTGGTTTTTAATTTACACCGAACGTGAGCGCACTGAACGTGGTAACTTAATGAAACTTTTCTCGAATTTTGCTTTATTTTAAAAGTTTTAGGCAAATTAAAATTACAAAAAAAGGAAAAAATAACCTCCTTCATGACTGTCTTTGGCCGCTTGAGTGGTCGTGAACTAGACGAGGGGTAGTGAGCTCAGCTAGCGCTCACGGCTGCCGCACTCCGTGTCGCGAGAGGGCGCCACTAAAGCATGTTCTAGGCTGTATTAAGCGGGCAGCCAGGGCGGCTCGCATTGCATTTGCTCTACAATTAAACACTAATTCGGCATGACACTTCATTGGCCACAAACGACAGCAAACACGGGGTAAATATCAGTTCAGAACGGGAGCCACTTCGCGCTGCCATACCGCCAAGCGGCCAACAGCAAGCCAAACCTGCGCCGAAGACCTTCGGAACGCTCGGAATCGGTCGGATCCTTGAGTCCGTAAACGACCGCAGCGCCGCCGCGTACATCTGGGACCTTTCTACGCTCGCCGTTTGTCGGTGCCTGATCCCCTACCCCTTTCTAGTTTTAACGCTTGGTGGCGGGTATGTCGACGGTTCATTTCTGGCTTCCGGACTTTAAAAACTACATTTGTTTCTTTTCTGATCTAAAATACTGAATAAAAACTACTTTCATAAAGAATGAAAACGGTTCGCGCCACTTATATTTTGTATTTTGACTAAAAAGAAGCTTTTAGCGGCTGTGACCAGTAGTAAGCCCAGGACCAAAGACCACACATTTCGCGTGCTTTCGACAACTTTTGATGAAGTTGTTATCTGTCAGAAAGTGAATGATTTTGGAGTTGATGGTGGTCTCCATTAGTTTACACGAGACGCTTGTTAGGGAGATCTGGGGGGGGGGGGGGGGGTAGTTTGAGGGAGAGCACTTGTCTCCATTTTCGTAGATTGGAGCGATCTTCTCCACCCTCCAGTTTATGGCAGAATACTGGTTGAAAGGGACTGTGAAAAAGGTTTAGCCAATAGCACGCTTGATAATTTCTTGGTATTCTTCAAAAGTTTGACATTTAGTTCATCTATACGTGCCGAAGAAGATATCTCAAGGTTTTCTATTAAGTTTTCAATGCCAGGAAATCCCAGAGATGGGTATGGGGAAAGCACGAGGAGCAGTGCAAAACGTGTCATCAATTTCTTGAGTAAAAACTGAACAAAACCAGCGTCATTCTTGAGTATAATAACAGAATCAAACTTCGGATTAATAACTCTCCAGGGGTTACTCTTAAGCATGCACGGAAGGACGGTGTTATAAAATGCACGTTTTTGTGCCCGTATTGCTAACGAATTCTCGGGGAATCCGTTAGCATGACCCTTGGGAGACGCCACACACGTCCCCCTTTGGAAACGCTCACACGAACCCCGTAGCGAGGCCAAAAAGAGGCAGCAAAAAATAAATGAAGCAAAAGAGAAAGTCAGAAGAAAAAAGTGAAGGGGTCAGCGTTAGCGTTTCCCATAAAGGGACGTGTGTGGCGTTTCCAAGGGTCATCCTAAAGGACCGTTCACACTCTTGCAACCGAGTACGACCGAGAGAGACCAGACCGGTTTTTAAGCCTCTTGCGACCTCTTAGGACCGGATGCGCTGCTGCGGAGCTGGTCCTAAGAGGTCGCAAGAGGCTTAAAAACCGGTCTGGTCTCTCTCGGTCGTACTCAGTTGCAAGAGTGTGAACGGGCCTTAACGCATTCCCGAAGAATCCACCAATGGATCTTCCTGTAATTTTTTAACAGAAAAATCGGCCGCGTATCGTCATCATTAAGGGATTTCTAGAATGATTAGAGCCAGCAGAGTGAGTTGTCGCCTTACTTAGGCGATCTCAGGAACCTCTTCAGGTCACTTTCAAGGTTTATTGTACTCTGTTGTGTCCGGGGACCTTGTGGGGTGGTGAAGTGTAACGTTGCTTTAGGCAACAATGTGTCATTTGTTCTGGAGCTCTATTTTAAAAGTTTCTGCTACAAACGTCATCTTGTGCAGCTCGTTGTTTTTCAGCCGAAGATAGCGCATTAATGCTACAAATTTCAAAATTAGTACAGGGGCGAGAAAACCTTTGCCCGTCATTTGGAGCCCGGAAAGTATTCTCGAGTTCGTCATTTTTCAATCTTTGTCTTGACTTACTCTTGATTTACTCTTGACATTCTCTTATCTAAATGACAAACCGTTTACAGTACTTGTGTAGCATTTTTTAGTTATACCAAACCATATAGCTACTAGCAATACACAAGATGGGAGTGGATACAACCCTGTTTTCTGAGCGCAAACATAATTAAAATTTGCCTCACGTAAGTCCAGCAGTTCGACACCAGAGCAGAGATTTTCAGAAGAAAGCGCTATATCTTAATGTTGAACTAACGGCCAACAGAGACCGTGCATACTGTGAATTAGAGTTATTTTCGCGAGTTTGATATTTGGCAAATTTCTCCAATGAATTTTTGAAATTTAGCGTGATATACTGCGTGTTGATTGGCGTAGGGTTAATGGTTCGTGATTGTTCTCAGTATGCTAAATTTGCGAAACTGAAGTCAGCGAACGCGCCCTATTTTGTCATTGACATATTTTGAAAGTCATTCACACCTTTTAAAACTTCTATAACTTTTTTTTGAACCTTAATTCAACATCTTGTTCCTACCACTGGACACGTTCTGGTGGAGGCGGAGCGGGGCCGTAATGTTTGTTTTATTTTTCGAATAAAAAACGCTGTTTTCTTCCTAAACATTCGTTATAGTAAAATATAGTTTGTCAAAAAATTAAATGTCACTCAGATTTCCTCAAGAGGTCATATTATAACCGTTTGTGGAAGAACGCCTGTGTATGTACACATCGCGACACTGTTAGCGCGAACACGACATCGGCGCATTTTCCCGATTTGCTTCTAAATAGTATTAGCGAGCACGAAATGTTATCGCTTACATTATAGAACTATATGAGCTCTTTCCATAGCAATAATAATTTCGATGACATCCCTTGGTATCAAAGAGAAAAACTGGAAAACCCGGCGATCGCTTGCTCGCGCTAACAGTGTCGCGCTCTGTACTACATATTTATGCAAGTCGGTATCAGCACTAGTGTTAAAATTCGAGGCAACGAGGCAAACTGTCTAACGGGTTCAAGTGTCCATCGGGACGAAATGTCCATGGCATCAAAATGTCCATCCAGGTCAAATTGTCCATCGAGACGAAATGTCCATAGAGTCAGAAAAAACGACGACGACGACGAGTCCGGTAGGACCATTGTCTACATTGCTCTAGAGGTAAATAACAATTTTATATATATATCTGCCACCGATTCGGCCGCAACCCCTCGTTCTTCAACGAGGGGCAGCTGTCCTCGGCTTTTGAAGCAGTGACCCGTCTCTTACCAACGGGGACTAAGGAAAATGAGTCACCTAAACGCACCGCAACCAGCATGCAGCGCAGACCAATCAGCCGAATCATCCAACATCTCTGAGTTGGATGTTCTCCCTGATAATGTCATGGAGGAGTCTGATGACGAAGGTGGATGGATCACCAAAGTAGCAAAAAAACGACGCCACGGATCCAATTCGAGTGAGGCGACGATCATCACTCAGCCGACTCACAACCTTGTGGTCATTATCAAACCTACTGATCCGACCAAGATCATCACTAACATGAATCCTCTGGCTCGGAAACAGATGCTGGAAAACCTGGCACCAGACGGAGTAATCCAAATTCGACCGAATTATCGCCTTAACCTCTTGGCCATAGATGCAAGAAATATAGAATCAACGAAGTCCCTTCTTCAACTGAAGAAGCTCGGCACAATCCAAGTTCAGACGTATGAGCCAGCACCCCCATCTTCCAATGTTGGCGTTATTCGCGGCGTATCAACAGAAATCACAGACGCGGACCTCTGGGCATCAATAAGAGAAAAAGCACCAGTCATTCAAGTGAGGAGACTTGGCAAGACAGAGGCGGTAAAGCTTGTCTTCTCCACCAGAACCTCACCAGAATACGCCTTTGTGGGGCACACAAGATACAGTGTCTTTTCCTACCTCGAAAAACCGCGGCAGTGTCCTAAGTGTAACCGCTTCGGACATCTGGCGAGCACATGCTCCAAAACGCAACGCTGCAGCCGATGTGGCGGAGAACATGTCGTCAGCGAGTGCGAAGCGAAACAACCGAGGTGCATAAACTGCAAGAGAGGCCACGATGCCACGTCCCGGAACTGCCCAGCCTACAAAGCTGAAAAGCAGATAACTAACTACAGAAGCTCTAACAACGTGGACTACACGTCTGCCAAATCTGTCATCACGAATGAACAAAAAGTTCAAGGACTGGAAAAGCACCGTACTCCCCGCAAGCAGAAACAAAGCTTGAAAGGAGACAAGAAAACTATCATCCCAGAGATGAATGAAACCGACTATCCTCCGTTGGATACGCCGTCATCAGAAATCGTGCCGAAGCCAACGGTCCCGTCTGCACAGCAGTCAGAGTCTTCACCCAAGAATACAGAAGCTGTTTCGAGCCAAAATACTTCCAAGAACCAAGAAGTACCAGGAAAATGGGCAAGAGATCACCCAGCTCAGAAGAAGCCAAGATCAGTTGCAACGCCCCAGTCTCAAAGCCTTGGTAAAGCGCTGTGCACAATTGCCACATTGTTGCGCTCCTTCCTCACTTCTCTTCAGTCACCCATCGCTCACGCAATGATCACAATTATCGACATTGTTGTTCCACTTGCCACTTCCTGGTGCAACTAGACTGCTTCATCGGGAACAACACATCGCAAAGTGAAAAACGAGACGTACAAAGCACACACTTCCTCGCTGCAATAAAAACAGCTTATTTCCCACAATAATACAGTGGAATGTCAATGGGCTACGAAACAAGATAAATGACCTACGGCAACATTTACAGAGACACGAGGTCGAGGTACTCGCCCTTCAGGAAACCAACTTGAAGTCAGGAGCGGTCCGACTATCTCCCTATGTTATCTACACTAGTACTCCCCGAACAACATCAACAACAACAAACGCACCTAAGGCATCTCTATTTATACACAGAGACTTACCTCAGTTACAAGTGGATCTTTCAGATCTCTGCGACCAAAGCGCAGAATACGTGGCTGTCACGATACAAAAAGACAACTCGGACGCCATGACCATCGTATCGGTATATATTCGGCCCAGTTCTCCTTGGAATCCTTCCATCTTACGCACGATCCTCTCTCGGTGTAAACCAGCCACGCTGATCCTTGGGGACTTTAACGCCCACAATGAGGCCTGGGGGGACAAGCAAACGTCCACTCGTGGCCGGTCTCTAGAGGATATCACAACAGCTATTGGCCTCAGGTGTCTGAATGACGGCACTGCAACCTTTGTGAGACCTGGCGTACAGCACAGTGTGCTCGACCTGAGTTTCGCCACCGCTGCAGTGCGATCGCTGTGGCTAGCCGAACCCGACAGCTGGGGCAGTGACCATCTCCCTATTATAATTACTTCCCCAGAGAACAGACCTGTCACACACAAGACTTGCTCTGTGACAAACTGGGATGCCTTGCGAGTGTACTTCGAACATATAATATATACTGGCACCACTGATCACACGACCGCCATTTCTCAGGCGCTCTACAAAGCGACACGGAGAGTTACGGTTCCTATATATAGACCCAACCCAGACCTAAAATACTTAAGGCTACGTGCCTTGCGACGCAAAGCACAACGACGTGCCTTGAAAACATCAAGACAAGGGGATATACAACGGTATCGAAGGATTGATGCGGCATTTCGTAGGCATACCAAGCGCTTACAACGGAAACAATGGCGACAGCGATGTGAGACCCTTCACTCTCCTGGTGGCGGAAGGCAAGCATGGCGAATGGCCCGCATCCTGGCGGGTCATGCTGTTCCCCACTCACCGGTCCTTGGCCTTGTTATCGCGCAGAACATCACGTTGCCTCATGCCGCAGAACTCCTTGCTTATGAATTCACCTCCGCTCCCGCTCCGCCACCGGGATTTGTCGCAGCTACTGCTACCACCACGCCAGCGCAGGTTGCCAGCAACTCCGATTTCACGCTGAGTGAACTACAGCATGCTCTTCAGCGTTCTTCTCGGAAACGCACCGCACCAGGCCCAGATGGGATAACTTTTCAAGCGCTTCGTAACCTTGATGATACGACCCTTCCTGGCCTTCTGGAATACTTAAATCATATTTGGCGCTCGTCTGATATTCCTCCTGCCTGGCTCAGATCTGAGGTTGTTCCCATTCATAAACCAGGAAAACCGATTGGTGCCACCAGCTCCTACAGACCGATATCTCTTACATGTTGTCTAGGGAAGGTGATGGAGCGAATGGTCCTTCGGCGCCTTGACTGGCAGCTCGAGACATCGGGCGCCCTGCCTAATCAGCTGTCTGGCTTCCGCAAACAACGCTGTACGACAGACGCGATCGGCAGCCTAGTATCAGACATGGAACAATCAAAGGCAACAAGGCAAGCAACAACAGCAATATTTCTCGATATTAAGAAAGCATTCGATGCAATTCCACACGAAACCATCATTGCTCAGCTTACAAGGCTCGGCGTTGCAGGCCGAGCTCTAGCATTCGTACGCGCCTTTCTTACAGGAAGGTCTATGCACGTACGCCTAGGTGGAATTCGAAGTTCTCAACGTACAGTAACCCAAGGCGTTCCCCAGGGCAGTGTTATAAGTCCTCTCTTATTTAACGCTGCTATGGCGGCCCTGCCAGAGGCTCTTCGGCGTATGACGTCCTCGGGACCAGTCATTAACATCGCAATATACGCAGACGACGTGGCCCTCTGGACTACCGCTCCGACTAAGATATATAGCAAGATGCAACAAGCCCTTCAGGACGGATTGACTATAGTTGTAGATGAAATCTCTAGACTAGGCCTTACGCTCTCCGCTTCCAAAACAGTTGCCCTTCAATATCATCCAACGGCTAGAGCATCGATCAACAGAATCTACACAATTAACGGAACAGACGTAGCACGAGTAAGGACGTACTCCTACCTGGGGTTTCTTCTGGATGACCGCATCTCCTGGAAGCCTGCAGTCAAGGCAACACTGATCAGATGTCGCCGCCACCTCAACGCCATTCGAATGATCATGGGCAGCAGGTGGGGAACGTCTCAGGTCATGATGCTACAGCTATACAGAGGCCTCATCCTCTCGAGAGTATTATACGCCTTGCCGCTGATTCACGTCAGCGATGCGCAGTCTGCAGCCATTGAGACCCTGCAAAGGATTGCAGTTCGCTTCTGTCTGGGTTTACCGAGATACTCCCCGAACATCCCAACGCTGGTTGAAGCGAGGATAAACCTTGTCGAGAACCACGGCAGAGAGCTGACACTTCGCCATATCGCAAGGCAAACATCCTGCCGGTCAACAGGGCCCCTCTTGAACCATATTCGAAGTTGTCCTCAATCTCGCCTTGGAACTCTCGCTAGAGACTTTGAAGGAATTGTGGGCACCTTAGATACTATCTACCCGGCACCACCACCTTACGCCTCGCCGCTGAACATCAGTGAATCTATTCCGGAACTCAGAAGCAAACGCTTCACAGCCCAAGTTGTCGCTCGGACCCTCGCAGAATACCGAATTGAGGTAGATTTTCTAGGATGGATGCGTGTATATACCGACGGCTCGGTCCTTCATAGCCGCAAATCATCCACTGCAGCAGTTTTTTTATTCCGGAACTAAAAATGGCCAAATCAAGGAAACTGATCTTTCACACTACATCTACCACTGCCGAACTCGCCGCGCTTTGGCTAGGCCTTGACGTCCTCGACAGTATCCCTCACAGTGGAAAGGCAGTGTTCCTCACAGATTCCAGAATAGCTTTACAACTTCTCGGTAGCCTTGAAGACGCCCCACAATATGCCAGATACATTGGAAACATGACAAGAAACTTAGAGTCTAAAGGATGGCAAATAGCATACCAATGGCTGCCATCACACGTCGGTATCTCGGGCAATGAGACAGCCGATTGTCTCGCTAATGCAGCTCACCACATTAATGTACCAACACTTGTCATACCAAAGATGTATGAGGCCAGACTTATTATTCACAAAGAAATAGAAAAACTACATCCGGACACGCGCGTTTTTGCCGCGAAGCCACCCGCACGCGTGCCTCCAAAGCTGTCCCGAGCCTCCGCTTCTCTACTGCACAGACTTCGCACTGGTTGTGCCTTTACTGCAAAAGCCCTTCACCGTATGGACCCAACAATAAACCCAAACTGTCCATCCTGTGATGTTCCCGAGGACCAGGACCATCTCCTCTGGACCTGCCCTACTCTAGCGGACAAAAGAAAATCGTTTCTCGACAGCCTGCGGCAAGCAGGCGTAGTAAGTGCTACAACACAGGAAATTCTTTTCCCCCCAGGATCTGCACGCGATGTCTCGAGAACATTCACCGCACTTCTCAAGTTCTTGGAGGACACCAGTTTATTTGACCGCCTCTAACCCCGGTGTCTGTGGGCGATGGCAACACATCAGCAATCGAGTCACAAGAACTGCTGACCAATTGTTCTTTTTTTTATTTTTATTCTTTCTCTCTTTTTCTTACTGATCCCTTTTCATCCCAATTTTTCCTCTCTTTTCTTATCAATCCGTTCTTTTTCTTTATCTCCCTTCTTTCTTTAACTTTTTTCTGATCTCTCCTTTCATCCCCTTCCCTTCCCCGGAACTAACTCGCCCCCACCAAAGGAGTGGCCAACATGTTCCGGCTTTCCGCTACCCTCACCACTAACTACTACTACTACTCCATAGAGTCAAAAGGTCCAATACTGTACATTTCGACTCGATGGACATTTTGACCTGGAATCTTGTGCGAAGGGTGCGAAAAACACGTTCTGTTCGTGCTTAAAGGCCGAGTCCTTTAAAGGGAAGATGGGGCACTTCTGCATTTGAGAAAAAAACACTTGAATTGCGTTCATTTGGCCTTTAGAATAACAGATATCACAATTCTGTTTTATTGCGACGCGCCGGAGAGCCATAAGAGCAATTCCAAAATAGGGCTGAAGCCCCGCCTCCCTAGCCTTGGGCAGCCACCACGTTTTCTCGCGTTTAACAATACTTGCGCAGAAAATGGTTTGGGTATTCGGGTTCACGGGGTAAAAAACACTAGAATTCTCTTCTAACTCATTTTTTCAAGAACCTCCGTAGCTTCCCTTTAAGGCCCATTCGCACATTCGTGTGTGGACGCGTTTGAGTGCGGCGTCCTTGCGGCAGGAAACAGTTACTGGCGGTACGAAGCGCGCTGTCGCAATCGCAGCGCGCCGCAGGGGGTAGAGACGGGCTCAACCTTGGACGCGGCAGTAGCGGTAGCGCGACCAATCAGACGCCGAGAAAAAATAGAATCACGTGCTCGCTCGCGCCACTCGGCGATGCGTATCTTGTTTTCTGTTTGGATAGCTGTTTTTTGTTTTCGTTTTGAGAAGCGGCTGGGACTGCGGGAACAGGTTTTTCCAATCACTCTAAGAAAAAGGGGAGCGCGACTTAGTCCCCGAGGGGAGCAAGTGCGTTGCCACAACCATTAGTCCCCTCGGGGACTAACGGGAAGCGGAGTAACAGTTGCACCCCTCCATTAGTCTCTCGCAGTTCCTCCGATGGGATCAAATGTTGCGCCCTTGCAGTTAGACCCCTGGGACTAACCGTTATTCCCTCGCATTTGAACCCTTAGGACTAACTGTTACTCCCTCACATTTGAACCCCTAGGACTAACTTTTGTTCCCTCGTACTTAGACCCTTAGGACTAACTGTTATTCCCTCACATTTGAACCCCTAGGACTAACGTTTGTTCCGTCGCACTTAGACCCTTAGGACTAACTGTTTTTCCCTCATATTTAGTCCCCTAGGACTAACTGTTATTCCCTAGCCCTTGGACCCTTAGGAGGAACTGTTAGTCCTGTACACTTGGTCCTAGAGGACTAAAAGCTATACCCTTACCGCTCATTCACACTGGAAGCGGATCGCGGATCCGCGTTCGCAAAGCGGTTGCATAAAGATCCAGTGCAATTGCACGCGCACTCGATGACATCAAGTGCGCGTGCAATTGTACTGGATCTTTATACAACCGCGTTCGCAACCGCTTTGCGAACGCGGATCCGCTTTCAGTGTACCCTGCAGGTCCACCGTTGCATGCAGTGTCGCTGCAGTGTCAGAAAAGGCATACTGTGGTTCCAAGTCAAACATACCTTTATTTTTCATTTAGAGTGCTTAGGTTTATTTACAGATATCGCCCTCAAAAAGTGACATTGGTATTCTGAGCAGAATAAATACTTGAGAAAAATACAAACTCATGGTAATCAAACCCTGAAAAATACTAAAACCGAAATTCTACAAAACAAGAACGTTACTAAACAGGCATTGGACATGATGAGGAAACCAAAGGATGATTAATTACGAAACATCCACTGCACTCTGAAACACTTTCAGAAAATTAAAACAAAATATTACAAAAAACATGTAGTCAATGACAATGGAAGTACTATAGCGAACACGGTTATGTAACATGGCAGCTGTGGTTGTTCTATGCCTCTCAGGGATATGGGATGGCCATGGCTGCAGTGCTATAGCTAGAGCCCTGCATATCCGCGGATATCCACAATAAACTGGTGGATGGAGATAAAAATGAATAAAATTTGGTGGATTGCGGATCGGACATAGATATCTGCGGATCAACATTGACAATATTGCCCTCCAAAGATGTGAGCGATGAGAAAACTGTACATAGGCTAAGAAATAAGCGAGCCTCAAGAAAGATTGCTTAGACTGCTCTCTAACTCCACAAAAAATGCCGTCCTGGGAAAAAAATAAAGGATGCAACGCTGCACATCGCCCTGGTGAAGAAACCCAATTTCTACATTTTTCATTCACACTTGGGCTATGATGTAAAATGATTGCGCATATAGCGGATCGGATACAGTTCCGAACTTTACGGATGCGGATACAAAGTCTCCACATGCGGATGCGAAGTCTGCATCTGCATCCGTGCCATCACTCCCTAGCCGCTTTAGATTCAAATCAATGTGGATCTGGATTCGACTAAAAAAAAAAAATACATTGATCTTTATGGGATTTAAATGGGACTGGCACTTCTGAATGTATTAACAAAATTTTACTGTAATTACGTGGTTGAAAACAGGGTGGTCTTTTCTTTCAAATGCACAATGCTGGCTCAGCTGTCTATGATTCCTAGTGCCACAAGAACAAGAGGGCTGGCTGTAAGACCGGATTTGACACCAATGAGGTGTGACAATAGCTGGAGCGTCTTTGCAGCCTTGGGATTGAATTCCATGTTCAGGGTCCAGTAAAGGGCTGTCATCGTGCTGACAGCCCCCAGCAGAGTGTGTTCCTGAACCCTAAGCTCATCCACACAAACAAAAAATGAAGTCTCGTCGTCGTAGACGTCGTCGCCCTCGTAGCAAATGGCCGGGTACGTTGGCTGTGCTGCAGGGTCCTAAAGAAAGAAGGAAAAACAAAAACATTTCAATTCAAGATATGCTGATCCACTTATATTGTTAAAGGAGCCATAAAACGATTCTCAGACTTCGGTCATATAATTGTGGCAATTACTTTCTTTTGCTAGTATAGTCAAGATCAGAAAACCAATTTTGTACAGGAGCGCTATTTTTTATCTTCAAAAATAAAATAGTTTAGAGTGTGAGTTACTCCTCAATGCTTACACCACTTACGGGTCACATGTGTAGTCATGGGTTATGAGAAATGTAGACTTCCAGTTTTAGTGTGTCTTGTGCACCCCCAGCATCATTGTGGTGCAGCCTCAAGAGCAGACCTTCTACCGCAGCATTTTTTAAAGCAAAGAAGTGAAATAAATGCTCCTGCTACTACTACTACTAGCTTTGGGTTAAAAGACTAAAGTGATGTTGAACCGAAATTTGGATTTCACAAAACAAGGCAGGAGCAATAGGCGGGGCGCCACAAACCCCGTACCACCACGCCATCCCGAGGTGTCTCGAACGGGTGCCATTCGTTTTTAAAAAGAAGCATGCGAATGAATGAGGCCGAGGAGACTTGTCGCGTTGCAATTCTCATTCTCTCTCCTCTTCGCTTTGTTCCCTCGATGAGGTGAACTGAAGTGGGGAGGAGAGAAGGGAGGCCGCTTTCTCTCATTCTCAACAGTTCCAGGGGAATGGTTACGTCACTTTCTTCCCTCAGTCACACCCTTCTTTACCAAAAATACCATTCGTTTGAGATATCGCGGCATGAGGGATGTTTTTGGGTTCATGGCGTCCCGTTCAACATTTCTGCGGCCTCATTTTGTGGAATCCAAATTTCAGTTCAGCATCCCTTTAACATTCTGTTTGGGGCACCACGGAACACCGTGAGGCAAACCCCGTCCCTGCAGTGAAGCACTGGGGAGCAGGTGCTTTCGTTGACCTCTTTGGGTAGATGTGATGCCATTAAAACTTTGCACAATGAAAGCCTGCCGATAATACAAGACTTCTGACATATTTTTGTAATGTCAGAGGAACAATGCATCACTAAGCCAGTGGGTTCAATGAGGCATTATTTCCATACCTCTCGAACTATACTACATTATCTTGCAACTTTTAAAGCCCAATAGAAACTACTTTCACAAAAAAATCAGAATCCTAAACACAATGGTAATTATGATTTTGTGTTCAGACAAAATGTTTGACACCTCTGACCAATAATGAAACCCCCTTCAATACTGTTATGAGCCACGCAATTTTAACACCACTCAGTGTCACCAAGCACTGAAGTATACTTTGCCTCTTCAGATGAAAAAATGATGTACTGTTATTTTGTTGTTTAGTCCTTGTTTCCCAAATCTTCTGAACCCCTAAGGCAAGGAGCGTAAAAAAAGACAGGCGCTGAAACATTATTAAAAAGTTCCTTGAACATTGTTTCATGACTCCTTTAATGTTGCATTCTTTAAATTAGACGCATTAAAAAAATTTGGTGAAAAATAAGCTCAATATTGAAGCACCTAGCGTCCCACCAATGAAATGCAAGCACTATAACATGAATTCACTAGAATCCTTGTTAGCCAGTGCTGTGGAATCAGCTGTCAAGAAAAAGGCTTGTCCCCAGGACTCACATCTGGGTAGAGGAAGGACAGGCTCCTTTCCTTCACCAAGGACGGCAGTGCCTGCAACGCAGCCCTGAACAGCATTTCTGTAACAAGAAAAAACCATGAAGACATTTACTACAGGCTACCCGCTGAGAACATAAAATGAGGCCCTGGAAGCTTTCCTATAACGTTTAACATAACAAGCCGTCAACTAGTCTATAAAGTTGGGAAATGTGAATCTGTTTTGTGCCACATTTTTATATATCAATGTGCCATATCATCATGTTCTCTGCACACAATTTGCACTCTTTGCTTGAAATTATCCCTTTCCCACACTATCGTGTCAATGGCAGCGGTGACACAAAATATGTTATTTGGGGCACCTGTCATAAGCCTGATTGGGGACGCATTCATGAAAGAATGCCCTGCTGAAGCAAGCACTCAAGCAGGAGTGGAGCATGATGTTTGCAAATTTTTCATGCTGCACGGCACATCTACAACTCTTCTGTTTCGAATCTATTATTTTCCCTTGGAGCACACGCTTGTCCTCTTCCTTTTGGACACCCACACACTTTCCCACTACATGTGAGGGAGCACACCATGCTGCCCTCTGAAAAGCTTTCAAGCTTGCTTTCCCATGTGGACATTTAACTCGGGGGCTTAAAAGTCGTTCGAAACTGAGCGCTTCCACACTTTTTGTGGTACTTTTTTATACTGGTGAATTTTTGCGTGATGCAGTTCCACTACCGAGGCGTGCATCTTATGAGGTGCTTGGTGCCAGCCCTATAACATATTTTCTGTTTAAATGTACACTTTAGTTGCACTGAGCTAGAACAAGCAGCTGAATAAATAACGAAGTACAGTCACAAGTTAATCTCTTAAACGACATTAGGTTCAGGAATGTGGCCTCCATTCCTGCCTCTCGGAAGTAATTGTTCAAGTTTCAACACCAAAATCTGTGATGAATCTGAAGCCACAAAAAAATATAAAGCCCATGCAAAATTTCCTTCCTCTCCTTGAGAGCTCTAAAAGTGCTGGGCAATGATTTTAACACTGAAAGGGTTCACACTTTGTAATTTTCATATTGGTTATCATGTGACAAGTATCCCAAGAAGCATCACTTTCCTCTGAAATACCGCGATTCCGCCGCATAATTGTAAAGCAAAGAGTGCCAGTACCTCCCGACCTGCAGCCGTGGAAGCTGCAGCGCGACATGGTTACAGGTGGCATTTATAATTGCGCAAGATATGCATATCTGCTCAATATACGGCTTATTTTTTATAAATAATGTTGCTTGAATGTGAACAGAGACATAAAAAGGCTTTGTATCACTATTATATCTGCCTAATTTTAGTGGTGCCGTCTTCCCGGTGTTCATGAAAACCCAGTTGAACTAAAAACGAAACTTCTGTGTCACATGATCAGTATAAATATTAGGAGAAATTATTCAAAGACACACTTTTTATTTATTATAATACAATATGTGATACACCTTGTTTTTAATGCCACTCAAACAAGTACCAAAAGCCATTCTAGGTTAGGTGGCGCATGCTTCAGGATAGGTGGCACCAGCTACCGCCTGCTACAAAGTGTATAGTCATTATCATTCGTCCAATTGGTCTCTCCACCACCATCCCCGTTCGGCGAGTTGCCAGCTTGCCGGAATCGTTTTAGCGGCAGCTCGGATGCCTTAACATGACCCTTCCCGGAATGTTCGCTGCTACAATTTTTTTAGTGCCTCCCCCTGCATTCTGAAACAGTAAAGGCTCACTCACACAGAGCGGAAAATGCCCATCTCGGCCGACGTCGACGGTCGCGTGAGCAAAGGCCACACAAGCACAAATTTAGTGTAGTAATGAAGATGTCACATTCATCATCAATTTTAGTATAAATGTACCTTGTGCGGCTGCCCTCCTTTGCTCAACGCGACCGTCGACGCCAGCCGAGGCACGCATTTTTCTCTGTGTGAGTGAGTCTTAAATGTCACGCAAACGGCAGCGGCTTGGTGCTGTGACAATCGCCATCTTCAACTCCTTTGGGCGGTACACACCACCATACCAACTGTACTGCACAACATACCACAACCGAAATGACGTCACCACCCTGAACCACGTTAATGCGCACGTGACTTGGAAGCCGTGGAGGAGTTGTGAGGTGCCGCGGACCCCAATCTTTTAGAATTTTTTTTTTACAAAGTCTACGGCATGAAGAAAAATATGGTCTTGTGCTTAAAACGTGAGAGACAAACTTCCACAATTATTTGATTGAAGTGCAAAAATTGTTGCAAAGCCCCTTCAAAAGAAGTCAGCATTGGAATGACCCGGTTTTCTATGTTTTATCAACACCAGCCTATTTAAGTAATTATTCCTTACCATCTTCTGGGTTAGACTCAGCGCTGAGAAATCTGTTGTCAAAGTCCTGGAAAAAACCAGCCAGGTGTCGCTTGCCCCTGGCTGCCTCCAAGACCTTCAAGCTGCTTTTCACTAGGCCAGACATCAGCCTATCTTCGATGGTCTTGCCAGTGACCGCTGTGAACTCTTGCTGCACCTGAACATAAATTAAAAAAAAAGAAACTGTAAATGCAATTGATCTGTCATTCTGCAATGCTCAGTTTTAAATTCCAATGACACTTACAAAAGTACCATGCCGCAGTGCAGGGTACTTGTCAACAATGGCCGCCACAGTTGGGTGGTCGACTGTGACCCACAGCCTTCGTGTGGCCAGCGTTCGCGATGGAATCCTCCACATAGGTCATGTTGGGCCTGGGCTTTTGGAGTTCTCTCTGCATTTCCAAGATGTGCCCCTGGATGCTGTTAGCATCCTCCCCATCTGTTGGCAGCACTATGTCCTGCAATATGTTACATGGAAACAAAGAGTTGGCACCAAAGCTATTGATCAATGAAATTGAAAATACTATTTCTGAATTAAGCTTCATACAGTGCCAGGCCTGGTGACACGCCTTGGTGTGGGGTCTCGGGGTGGCCTGGAGGCCTTTGGTGGCCGCACCTCGCCCTCGCAGTAGTCGTCCTGCCTGGCACGCTCCCGAAGCTTACGCCTCTCTCGCTTGGCCTTAAAGCGTAATGCTATGCGCCAGGAGTCCTGCGTGCACACACAAGATGAAATTTCAGACGTCATACCACATTCTGAAACATAGGCATGCCAATAGCAGCCTATAGATATAATCACATTTCATACGGGACCCATCATGATGACGACTAAAACCCACTCCTTACAACTGCTAAAACTAATTCTCTTAAAATGACAGGTTTGAATACAACACCTTTTAATATGCCACAATGGCAAAGACAATGTATCATTTAAAATAGTTAATTGATTTGATATACTTTCTGTGTACCATACTTCAGAGGCTTTGTACAGTAGTGGCGACAAGACTGCATTATCTCGCACGAGTCACAGTCCCGCTGAGTGGACTCAATGGCTTTAGGCAATGCTGGAGTGTCTAATGGGCATGATCAAATGCAGCCCTGGTGGCACCTTATATGTAGGGATCCATGTTTTCGGTAAACGCCGTAAAACCCCGAATTGAAGCCCTTGAAGGAGAAAAATGAGTTTCATGGCGGGAGACCATAACTGTATATGTGTCAAACTAGAACACCATTCGTGCTAATTGTCGGCGAGGCTGCTTTTTCTTCGGAAATTGTGTCTATGTGTGCCATTTAGTAATAAATAGGGCATATAATATTGTGTCTCCTACAAACACCACAGATATGCATTTACATTTACCATATAGGCCTCAATAAACCCCGATTTCTGATCGACGTCAAAATAGACACCGAAAGACAAATTCAGGAAAAAAAAAAAGAATGCCGAGAAACCACCTCTTAACTTGAAGAAAAATAAGTACCGTATTTTCCGGACTATAGTCCGCACTCGGTGTATAGTCCGCAGGGGCAAATTTGGGGTCAAAAATAAAAGATTTTGCTTAGATAGCCCGCACCCAGTGCATAGCCTGCACCCGGTGCATAGTCCACACCTGGTGCTTAGTCGACACGCAAATCTTCTCATAGACGGCACACGTTTACAAATGTCTGCTTTTTAGCTCACAATAAAGCCTACAATGTGCATAAATGATCATTAACATACACTTTCATGCACAAAATTCGTCACGTCTCGTCATAATCAACGATCTTGAAAAACATAATTCCTGTATAGTCTGCGCGCGTAGATAGTCCGCACAGCCAGAAATTTCAACTTCTAAACATGTACAGTCCGCAAACTATAGCCCGGAAAATACGGTACCTCAAACACGGAGCCCTAACAACATGCGAGAAAGCATGATTACACTTTAGGACAAGGACGGAAGAAGAACAGACACCACAGAGCGCTAACTTTCAACTGTAATCCAAAAGCATCATCGTAGGAAACACACACTGGTTCACTGCTTATCTCTCAACCAATCTGCTGCCCCCTTGGAACGCAAGTATGCTATCTCTTTTTCTGCCCAGTCAATTATCTCTCCAACAGTGTTACCTCTGTGTCTAGCGAGAATCTTGCACAAGACAAATAATGGTTTGCACCTGCAGTCATGACAGTGACACAAAAGATGGCCATCTTGAACCCCGTTCACTTTCTGGTAGTGTTCTCTTAGTTGTACAGTAAAACCTCGTTAATTCAACCCCCGCTAATTCGGAAATTCGGATAATTTGAACTGTCGATCCGATCCCGTCAAACGTATGTATTAGTCAATGGCAGCAAACGCTCATTAATTTGGAGGGAACGCGGCGCGCTATGGTTAATTCGGACGAATTCGGCAGGTGGCGCTAGCTACCATCCGTTCCAAAGGTATGACCGCTACCCATCCGAGGTGCACACGTGGTTTTTCCGGTTTTCCCATGGTTCTCCGCTCTTCCGGTTCTCCGTGTTTCGCACCAGTTTTGCTCTGGATTGCCGTGCTTCAGCGCGCTACCCGCTACTCTTCTGGCATGGAAGCGGCAGAAGCATAGCTGCAACGGAAAAAGGGTAGCACAAGTGACCGACGACCGGAATGGCAAAATCGCGACACGCGGGGCTATTGTTCCCGAGCGCGCCGATAGCGAGAGTGACAGTCACGTTTCACGCCTCAACGCGGGGATCCTAAAGCCCGCCATTTTAACCGGCCACCCCCGCGTTGTAAAATGCAACGTGACTGGCACTCTCGCTGTTGGCGCACTCGGGAAAAATAGTGCCGGGTGTCGCGATTTTGCCGCTCTGATTATTGGTCAGTTTTGCTACACGTTTTCCGTTGCAGCTGTACTAGGCTAAGAATTTAGCGAAGAAAGTGGAAATACTAAAGGCCTTGAAGGACGACGTATCTCGACAAGTGATGGAAAGTTACGACGTCAAGAGAAGCAGTCTGGCCACATACGTGAAAATTGAGGCCGATATCCTACAGGCTTTCGAGAGCGAGAAGTTCAACGCGAAAAGAAAGCGGCCATGGGCGGTGATGCACCCGAAACTAGAAGAGGCCTTGCTGTGCTAAATCGTCAGCGCACGGGATGCGTAGCTCCGACAGTGCGAGTGCGGTGGAGCACTCGACCGCGCTAAGGAAAGTTGCCGTCTCCGCCCAAGTGTCGTCCAGAAAGCAGGCGGTAATAACAGATTTCTTCTCAAAATAAAGGTATGTCACAGGGAAACGTTTTCGCATAGTTTTCTTTGTCCTCTCGATATTTCGACTTTCGGATAATTCGGACATTTATGCCAGTCCCATGAGATCCGAATTAACGAGGTTTTACTGTACATTAACACATCTGCATGTCTGGCCCACATATTTCTTTCCACATGAAAGTGGAATCCGATGCACTACCCCTTCCGAACACTCAACAAAAGGTCTCCCATGCTTAAAGGGGTACTCCGGCGATTTTTTGAGCTACCTCAACTAACTATATTTTCTGACTCCCTGGCCTTTACCCTTTCCAGTATGGTATTTAGTATCGCGAAATTCATATTAGTTATTGTGAAATCGGCAAATGAAAATGATGCAAAAACCAACATTCAAATATACCCGCACTTTTCAGTGCCGCGACGTCAGTGGCAGGCAGGCTTGCCAGTCGAGCAAGCGGTCTAAAAAATAGAATATGCCAATCATTTGATCCGTGCTGGCGCGCAAGTACTGGAGCGAGCTTCCAAAGCATTGATTTGACACCATGAAACTGCTTGGAATCAGTTAGGAACAAATTCTACGGCCCAAAAAGTGAACCCATGCCTTCCACTGACGTCACTTTTTCGTTGTTGCCAGTAGAGACTTTCAGTTTGAAAAACACTGTGAGGAGCAAAATTGTAAATTCAATAACTTCGTGAAAAAAAAATTATTTTGACCTAATATTTGGGATACTATTTTAGCGATGTTGTTTGGTGAGTTTAGCAAAATTTCAAGCAAATCGGGGACCATGAAGAAATCGCCGGAGTACCCCTTTAAGAGCTTGTCTGGTGCGGAAAAAACAACTTCCACGTAAACCCGTTGTGCAATTTTTTCAAGGTCTTGCGCTGTTCTGTACGTATACGGCATAACTCCAACTTTCTGTGTAGTTTCATCTATTACACAACTGCATTATAGTTAATTTCATTCCTTGAGGCCATATCTTTAAATAGAGATGAGCAATTATATTAAAATCTGGCAATCTCCGGTTACTCACAGATCCTGTTCCAGTTGAGTCTGAGAGCTCTGGGAAGGTCCTCACGAGCCCCTTCGCCGCCATTTCGTATAGCTTGTCTGGAAACCTGCAGGAGTAAACAGTTCAGGTGAAGATTGAGCAAAAGGAGAAAGTACAGCCTTGGTACACTGCATGACGCCATTAGCAAGAACAAGTGACTGATTGCTTTTGCAGTGTTCCTAACAGGTGGTGTTCACTGTTGGCCAAAGTATACCTCGTTTTACCTTTAGTCTGAGAGCAGCAGATGCTATGAGCCACCCCACTCAGCCAAACCAGTGCCAGGAGGGTATCAAGTGACTTCCTGGTTGGGCGGAGTGACATGCAGCGCTCAAGGTAACAAGACACTCTCCCAATCCTGGATTGGCTGGGATGGCCCATACCATCCACTGCGCTCGGCATGAAGATGAAATGAAGTGCAGGTCATTGCTGCTCAGTGCACCTTAACAGCAAGTCCACGCAGTGCTTCGGAAACGTACACAGTGCGACACTGTTAGCACGAAGAAACCGACAACAATTTTCTAAGATTTGAAAAAGATGTCAAGACACCACCAGAGCTGTGAAAATTGCTCACTTGGTACTCTAAAATAGTCAGCAAAACTTTGAGCTCATCAAATCTGTATGTGCAAATCACGAAAAAGCTTTGAAGGTGCATTCGTGCCAAGTGTATCATACAGTGTACACCAGTTACCAATTATGAGTAGAACAAAATGTATGCTGGTATCACTGGCACCCATAAACCAGCTATGAGCATGACAAGAACCGCCAAGACAAGCGAGGCCAGTGGTCAGTCTTTCAGTCTGCCTATTGTGGAAGAGGAACAGCACAAAAATATACTAAGGACAAGGAGGTAAACACAGACATGGCACTGAGTATCAACTGAACTGAGTGTTTATTTCCGTAATGAAACAGAAATAAACACAAAAAAGAGAGAGAAGCACACAAAGAAACCGATAAGATGGTGCCACACCACACCTACCTGTGGTCAAACGAACTTGCCACTACGTCACTCTTCAGAGTCACTGACAGCACACTAACACATGCATTCTCTCAAAGAAATTAAAAAAGCTTTGTCAATCTCCCTCGCAGTCTTGTTTCTATGGCAGGCTAGAGTCGTGATTTCGTGGAACCGTGGCTCACAGCTGCATCGGCTATAATGAACCACAAGGTGGCCAGAGGGAGAAGAACGAAGGGAATGAAAATGCTTCTTTGCCTTCGCATTCACACACTTGCCCGTTTACCCTATTTAGACTCCGCCGCACGAGATAGGGAACTAGTAAACAACCCCCGTGGCAGACGCCACGTTAAGGGGTGCGGTGGGTGACGTCACGAAGTACATGAGGGGAACCGTCTCAATGGATAAGTCGTAATGCGTACAGCGCCTCTGGCGGGCTCCGCCAGCGCTGCAAGGTATGATTGGAGCACTCCATACAAATCCCCGGATGTAGCGCACTCTCGTTGCACTTCCGCGAATGCGACCAAGTCAACGAGGCAGTCCTATGGAGTGCCGTCTGCTATTCCCAGTGGCAGACAGCTCGGATGGCGCGACTACGCCGCTGCTTCCGTTAGCAGATGGCGAAAACGGGGACGGCCCTACTGGCAACGTTTCTTGGCTATTGGTGATGATCCCAGTAGCAGACGGTCACGTGCGCGAGAGGGCAAGGGCAGACTGCTGCCACTCAACACCATTTAGATGATCTCAAAGCCTTAGGGCTATATTTTCCAGGTAAGCTAAAAACTTCCAGCCAACGTAAAAGAAGTGCAGCATACTGATTGGACTCGAGTGCTGCGTCAGCGTTCGGCAGGGAATTGTGTTCAATCAGCGAGAACGAGTCTCAGCCAATAATGGGGCACCATACAGAGGGTTCCCACGATTCCTTGCGTGCATCGCACACGGGCTATCGAGATTTTGGCAAGGGGTCCATTGACAGAGGTGTGCAGACGGGACAGCTTACGGGGTGCGCAAAAGACCACAGGCACATCAAACTTATTGGCAACGTGCTTTAACCCTGTGGGACAGTGCATGAAGATACGACACTATGATCTGGCCACTGGTTTCTGCCATACCTCGGAACCAGCTTGTCCCCTGAAAGTTCTTAGCAGGGAAGCGGCGAAGCTCACAATCAGGCATGTTGCCAGAATATTTTGTTTAAGGGGGGGGGGGTCCTAGCACAGCAAAACTCAGGATCTCACTCAAAAATAAAAATTAGGGGGAACACTTAAGCTCCGCCTTAAGGATATGATGCGATAGCACACTTGTAGATGGGGGTAGGGGAAAGGAGGAGTTGGAGGGGCGGGGTTGAGAGGGGAGCAGTGGGCGGGAGGGAAGCTGTGGGAGGGAGGCCCTCCCACGAAAGTCTGTGGGAAGGGGAATTTCTCGGCACGCATGCGCAAGGCATTATGAAACTTTCTCGACACCCGGGTCATGTGACGTGACCCACTAAGTCGCGCCAGACGCCGACTACTACGCCGGCTTTTCCGCTGAACGGGAGCCTTATGCTATCGCATAAAACTCAAAACCCCTGGTTACATGCCTGCCCACAATGACCCCCAAAAACAAGCCCTCAGTGACGAGCTGGCTTCATGCACTGCCTCACACGGTAAAGTGCGTTGCAAACAAATGTGCCTGTGGTCTCTTCCATGCCCCGTAACCTGTCCCGCCTGTGCAACTCGGCCAATAGAGGCGGTTCCCCTCGTGTACTGTGAAGTCAACCACCGCACCCCTTATGTCACACGTGCCACGGATGTTGTCTACCAGATTCCCCTCTCGTGTGCCAGAATCCACGTTGGGCAAACGGGCAGGTGTGCGAATGCAAGGGCGAAGAAATATACCCGTTCCCTTTGTTCCCCTCCCTCTGGCCACCCTGCGGTCTTTTGTAGCCGATGTGGCTGCGAGCCACGATTCCATGAAATCACGATTCTTGCCCGCCACAGAAACAAGACTGTGAGGGAGATTGCCGAAGTGTTTCGCATTCCTTTGAAAAGAGAGGATGTGTATGTCAGTATGCTGTTGGTGGCTCTGGAGAGTGATGAAGGGGCAAGTTCCTTTGACCACAGATAGGCATGGCGTGGCACTGTCTTATCAGTTTATTAGTGCATTTTTTATTCACATGTTCATCCTGTTTCGGGCAGAAGTAAACATCTAGTTGGTAGTCAGTGCCATGTCTGTGTTTATCTCCTTTTCTTGTTTTTCATTTATTTTCACGCTGTTCCCCTTCCTCGATGTCAAACCAACTCGTCCAACTTTATGCCTTGTTGCTTCCGATTGTACTCTCCGAATACATATCTTGATTTTTAGTTACGAATACCCTGCCATGATGCACTGAGGAATTTGTGAACTCCATCTGTGTCCACAATGTCAAGACGGAGATGGTAGCAAAGATTGTGCTAGTGTTGTCTGCAAGAGCTGCTGCATGAAGAATAATTGAGGTCACAGTAAGGCCTCAATGTGCCTAGAAGAGCACATCAAGTTTGTAAGTCACATAAAGTGAAAGCCATGCACTGTCTGAATGTGAAACTGAAAAGACAAGAACAGATAAGAAAAATATGCACATAGTGTACTACGTTTTGGACGAAAATGCTTTAAAGAGTGCACATGGTCCAGGCATATTCAGTAAAAAAGTCCCGGTAAATTTTTACCTGTATATATATTCGCTGACAGAAGCCTAAAATTTCATTTTCAAATAAAAACCGAAGAAGGTATGCCGTATTAAAAACAAATTAGGAGTTGAAATGCTGAACCCTTTTTATAGGGTAACACCGAAACCGGCACAATATTAACTTACAGATCATAAAGGCACAAATCGTGGTACAACCACTCGATGATCCTGCCCCTGCACGATAAGTAGTGTCCCTTCTTGTGCTTCCCAAGGGACTGCACAATGTCCAAGGGGACTGGAGGGAAACTGTATGCCGATCGGTCCTTCACGAAAACTCTGGACGGTCCGGGGGCTTCTTGGACGACGACGTCCATGACCCTAGATATACCAGTTGAAGCAACAGATGAGCTACACCGTTTAGAGATGCCATTTCTTGGACGACGAGTTGCTGATGTTTGATCTGACAATGTCGACACAAAGACTTGCAGGGATGTGCCATACTTTTAGAAAATAAAGGCACTGAATTCACACTACCTTAATATATATATCTGACAAATCACAAGACACAGAAAACTTCCTGTTGTGATTTCTGATGCTCTATAGCAGGGGTGGCCAGGCTGACCGGGTCTTAGAGCCGCAAACAGAACCACGAAACTTCCAAGAGAAGCGAGGGGGGGGGGGGGGGCAATCTTTATTTAGAGGAATAAACAATACTAGAGTTACTTTCAATCTATCCAAGTCAAAAGCAGGCAAACTGTATGTAATGTAGCAGTAGCACAAGACTACCAAACCGCAACTTGTCTTTCGATTTAAGACGCATTCCATTTTTCTTTTTGGAGAAGTGCCCGTGCGACAGGGAGGGAGGAGTTGGGGGAACGAGGTAGGGGAGGGAGCCGCGAGCCGCACTTTAACACGAGAAGAGCCGCATGCGGCTCGCGAGCCGCAGCTTGGCCACCCTTGCTCTATAGCAGGGGTGGCCAAGCTGCGGCTCTTCGCGTGTTAAAGTGCGGCTCGCGGCTCCCGCCCTTCCCCCCCCCCCCGCGACTCTTGAGAGTTTCGTGGTTTTATTTGCGGCTCTTAGGTCGGGTCAGCCTGGCCACCCCTGCTCTATAGCATCGGAACTCAATTAAACACGTAGATGAACTACTGTATACAGAACTGACAATACTGCCAGAGAGCGACAATAAACATATATGATGGCTTAAAATTATCTAATGTGTATAATATTATCCTGTTTAGAGTGTAATCTTACTCTGGAAGAAAACCTCATATGATATAAAGTGTGGCAAGCAACAGAATTCCATTCCACTTAAAGGAACTTTCAAGCTTAAGAGCCTGTCTTACAGAGAAGTAGTATATGTCTAAACTACCATAAAAATGCCAGCAAAATGTCAGCTCAAAATGCTAATCATTCAAACTGAAATTGCCTCTGAAAGTAATTGCAGAGTATTTCGTCACTTCAAGGCTGTAGAAAGTATGACTATAGCAGAGATACTATCTATTGACTTGATTGCTGCACGCACTTAGCACAACCACTGAGAGTCTCAACTAGCTCCAAAGAGGTAAAGGAGCTCAAAGCGATAAATCATTCACCAAGCAAAATGACCCCACCTCCGGCTGCCCCCATGTTGTTCATTTTCTAGACTGCTAGACACGTGACTTGATGAAAACTGTGACGACAACAACAAAAACATAGCACTTTTTTCCTTTCACACATTGGGTGCCACCAACTTTTCACTGTTATTGTCTCGAATTTGGTGTCAAGGTCAAGAACATGTACAACACGGCAGCAACCAGGGGGTCACTTTTGCCTGCCAGATCATTGTTCTAAGCCCCTCTACCTCACTGACTAGCTCCGACAGTGCACATACAGCGGAGGGCATATCGAGATCAGGAGACGGCGTTTCCTCATCTTCAATAATCACACCCTAGAGAGCTCTCCCGTGCTCAAGTGTGCTTACTGCCACAGGTGAAAACTGAGTGAGTTTAAAAAATAACCTTCCCGTGATCAAGCCACCTAACCCCAAAGACCTATTGCAATGCATGCAGTGCTTCCAACAAGGTGCTGCAAGGTACCATGGGAACCTAATGTCTACGTTCGCAGGGGTAGCGGGCAGCAGGGGTAGAGGCAAGAGCAAGCCACTGCTGCCGCACTACCCTCCTCATGCCTCTTCTCACGTATTGCGCCACTTGCCGTCGCCGGCCAAAGCTGAACTGACCAATGTGCCAACTGGTCTATGTAATATAATGGCGAGAGCAAGATCTAAAGAAAATGGATTAGAGAAGGTTCCCGCCTGTTACATGTGGGTTTTTGGAATCTGTGTAAAAGGTCCAGTGGTTGTCTTAGAAAGCATTTTTGCCCACCTGTAGTGCGATTCATCCTGCACAACTTTCAGTTGCGCCTTGTCTTGGAGGACCATGTCCTCCGTAAGGTCAACGTCAGTGCCGAATCCAGCATGGTAAACCTTAAAAGACAAATAAGATAATGCGCTCACAGGTGCAAATGAAACTGTTTGCATGATCTGCCACGGTGAAAGGATACGGTTGAACACCATGCCTCTTCGCTGCAGCAGATCATGCAGACCACTCAATAATACAGTGAAAAGCCACTGCACTTCAGTCGTGTCATTGTCTGCTGACCAGCTAAATTATCCACCAGGATTGTGCCGCAGCCTTGTACTGGGACACAACAAGTGCCTAAGCTACTAAAGAGTAAGATGTTCACATTGTAATTAGACAGGATACACAAGGCATACTTTTCGTTTTTACGGAATATTTGTATGCACAAACCCCTGATGGAAAATCAACAATCAGAGACAAGGCTTGCAATGTCACCAATATTTGATCATCCTGATATGGCCTCCAAGATCCCGAAAATAGAAAGTACTAATCAATTTGATGCCATAAATATCCATAAACATGCCTTCAGTACGGTGCTGAAGCCCCGCCCACTCGGTGCGTGAAGTGCAAGGAGAAAATTTCTGAGAGCGACCAGCGTCATTAACAGAGATCTTTGAAATCCTCACACGGGAAATGGACGGGAGGCTTAGGTGCAGATGTGAACCCTAAATGGTGCGCTTATAGTTTGACTAGAGCAGATCATGTGCAGGTAAAGATCTGATTTATTTTTTGTACAGGTCACAGACATAAAAGGCAGCACACTATAGTCCGTTGCAACCTAAGAACGAAGGACGAGGGTAAGACGGGCTGGGGAGGAGGAAGCAGACGGAACGCTAAAGAGAGAAGGAGGTTTCCCCCTCTCTTCTCTCTTCCCGACCTGTCTTACCCTCACCCTTCGTTCTTAGGTTTCAACGGACTATAGGCAAAGCAGCGAGGTTAAAACTGCTACGCGTGTGCATCTGCTTGCCGGCGACCCCTGTGCGAAATTCAATCCTCAGTCCTGTGCCCAGGAACGTAACTCAAGTAACGCTAGTAACAGCGGCTCTTTGTGGGTAAAAGTGCGGCTCGCATAATTTAAGGACCTTCCAATTAATATTGTTGGTCTAAATATTGAGCTTACTCGTAACAACATTACAAAAACAGCTGAAAAGAAAAACATAAAAAAGCTGGATTTAAAGCTGTGGTTGTCATTGTGAATAAGCATTTCATAACAAGATGCAATGGCCAGAAAGGGCGAATCAAGTAGAAACATACTCTCAATTTTTAGGTTTGCTACTTTCTTTGCGGTCTCGCCGTGTGCTATAGGTTTGCAGCGTTAGTTTTGTGCAAAAGTTGGTCTCTGAACTACTTTTGCTTGATGGCTTAGGGCCTTTCTTACTTACACGCTTACTTACGTACAATGCGATGCAGCTGCCTTATGAAATACTGAGCTCACTGTTCTATGCACGCATGCAACTTAAAAACTAGCATGTTGTGTCTAGTGCCCTGCCTCGTTTGTTTTCTCCGCTTGATAGAAGCGTTTTGTTTACAGTAGTTGAAGGTAAGTTATGGCAAAAGGTAACTACTGACATAAGGCCAAAAGTATGAGGAGATAGCGATGTTCCCTCTTCATCACCTCCCCCTCCCTGCACTGATTTTCATTGTGTGGCTCCTTAAAAAGTAACACTTTTGCTTGCGGCTCTTGGGCAATGTCAGTTTGGCTGCCCCTGCACTAGACACTTCGAAAGATATATTCTCCGGAAAGACAGAATCACTGATGACATATACAATGTTCTGTCTTACACAAAAGACATGATCAGTGCTCTCCCCGGGGACACAAATAAACAATTGTACAGTCCAAGGGGGTCCCTTCGTGGGCCCCATCTTTGTTCATGCATCAGAATATGGGAAGCCCTTTTTGGCGGCCGTGCTCAAAGTACCACATGACCATCATCATCATAATCATTTTTTGTTTGTTTTAGGCATGGCAGCAACAAACCAGTTCTTATGTAACCATGTGACCGTGTAGTATGGCTT
This sequence comes from Ixodes persulcatus, assembly GCA_013358835.2. NCBI lineage: Eukaryota > Metazoa > Arthropoda > Arachnida > Ixodida > Ixodidae > Ixodes > Ixodes persulcatus. The sequence goes on from JABSTQ010010204.1 coordinate 280,170, forward strand.
TTTCTCTTGTTTTGTTTGTGGACTTACATGCTGCTCGACATGCGGTGGTGTTTCTGTCGTTTCTGTTCTTTTTCTGACACTTGGCGGTTCCACCGCCGGGTGAGAAGCGAGATAGAAGTTTTAAAGGGAGAGCTGAAGGACCAGGAACGTAAAATGCTCATTCATGTTTTACTACAGTCTTCAGGCGGTAACCAGGGATTTTGTCAGCAACAGCTTATGACAGACCAGTGTGATAATGCGATAAACAAATGGTTGCTGCCTCAAAAGCACTAACGTTCAAATGTCGCTGAAACTGTGCCAATCGACATGCCTTGAGCTGCTCGAGTCCAATCGTACATAAGGTAAAGAGCTACATATTTGACGGGGCATGATTTAATCTATATGCATCAATCACCCCATTAATACAACACTCGAGCAGCACTACCTCAGACAATAATAATGATCGCACAATGCATGGAGATGACTGGAAGAACAGCGACAGAACTGGCTGTCAACGGACGGTCCTGGAAGTATTTGTGCTTCCATGGGCTTAACAATATTAGAGCGACTATAGGAACGTTGACTGGAAAGGGCAACCTCAACGCTCAACGAAGACTCCACGTGGAACACAGCCGCACTTCTCTCAACTGCGCCATGCACCCCCCGGCAAATACATTTTCTTTTCACATTTCTGTGACGATTAACAGAAACAAGAAAAAAAAAAATAGCAACCTACATGATCACTTCATAGGGACCAGTTGTAATAGCATCATCATCACTACCACCCCATAAAAATAACTATGACGATGATCACAGTCAAAGTACTCGGAACACGGCTGCTGATAAGGGCTTCCCTCAAAGTTCTGGACGAGGCTTCACGGTGAATGCACAATGAGGGTTCTTGGTACAGTCTTGCATTTTCAGTGAAGCATCTGTGTGCAAGCTCAACTATGGTCCATTGCCGAAATAACTGGTGGTCCAGATGTCAAGCAGATCTATATAAATTGCAAAAAATCAGATTTCAAAAGCTATGAGGGAAAACAAGTAAGTTCCTATGTTCTCCAATGAAACCAATAAAATGACGGATCCGTGGGCCATTCGTACATTAAACAAAAAAAAAGTGCGAGGGAAGAAATACTTTTTCACCTTGTTATCGTTTCTTGTTTTTGTCTATAAAACGCTGCATTGGCCAACAAGAACGCTTTTTAACTTTAAGAGGGAAAGGCTTCACGTGAAGCCGGCCCATATAACTTTCTTTTTGTAACTTTTAAATAGGGCAATTTTTTTGTGGATATTTTCACAAATTAGATCCACCACCTAGACGAAGTTGTGTGGTAAATTACAGTGTCGTAGCTTGCAAGTCTGATTTTTTGCTATTTATAGAAGTCTTGGCCCGACAACTGGACCCGGACGTCTAGTGGTTGCTGTACCTTATTCGTGTCCTGGGCACGCGCTGATCAATAGAGGCTAGAAATAAAGGGAAGACAAACACAAGAACGGAAGAGACCGTCCTTGTGTTTTATGTTCTTCCCGTTATTTCTAATTAGTAATTACACTTACCAGCACGCTCTCCATTCAAAGTATCTAATCATATTCCCTGCATGGGAGACGTAACGCCTGAATAAATTGTTGTCACTGTTCAGTGTAGCTGAATTGTTATTAGACCTAGCTTTGGAAACGTTGCTTACCCGCCTTGGCATAAAGAAATAGAAAGCATGATACGATAGCCTCTTCATAACTTGGTTTTGGGAACACCGCACGAAACCCTTCACACAAAGAAAACAAAAGCATGCTTACCAGGATGTCGCTTGATTGGAGGTCCAGCCCTTGGAACGCTTCTTTATGGGCAAGGCTTCTAATCAAATCGGGGCGCCTGCGCTCTCCTCCCACAGTGACCACGATTTTGCGTTGGCCGTAACACACCAAGCACTCGATCGCATCCATTCCAAGGAGCACGCTAGCGCACCAGGGAACCACGGAACAACGGACCGGAACCGCTCCACTAATCGCTGATCTGAAACCAGCTAAAGTGACTTGGATTGGACTGGATTGGTTTGGCTGGTGGTTTTGGTTTGGCCCAGTTTGGCCCGTTTGGCATTTGGCCCCTTCGTAGTAGCCACCATATTCGTAGGCTCATGGGATTTGGATTTAAGAATTTATGTTCCTGCAAATTCACGGCATTTATTTCTTTGTTCAATATATTCGTTGCAGTGCAGTTTAAATATTTAACACCCCAGTCAATGTAGTACAGGTCAAATATTTAACACCCAAGTCACTTAGGCAACCGAATCACTGTAACTCCGCACATGCAGCCACAAAATCCACTATAATTTTTTTCAAAATTGATAATAAAGCATCCAGCAGTGTTGATGTTATAATTTTTTGAGTGGCTCCGTTCGTAATAAAATAAAGCTATCATCATCATGAGATAAATCCAAAGGCATGCAAGCATGCAACAACGCTATGGCCGCTGCTCTAGGTGCTGTGTTGTGTCTATTGTACTGCTGAGCCCACTGGTCAAACTATCGTGTTATGGTGTTTGCAAGCTGCCCTTTCTTGCTTCTTCTCTGTGAAAAATGGCAGTAAGGTATTGCCCCAGGTGTCCGTACTTTTCCGAACAATTCACGAAAGTGGTGAATCATATTGGGATCGTGCATGGGGGTGATGCTAACTTCACAATCTTCTGTGGAATCGGTGGGTGCACAAGTAGCTACACGAAGTTTGCGTCGTACAGATTCCATCTTTACCGGTGCCACAGGGATGTCCTGCTTGACACTGGAAGTAACCTGAGCACCAAAACGAAGGATGGACTCGCTCAAGACCTCGAAGACAACGGCACTAACGCCGACGCTGACGCAACTGCGCAGCCAGAAGAAGAAGCGTCCTCCGAAGAAAAAGACTTCGTAGATTTCTTGGCAGAAGCCAGAACAGCGATCTGGAACTTCTTCTTTAACATCACTGAGAACCACAAGCTGGCTCACACAGTGGCAGAGAAAGTCTTCAGCGACCTGCAAATCGTCTTTGAGCATGTCATGAGGGGCTTTGCTGATGAGATTGCAGCCAAGGTTGATCTGTCAGCCCTGCCTCCCGATGTGCTCTCGCTTCTCAGGTGTTCATTCGTACCAGAGCTTTTCGAAGGCATTCAAAGCAAGCATCTCCGTGAACAGTATGTCAAGGCGCATGCTCCGTATGTTGAGCCTAGGACGTGTGATCTTGGCTCCGAAGGGGACAGGTACCACTATGTGCCAATTCCAAGGCTTCTTGCAAAGCTGTGTGAAAATCCTGACATTGCTGCCCGACTCATCACGCCGCAAGCAAGCCATGATGAACCCGAGGTTTACCGAAGCTTCTCAGACGGGCTCCTCTTCCAAGACTTCATGAATCTCATCCCAGATGGGGCCCAGTACACAATTTTCATTTTGTTGTACAGTGATGAAGTAGAGATTTGTAATCCTCTAGGACCAAAGCGTGGCATGCACAAGCTACTTGCTGTGTACTTCACATTGTTAAACCTACATCCAAGACATAGGTCGCAGCTACGGTTCATTTACCTAGTGCTTCTGGTGAAGTATGACGACGTACAAAAGTATGGCTTGGGCAACATCCTGAGCCCCTTGATCAGTGACCTCAATGAACTACAGGCATACGGACTTAGGTTCATGAGCAAAGAAGCAGCACAGAATGCACAGGTCTTTGTATTTTGTGTGTGTGGTGATAACTTATCTATGAATCGCCTTGGGGGCTTCTCATGTTGTTTTAGTCGGGGCAGGGTGTGCCGGTTCTGTATGGCAGTATCCGAAACATTGTCAGAGATAACAACAGAGGATTTCTGTACCCTGCGGTCGGCTGAGGCACACGAGCAACATCTGAAAGGTGTGGCTGTGAACCCAAAGTTAAATAGAAAACTGTATGGTGTGAACGAACGCTCCCCAATGCTGGAGCTGCCATACTTTGACGTGACGCGACAGTTACCCCCCGACCTCATGCACGACGTTCTAGAAGGAGGCTTCGAGTCCGTTCTTCGCCCGATACTGAAGGCGTTAGTTGAGGGTGGGGTGTTGTCGTACAGTGACATGGACCGCATCGCTTCCTTTGCATATGGGTGGAACGACAAGAAAAACAAACCCGTTGCAATGAACAGAAGCTTTCTAACAAGCAAAGCGAACTTGAAGGGAACTGCATCTGAGAAGTGGTGCCTTCTGAGACTCCTGGGTTTGATTCTTGCTGAGCTGATTCCAGAAGGTGACGAAGACTGGGAATTGTTCCTTCAGTTTAGGGAGATAGTTGACATCAGCTTTGCCACTGTCGTGCCCAACGGGTACCTACCTACCTTGGAGATAATGGTGCAGGCGTTTCTTGTGAAGTTTGCACAGCGGTATGGAAGCACAGCCATCATTCCCAAGCTCCATTACCTTGTGCACTATGCCAGAATGATTCGTGAGCTTGGACCACTACAGCAGTTTTGGTCGATGAGGTTTGAAGCGAAACACCAATATTTTAAGAGCCTCGCCTCACGGATCAAGAATTTTCGAAACATAACTCTGACCTTGTCCAAACGACATCAGCTAATGCAGAGCCACCAGCTCAAGGAGCTGTCATTAGATGCTCGGCTCATGGCCCCATCTGGCAAGCCTGTTGACCAGAGTGCTCTGCCACCTTCTGTTCAAGAAGTGCTGCCACTGAATGCACGCCAGGTGTCGCATGCAGCAGTCGACCACCGCGAGTACCGGTGCGGTGATATCCTTGTGAAGGCTGCACAGGACGTTGAACCAGAGTTCTGTGGAGTTGAAGCCCTGTATGTTGCATCAGGCAAACTGTTCATTTTGGTTGAGTTGCTAACCAATGAAGGCTTCGACAGGCACAAGTTTTGCCACCGTGTGGGCAAGTCAGGGCACCTAAAACTTGTGGACGCTGATGATGATCAGACGCTCCACTGTGCTTTAGATCTGTATAATGATAGTGAGGTTGTCGTAAAATGGGAAGTGCTTTAAGCTTTTGTATGTTGCGGTTGTGGTCAAGCTGTTGGAAACATGTGGCAGCAGAAATAAACATGAAGTGTGGTCCACGCATGGAATTTACGGGAGTTTGTTGGCTGACTGTTATCTGCACGACAACTTGGTGCATCTAAAGCAAAAGCTCACTTTGGAACCCAGAAATCTGGGTTTGATTTGCACCCATTGTGTTCAATTTGGATCATTATACCAGCGCGCAGTCTTGCCATCGCTACTGTGTGACAAATGTTAAACACCTGCAGCAGTCGTCTTGCATTAGCTAAATTCCTCATCTCCACGGTGAGACACTGTCGCCATACAAAGGCAGACTAATCGCACACTATCAATATCCGACAAGTAGAGTTCTGCGTTTTCAAATAAATCTGATAAAACCTTTGCAACATCCGCCGGTAAAAATATTGTGAACTCTGATATATGTACGGTTCTTCGTTTTCGGGTAAAACCAAATATCCAATTTTTTCACCCTGAACAGGTGTTACGAGAATTGGGTCAAACCCGATTTCTTCCCGAAAGTCGGTCTTGACATCAACTGAATTTATAAAAAATTATGAAAAACTGTATCTCTTTCGTATCTGTTTTTCCAGTCACTCATTTGATGGTTACAAACACCTTGGATTGGCGCCGTCTCGGCATAGATTCGCTTCGGAATGGGCCAGAAGGTGGAAAGGTCCTGTGTGCTCGACCACCTTGGCTGTATCGTAGACTTTTGTTCATGTGAATAACAGATTTTGTGTATTTTCCCATTGCTTAATAAGGCCCGAAAAAACCCGAATTCCAGAATAGTTTCCGGAAAAACCCAATTGCTCCCCGATTATGAGCCTGAAAAATAGCACCCTATTTTTACCCCCGATTTCTGAACGATATAAAACCCCAAAAACGAAGAGCCCTAGATGCCTGAAAAACCTTGAATTTTGGAACTACAAGTTGTAAAAGCCAAACTGTTCTTTATTATTTCCTGGAACTCTCAATCAGCTTTCACAATGAATATCTCTTTCTCTGTTTCTACTTTTCTGTGTATGCCTCACAAAAATGTCCTTCAGGCCTCTCGTTAGAAGGATGGAGCCGTCTTAAAGATGCACTGAAGAGGTTTCTGAGATTGTCTGTTCTTGGTGATAACTCCTTCTACAGGCTCTAAGCATTCTAAAAACCCAAAAAATATGTGTAAGTGACGCTTATTTCCCTACTAAAATGTAATTTACGATTGGGACACACCTCTCTTGAGTGGAACTTTCCGCCCAGGAAGGGTGGCGCATAATCCAGCCTAGCTCGACGTTGGGGCGACAACACTGCTCGTCAGTTGACCGTAATTCGCTGTTGCGGTAGCAGACGACGCAGCGTCGTCTGTTGTCGGCGCTGCGTCATCTGCTATTGGAACAGCGGCTTACGGTTGACTGACGAGCACTGTCATCACCCTGACGTCGAGCTCGGCTGGATTATGCGCCAGCCTTCCGGAGCGGAAAGTTCCGCTCAAGAAGTGCGTGTCCCAATCGTAAATCACATTTTTAGTAGGGAAATAAGTGTCGGATCACCATAATTTTTGAACTTTTAGGATGCTTAGAGCCCGTAGAAGTTGTCACCAAGAGCAGACAATCTCAGAACTCCCTTTAGTGCACCTTTAATAGGCAATAGTCAAATACGTCTCGTCTCGCCTTCCCTGCCGCTAGATGGCTCTCTTCTAGGCATTTCCTCACTTCTCCAGTCTCGTTTTGTTAAGACTGACATTATGCGTGCTTCAGCTGCATTCGCAGCATGAATTTGAGTTTCAGTTAGATTTTCTCAGTACCCCACCATAGTGGGGATGAAGAAAAAGCTGTCTTGTGACTGCCCAGGAATCATTAAGTTTTAGGGTGCCTATCAGCGACGACTTAAGTGTTTACAGCATGCAGCTTCCACCTTCCATTCAGGTGATAGTTCATGTAACTACTAACTCTCCCTCACAAATCCTTGTCGGTGGTTTTATCAGCAAGTCTTCATAGAATGGTTGCAGTGCTGTCATCGTTGAATTTGTCGACAGCCTATTTACTATAACTTGAGCAGAAGTGCTCCCTTCACATGTCTCGCCAAGCCAACATGTGTACAAATGAAGTCTGATTATGGATAACTATGCATCTTGTAGCTTGCCAGCAGTTTAGGCCCTTAATCCTTCCTTTTTCAATATAGTCGCATAAGGATCAGTGCACATTCTGCACACTAGAGGTCTTGAACCATTAGCCTTGCATGACATACAATTAACTTTTCGTTGTCTTTTAGAGAGATGGCGATCTCTCCAACCAGCAAGACATTTCTAAAGTGTCTCCGACACAACTGGAATGTCCTCTAGAGTTTTTCGACACTTGGGCGCCTAATGCCGAGTTTGAAAGACTGTCCTCCTAAAGAAAGAGCACAAGGAGTCGTGTACCAAATTCCTTGTGCAGAGTGCACTGCTATATAAAGCGACAAAATGAAGAACTTCGAGGAAAGAATTGGCCAACATAACCTTGAGCATAGCTCTGTTCCGGAGCACTGCGACGACAATGACCACCGCATCGACTTCGAAAATACCCGGATCTTGAATGTACAGACAAACTTGCACCAACAGGTTTTTATTGAATCATGGCATGTCCAGACTACACCAGTCATTAATAATAGATCCACCAGCACCTTACGTTCAGCATTGATCAATGGACAATGTCATTTAAGAAAAGAAACACGAAAGAAAGAGGCCCCACCATACAGGAAAACGAAGGTGCTGATCCTCGTTTGTAAATTGTCAACATACAAGAAAACAAAGCTACTGCTTCTGGTTTGTAAATTGTCACTTTTGAAGAAACGAAGATGCTGCTCCACGTCTGTAAATATTCCGGCCCTGTAGAAGAAAACGAAGAGGCTGCCTCTATTTTTTTAAAGGCCCCCTGAACAAGGTACCGAAACCACCAGATGTTCGGAAGCGACGCCCGCAAGTGCCAACAACCATGCACATTTCAGGGAAACACCCCACCCACTCATTGAAGATGGCTGCAGTGCAGCAAGACCCACATTAATTCAGCCGCCTGTTCCACGTTACTTATCGTACGACAAAGGTTCAATACCTGATTGACACCGGTGCCTTTTTATTGGCAATCCCAAGAATTCTACAGCAATCGAGTGGAATGAACCAGCTATTCAACCTTTTCAAGCAATCAAGGAGGTGCTCGCTAAGGCAGTGCTGCTGTCCCATCCCAAAACCAACGCACCGATTTCCCTTGTGACAGACGCCTTTGATGGAGTGGTAAGAGCGGTCCTCCAACAGTTCACTGCTGCGACTGGCAACTGATTTCATTTTTTTTTAAACAAATGACTCTAACCGAAATGCATTACAGTATGTTTGTGCGTGAACTATAGGCCATATATCTCGGCGTGAAATACTTCCACCATTTCTTTAAAGGACGTCAGTCTGCCGTCATGACGGACCATAAACCCCCCACTTATGCCTTAACATCCAACAGCTCATCGTACACTGCAAGGGACGTTCGTCAGATGGCATACATATCAGAATACTCCAGCGACATCAGATTCATTAAGGGAGAGAACAACAATGTCGCCGACGCACTATCAAGAATAGCAGTCAACCAGTGCAACACGGGCCGACTGCCCATCAACTTCAAGGGCCTTGCTGCCGCACAGAATGACGATCAGGAGCCTCAACAGCTTCGCTCTACTTCCACGTCATTGGTCCTGGACGAAATCAAACTCCCTGAATCTGACGAAACACTTTGTCTATGACATCTCTACTGGTGGTCCTCGGCCCTACGTACCGACACGTTTTCGACAAGGCGTTTTTGACGCCCTCGACTCGCTCTCGCACCCCGGGATACACGCTTCGCAGCGTCTTGTGTCATCTTGATTCGTATGGCCAACGGTGAACACCGACGTTAGAAACTTTGCAAGGACATGCTTGCAATGTCAACGTGCTAAAGTCGACTGCCACACTGCAACTCCTGTAGGAACGTTCAAACTTCTGGATGCGAGGTTCAACAATGTCCACTTGGACATTGTACGACGTACTACTATCACACTCACATGACCATCGCTACTTACTTACTCGCATTGACCGGTTTTCCAGGTGGCGCAGAAGCAATGGCTGCAAAAAACATCCCATGGAAACCGTGGCTCACACGTTCATCCCAATGTGGGTCAGCCGTTTTGGAGTACCATCAGCCATAACAACGAACACACAGTTTGAAAGCGCTCTGTTTCAAAAACTGTCTTCCACACTCGGCACGAACCACATCAGGATGACAGCCTACCATCCATCCTCAAATGGCCTAATGGAACGATTCCATAGACAACTGAAAGCTGCGATTCGGGCACATGACTCAACAGGACCATGGACCGGAATTCTTCCACTGGTACTGTTAGGCGCCCGGACCGCAGTCAAAGACGACCTTCAGTGCAGCTCAGCTGAATTAGTATATGGCGCGACCCTTCAACTTCCCGGAGAATTTTTTCACACCGAAAACAAACAGCACTGCACGGACACATAATTACGCTGACCAACTACGCTTGACTCTGGAGAACATCCAACCAACCCCCCAGGGAAAACAGACGCGCACAGTTTTCGTCAGCCCTGACTTACAACACTGCACCCATGTATTTGTGCGCAACGACAGAGTGAAGCATCCTCTCCAGCGTCCTTATGACGGACCATATTCCGTTACTGAATGTCACAAAAAGACCATATGACTTTGTCTATGAATGGTCGGTAAGAAGTCGTGTCGCTCGACCGACTTAAACCAGCTCATCTGGCTAACAACGATCTAGAACCTTCCGAGAACTCCATCGCCGCCACACCAGTAAGATCACTCATCTTATCGAGCTCCCCACTAACGGGGAGAATCCCGAAGCGGCTCCCAGCGAGGCGTGGAAAAGGAAGAAGAAAAACTAACACGAGACAGGCGTTGCGGGTCGACCGACACCGGCTTCCACGATGCCAGCACCCGACATCGCACCAAGCGACTCCGCTTTATTTTGCCTTTGTAAATATGTAAATAAATTAGTTCAAGGTAGACAAGCCCCTTTCAGGGTGAATGTCGTATTTTAAAGGAAAGGAGAAAAGAAGCAAAGAAGCATAAGAAGCACAGCCTTTCTCACGGTCCGTGTGAAACCCGAAGACACCCACAAAACAGCTTTCGTGACACCAGATAGAAAGTATGAGTATTTGCGCATGGCATTCGGCTTTTGTAAAGTGCCACAAACAATGCAAATGGTGATGCGCAAGACTTTTAAGGGACTTCCACGCACTACCACGTACATAGACGACATCGCACAGGAAGCAAGATCCATCAGTGAAGTTCTCGAACTCTTGGAAGAGGCACTCCGTCGTGTGGTACTCAACGGTCTAAGGGTGGATATCCGGAAGTGTCAGTTTGTGCGCAGCCAAGTATCATTTCTTGGTTACATCATCACGGATGAAGGGAGGATTCCCAACCCAAAACGAGTGGCAGACGTTGACAAGTTCCAGCCCTCAAGAGATGCAAAGCACCTCTACTCATTCATCCAGTTTGCCAACCACTTCTGAAGATTCATAAAGAACTTCTCGGCGAAGACGCTACCACTGCGCAAGCTTCTTGTGAAAGGCAGTGAATTCGTTTGGTCGGAAGAAAACCAAAATATTGTAGACTGTCTGAAGCATGCCTTAAAGAACCCCCCCACCCTCGCCAACTTTCGCAGTGACTGCCCTTCAACTGTGCATACGGACGCCAGCCAGCATGGGCTTGGCGCCATTCTCACTCAGACCCAAGACGCACAAGAGCGCGTGATTGAATATGCGAGTCGTGCACTAAACGCACACGACAGCCAATCCCACTCAAACCTGCTGGAATGTATGGCACTACACTGGGCTGCAACCGAGAAATTCGCCATTTACCTCAAGGGCAGCCCACAGTTCACGGTGCTGAACGATAACCTCAACCTTACATACCTATAGCACACAAAGCAACAACAAACAGTCGTTTTGCAAGATGGACCATCGAACTTTGTGACTACGGCTTCAAGATTTGTCATCGTCCAGGCAGGATCAACAAAGCGGACACCCTCTCTCGACTTGAAGATCTGGACAAAGAGCCGGAGCCTCTCAAACTCAACGGTACAGCGAGCAGTGGCAACTTCATTTGCATGGTACTACAGACAGACAACAATTGCTGACGTGAACACCAAAAAACAGATGGAGACTGCCAACGTCTACAGCAACTGGCTGACAAGGGCAACACAGAGTTTGCACAGAAACACGGCATCCTAGTAAAATTAAGTACAGACGGAAGTGGCCCCAACGTAGTGGTACCTGCTGTATCAAGGGGCACCGTACTACAGATGTGCCACAACTCAACTGGACATATGGATGCACAGCCGGAGGCATGCGGTTTAGAGAGGCTCATTTTAGCGAACGCCGTTTTACCGACCCCGGTTTATCGAATGCCTTTATAGAGAACCCAGTTTAGAGAAAATGGCGATGAGCCTCCTTTTAGCGAATTCGGCCGCCGCGAAGCGGCGTGTACGGGTAAATCAGGTGAGTTAACATTTTTGTAATGAGCCGCCGCAGACTGCCGCCGCGAAGCGGCGGGAGCGCAGCGGGGGGCATGGCTTAACACGCGGACCAGTGGTATACGCGAGAAGTAGGAAAGCCTCTTTTAAAAAAAGCGTCCCCTTTTCGATAAACGGCGTTTCTCTAAACTGAGGCTCTGCTTTCTCTAAACCGTGTTTCGATAAAACGTGCCCATTCTCTAAAACGTGCTTCGATAAAATGTCTTTCTCTAAACCGTAGTAAACCCATGCACAGCGCACCCTAAACCAGATTCAGAGCAGGTACTGGTGACCTTGCATGTCGCGCCATGTGAGAGCCTATGTGCAGTCCTGCCACACATGTCGAAGAGTCAACCGTAGGACCAATTTCGCAGAAGGCTCCTTGCAACCAAGAAACATCCCGGTTGTACCAAACAAGGTGATTTCGCTCGATCACTTCGGATCTTTGGAAGAATGCAATGGCTACCAACATGTACTTGTGTGTATTGACGTACCACGCTACACGTTACGTCGACGCAGTTGCAGTGCCTTCAACGGCTTCGATGTTCTACCTCAACTTCTTGATGAACCGGTGGATACTGAGATTCGGTGTCCCCAAGACGATAGTGACAGAGCAAGCGAAAGGTTTTGTCAACAAGAGGACAGCTGCAGTACATCGACGTTTTGGTATCACACATGTAACGACTCCACCATACTGGCTGCAGGCTAACGGACAGGTGGAACGGGCCGTTGGAGTACTAAAGAATGTACTTCGAAAGATCATTGAACCACACTCTGACTGGAGCAAGATGCTTCCTGAAGCAGTCCTCGCGATCAACATCGCTAGGCAGAAATCGACTCGACACACTCCGTTCGAGCTGATGCACGGGTATGATCCGCGTCTACCTGGGCAGCTGTGTCTGTCCGACGTCGAGGAAGAGCAAAACGAAGCATCGAGGCTTTCTGAACTTGCAAAGAAACGAGACAGAGCGAGAGAAAACCTGGAAGGGAGTCAGGCATCAGCCAAGCAGCACTACGACGCCAAGCGTAGGAAGCCATACTTCCAGATCGGTGACACGGTGTACTGCACACTGGGATCTCGTTCATTGACTCTCGACCCATTCTTTGATGGTCCTTACAAAGTATCCCTAATTTTGGGAGGAAATACCGTCAAAATTGTGGGCATTGACCGGAGTGGCAACCGACGGAACGAGAGAGTAGTAAACGTTGAACAGCTGCGTAGACACACCACACGAGACATTAGTTGCCCCGAGCTGGCCGACACCATCCTTGGGAGGCAACTTCAGCAGGACCTTGATTCCAACTTCGAGACAGAGGCATCCAAGCCGCTTCAGAATCTTGGTTCCGTCTGTGAGACAGAGGATACTGAGCAGAATCAGCCAAGCACAGACCACGACTTGGAAGAAATCGAACCAAGTGGTGACGTCGATTTTGGAAGCCCAACCAGAGATACCGAAGCCACAGGTGTATTACCCATACGCCCGTCAAGAACTCGGCGAATCCCTGCTCATTTGAAGGACTACGAGATCTGAGGTCAGATCAAAATTATTTTGGGGCGTGTGAGAGAGTCTCTGATCTATCATGCGAAAAAAGGAGCAGCATAACAGAAGAAGAGAAGAATGAGGCTCGAAGAACGAGAAGATGGCCGCGAAAGCCTGTAATTGTGAGTACAGTCAAACCTCGATGTAACAAACTTCTATGTAACGAAATACTCGTTTTCACCTCAAGAAAAAAGGACGGTTTGCGCATTGTTCATACGCCGGGCGAACTAGTTCTTACAAGATTTGGTTGTCGGAGGAAGAAGCGATCCTTTTGGCGTCTGAAACGTATACGTCTTGATTAGATAACATATATCTAATCTAAAATGCCCCTACATATATGCTAATTCTCCTCGTGAAAGGGAAAATTAGTAATGCTCCGCGAGGAGCCGGACTTTTTTTACTTCGGTTCTTGAGGTGAAAACGGGTATAGAGCCGTTCCCATTTCTTCTGTCGGCTTCGTTCGCGCTGCGTGGTTCGTTTCGAGGCCTAACTGAAAGTGTGCATTTCTTGTTGTCCTGGCCGATGGAGCCTTGAAGGCGATGAAGCCACCCCTAACAACGTCGACCTCGACGACTTTTTATACGCCAACTCTGCTGTCATGCGACGGAGGAGCTGACCAACGAGGCGATAGCTAGCGATGTTCATGGGAACTCGCAAGACGGGGATGACATCAAGCCTGATGAGAAAGACACCTGCAATGTGCCCAGTAACCATGAAGTGGTGGACGCGGTCAATGTCTTGAGGCGGTTCGCAAGCACACACGAAGAGGAAGACGCGATGCAGGCCATCTGGCTATGCGAACATTGTGTGATGCCAATAATAATGCCAAGAGTGTTCCAGAAAAAGGTGACGGACTACTTTCAACCGAAATAAAGACGTCCTCGGTGAGTTTTGTGCACCCGAGAAACATTTGTAAAAACTTTCTTTAACGTTAGCCCCGAATTTCTATGTAGCGAAATTTCAATGTAACGAAGTAAATTCCGAATTTTACCGACTTCGTTACATCGGTGTTTGACTGTATTAAACTTTATGTTCATTTTCTTATTACTCAAGAAGTTATGCGACTTAAATATAGCTAAAACGATAGCTAACAGCTTTCTTATTGACAAAGGAGCTGTGGTACCAACTGTACAAAATAATACCTTAAAAATGCTTAGAAGAGGCACGGTGAGTCGACGCCGCTTTAAGACCCCGGATTTTTTAGATCGTGACTTGCGACCTGCAATGGCAAGTAAGGATGCCAGACCAGCTGACTCAACAGACGAGGTCAATGTGGACGTGATGAAGATGATGGCACGAGTGTCACGCCAAAACCAAGAGCTCCTCAAACACCTCGCATTGTCACAGTCGAATCGACCAGCATCATCGGTCGTCTCCATACGGGCGGCTCCTGATCCGTCAGTGGTGGTTCCGAACCGTGGTTGAGGGAGAAAACGTGGCAAACAAGTAAAGTACCGAGTTCATCCAAATCGCCAAGTTAGCGACGTGGGACGGCAAAGAAAAGATCACCGTGACCACGGTTTCCTAATGGGGGGCTTGACAGCTCCGAGATGTAGACCAGATGGGATTTCACGAAGATTGTTTTCAGAGCATACAGCCAGCCTACTTTCTGATTGCCTCTGAGTACAACATGCCTTGGGACCCAGCAGAAGTTTATAGCACGGCCATACTCTAGGCATAGCGACGGCAGAAGTGGGAGGCGGAGGGGCGACAGGGGGCGCCGAGCCCGCCCCCGCCCCATTTCCCTGTATTGCTTTCTAGAACTGTGAAAATTTGGGGGGCGGGAAGGGGGGGGGGCAGAAACCCCCTTGTTCCAACGTCACTGTCTAGGCATCCGTCTGTTTTACAGCGTAATAGCTTAGCGAAGATATTTTTAGTATCTTTGTCAGAGTGTATTTATAGCTGCCTTGAATGGAGAACTTTGAGGATGGGCTCAAGCAGTATTTACATAAGTGTGCTATGGTGAACAAATGGTCTATTTGTTTTTATCAGTTAATTATATTTTCATATGTGCGCGATTATTGAATTATATTGTGATGGTCCCTGCTTCTTTTGCACCTTTGGAAAATACTTGCTAAATAAGCAGCAGGGAGAAAATGCTTACTGTACTTCTGTGAACAACCAGTCTGAAAAACTCTTTCAGGGAAAATACCCTTGGCCTCGTGTAGAAGGTTAATCCTGTGAAGGCAAAGACAAACTGGTGCACGATCACTAATGTGGAAGCTCAGTGGCTGATACTGTTCTTGAATCGCTTTCAAAAAGGCTGATGAACTGAGACCCCATAGTTGTCCAGCTGTAGCCTGTGACCGATGCTTGCTGTGCAGGTGTTTGTTGCAATGCTGGTTGCTGTACTGTTGGTTGCTGCGCCATCGTCAATAGCACACCACGTGCATAGGTGTGGAAGCTAGGATGCCAAAACTGCAGTAACCAGCCAGCCTTTTTGAGTGCTCCTCATGGCAGTTGATCGACTCGTCCGGTAGCCAGTCTCACTGATGAAACTTGTATCGGCTATAGAGCTCTGAAGGTCAAGGGTCAAAGTGAGTGCCAAGGATATATCATGAGCTCTTTGAACTAGACATCTCCAGGTTTTCTAGGTGCCACGAATGCTCATATCATTTCATGTCTAGACCGGATAGTGGATTAATAGGACCACTCAGTAACTTGTTCATGGACAGTTTTCCAGGATGGTGAGAGAAGCTTCCAAAGACACAGAATTGCAAAGCTAGTGTACTTTAAAGAAATGTGAGAACAACAGAAAGACATAACTATAGTAATACTAAAAACCGATATGCTCAAAACAATATTTTAAGAATAGTCACCGATCACTTGGGATAAAATATGCCCAATGTGTTATTTGTTGCTGATTGTGTTGGCATCTCGTTGCTGGCCCAATCGTGTCAGAGCTACTGTCGTCTCTGGACTGTCCATTGCAGCTGGGTCTAGGGGCACTATAGTGCCCCTAGGTATAGTGTGATGACTGGGTGTGGCAAGAATTGGTGCCGCCCGGGTTATCACAGGTGGATCTGTGCAAAGCACCACAGCAGTGGCCAACTGCACAGCTTTTTACTCAGCTTCAAAACTATCTCATAGCCACTGTCATGTTCCTGCAGTCAAGGTAACTGCAGCCCAAATAGCAGGTGCTCGGAACATCAGCACCTGGCTTGTGCCATCAGCGGCTTGCAGTTCAAGAGTGCACTCTCAGGGATTATGTACTCGTACGAACCCCGTCTTTGTCTTTGGATGCACGAGTAGCGCTGTGCTGTACATACTACCCAGGTCTGTGATGGCTGGCTTCGTGAAAACCTGCTTTTCTTAGGCTCGGCTGGCAAATGACCCAAGGCGCTTGTATGATTTATTTTAGACAAATTGTTTCTTCACTCACCTTAGCAGATGACTCATCTGTAAACAATGTATTTGCTTGCAAAGTGGAAGCCAGCTTAGATTTCTCTTACTCTGACCAGTGACCAAAATCGTACACTTGGGGATAATTACCTGGAACCAAACTGAGTACGATAGACCTGTAATTATTATTATGATAGTGGTTAGTCAATCGACAAACCTGTCAGTGCAGTGTACCACTCCTCTCAATTAAACTTCATTTGACAAAGAGCTGATTGGACACCATGTGGCAATTAAAAATGTGTCAACAAAACAAAGTATGCAAGCCTCTGCAGCACGGGCAGCATTGCCTATTGCATCCCTATATTTCTGGGTCAGCCCCTTCAAAATATAAATATGTACCATGTCAGAATTATTTTAGCATTTCAAATTATTGATGCTGCCTAGTATAAGCAACTGCATAAAAAATTTGGTGAGTAGAAACAGAAGTTTGATTTCTCACAGATCAGAAAGACAAATGTCAAACGACATAATGTTCGACAAATGTTGAACGACATTATGTCGTTCAACCAACCAGCCCAGCAAGGTATCCTGTTACAAATGTTAACATCTATGCATAGTTTCTGAATGGATTGTCGATCGCATTGTGGCTTACGTTGGTGGCAGTCTGCCTGCGGACTACTGAAAATGAAGGTGATAAGGTTTATTCGACATTTCGCAAATACTGCTGTGCATCATTATATTGATGCTGTGGGTTGCCGGAAATGTGGTTGCCTCAAGTGATCAAGTAGAACAGTGGTTCTCAAATGGGGGTCCCCAGAACCTTTGGGGTCTGCGAAGCCCTGCCTCCTGGCAATAAAAGTTGTCTTTTTTCAGATTAAGAATAAACCTTCCATTTCTTGGGTGAGTTTTCTCGTGTATACGTCAATAAGAGAAGTCTACTTCACACTAGCCCTTAGTTACATCCATTTATTAAATCACTATCATAATTAATCAATAACTTTTCTTTCCCCTCACCACGAATGGGGTCCTCCATCATATCCGCCGATCCACAAGGGGGCCGCGAAACATGAGTGGTTGAGAACCACTGAAGTAGAATATCGGAACCTCCCACATGAGAAGTTATGACAGTGAATTTGTTGCTATTACTTTTACTGTCTAGTGCATCATTCTTCATTTCACCTTCTGCCCGAGTGCAGCGGATGCCATCAGCCATGCCAACCAATCCAGTGTTGAGATCGTCACGTGGCCTTGAGCTCCACCCAACCAGAACGTCACATGCTACCCTCCTGGCGCTGGATTGGCTGGTATAGCTTATAGCGTCCACTGCGCTCGGACGGAAGGCGAAACGAAGTATTGCTCCAGTTGCAAAGATCACTTTGCCAGTGCTTGTGGTGGCGCTAGAACCACCGACTCTTCGCCACAGTCCGCTGTGCCATCAAGGGTGCCTTTGGCATGTGAAATATGCCATCGGTGTGCAAAAACGCTCTACAAAAAAAAACGCAAAAAAAACATGAATTGTGATACCTGTTTACGGCAAATGAAAGGAACAGAGAGAAGCATTATAAACATATAATACCAAGCTTTATTTCTATCTTTCAGAGATAAGGCATGTAGGGAACGGTGGGGATCCGGCCAACTCGTCGACGGCCAACTCGTCGACAGCGAATTCGTCGAATAGGCCAATTCGTAATAGGGCAATTCGTCGAAGGGCAACATGTCGAAAGGGGCAATATGTCAAAGGGCGATTCGTCGAATAGGTTGAATGACGGTCTGAGGTAAAAGTGTGTGGTTCCTTGTTACCTTCTGACCTAAATCTTTATTTGTATTTGGACTAGGAACAGTGCCCTTCTTGGGTTACAAGACGGGAAGAAAAATTACAAGAGGGCGAAGACAGGACAGTAGCTTGAGACAAGTTGAGGAATGGTAATTTTGGGATCGTCCTTCTTTTTTCTTTTATTACATTTTGTAATGAGCCATCGCAGACTGTCGAAGCAAAGTAGTGCGACTGGTGGGCCAGGTGGGTTAGCATTTATGTTATGACGCGTCGCAGACTGTCGCCGCGAAGCGGCGTCAACGGGTGGGCCGAGTAGGTTAACACGTGCCCCTGTGATACACGCGTGACGTAGTGATCGTCCCCCACTGCACCGTGAAAGTGGAGAAAGCTGCAAGTTCGACAAGAAAGAGCACACTCAAGGTCTATTATCGTGAGGCGATATTACATATTACTATAGGGCAGGATTTGCTTTAAAATTTCAGGACAAAAATTATATATTATGGCTTTGAAACAGCAGCGACCAGTTGGCCTCTTCGACGAGTTTTCCTTCGACGAGTTGCAGGCACGTAGCCAGGGGGGGGGGGGGGGCCCATGGGGTCCGCCCCCCCCCCGAAATTCTCCATTTTGCTGGGACCTCCTCTCTCCCCCTCCCCCTCATACAGCATTTTGTCATGGGTGGCCCCCCCCCCCCCAAAACAAGATCCTGGCTACGTGCCTGACGAGTTGCCCTATGACGAATTGGCCTATTCGACGAATGGGCTGCCGACGAGTTGGCTTTCAACGATTTGGCCTAGACCCGAAATGGCGATGGGCACCTACGCACATTACTACCAGTGCTTAAATTCTTCCGTGAGAGTCGAGGGGGGTTTCAACAGAGGGGTGCCCCCCCTCTTTGTCTCTCTAAGTGTAATATAGATGAACACAAAATAGACCAGTCTGCTGACTCAGGCTGCAATGCTTCCACATGGAATTGGTAGCCCCTAAAATGTCGCATCGCTGAAGACAGCTTTGCAAGATATGATTATTGTTTCACCAAATTAATGTGTTGGGACTATGAAAGAGGTCTCAGACCCTTTGTCGAAATCAGAGGGGGCCCGAGACCCCCCGAGGCCTCCCGACTTTAAGCACTGATTACTACATGAAATTACCAACAATACAGATCTTGCCACATCCTTTCCTTACAATGATAGAAGCATACACCAACTCACTTCACTGAGATAAAAGCGGAAAACCTAGGACGCAGCATCTACACCACTACAGTTCACATGCAAGTAGCTCGAACTCGAGCATACACATGAACTAGTAAAAGAAAATATGTACGCGACGTCCTGCAGGACCCTCATAAAGCACAATTGCAAGGTAAAGAAACATAAGTGTATATATTTATTGCGTGATGGATGCCGCTGGCGTAACGGCGCAACATCACCGTCGCAGGTGGATGGGTTTTTACGTGCTGCATGGTGTACAGTACCACCGGTACAGCCGCGACATGTGGCCAACAACAGAACAGACTCAAGGAAGATAAACTTACATCGTGGTGCCACATTACCGCCGGAGCCTTTCACAGCGGTTCGCCGCAGCGGCCGCAGGGCCAGAGAGAGAAACGATGACCGCTGAAGCGTGACCGGCATCGGAGCCGTGCGGGTTGGTGCGAGAATGCCGGTCGTGGTCGACTTCTCGACAAGCGGAGCGACAGAGGCGTGAAACGCGAGATAAGGCAAACGGCAGACTTCGGTTAGCTCGGTTACAATGTCTGCATCAAAATGGCACAGAAGTACACATGTCGGCGTTCAACGTTTGACGCGAGGTGCACGATATACCTCCTTGGTGAGCTTCGAGTCGTCGATGTTCTCACAGTTGTGCAAGCTGTATCGATGGCACGGAGAAAAGACACCGAGCGCGGTTACGCAGTGGCCGTTCGCGCACTTCACAGCTTCGAGCACAAACATTTGTCGCGTCAGTTGCATTTCAGCGTCTCGCTTCGAGGGATCAGATCCGTGCGAGCACTCAATATGCCTTGAGGATCTTCGGATGCGGATGCTCCTCGGTCCGAGTGAGACTAATCGCTGCATTTGCTCGCGATCACCTTTCAGTTAGTCTCAGCCGATAACAGTTAGTCCGCGGGTTTTGCACACGGTACCTAGCTCGGACCAGAAGATCCCTTCGGGGCGCAAATGCGAGCTCAGGGGTCCATATGCTGCCGTTAGTCTTACGGGGCCATCTTTTTTCTTAGAGTGAACGCTGTGATGGTTCAACTCACACAGAATGTCGGGGAAGCCAGCTTGATCGCCCCAAGATCGACCACTTCGTCGCTGTTGCCGGGCGCCGCCATCTTACCATGAATTTTGCTTACTACTGGTGAGCCTCTAGCGATGTTAGCGCGTTCTTATTGGCTCTTGACTGCTGTCGACTGCGTGTCAACGCAACTGCAGTGTGTACAAACTCGGTGTAAGCGCTCCCCGCAATGTTACGCGTCCGCTTGCCGATACGAACCGCGCCGCGATCGAACGAAAATGTGTGGCTGGGTCTTTAAGGCCCATACGCACATTTGTGTTTGCGCGGGGGGCGTAGAGCGGAGGGCGCGTTCAATGGCATCCGCGACACTTGAGTAACGACACGAGTGTGCAGGGGAAGGCAGCCTGCAGACGGCCGGTTCTAAACGAGGCCCGAGAATCCCGTGTCCGCCCTGATGGTGAAGGTTAAAACAGGAAGCCGCTTGCCCGCGGGATCTTCGCTGATCGAGCCACGCGGCTCAAAATAGTATAACGGGCCGCCGCTAATGCGCCATAATGTACCGCAGATTGCGGAAGTCCTCCGGGGGTTTTGGAAATGCAAAATAAGAAGCGCTTAGAAAGTTACGGCGTGTCGTCGGATCGCACCACCATGGTCGAGCTGTTTTGGTCGTGGGCCTTACTGCCAAAGTCTGCCTTTTTGATGTGCATACTTTTTATTTGTATTTCGAATAAAAGGCAAAACAGCACGCAGAAAGCGAAGACAGAGAGTAACAGGGAACTAAACGCGGGACAAGCGCTGTTTTGACTTTTTGACGTTGAACCAACTCGCCCACATTGACACTTTGATTTTGAGTTTCTAAGGTTTGTGTTGCCTCGTTTTCAATATGTAACGGAAAACGAGGCAGTGTAAACCCTTCACGGTAAGCATTTCTCGCCCTTTAGATTTTGTGGTTTAGAGTAACTTGACCGATATCAGTTCGTTAAGTGAGGTCAACAACGACAAGCATGGCAATATTAAAATGCAATATTCTTTCTGTCGCAACGTTATTGCTTTACGCAGGGATTCGTTTACTGAGCCAAGCTCGCGGGGTGATGACGGAAGTTGAACCTTCTCGTGAAATGTGAAGCTTGCCTTATACAAGAAGTTGAATGGTACACGTACGCGGAGACTTACTCACGTGTCGCTATGTAGATCTGCGTTTGTTCTAACTGGAACTTTACCAACACCTACAGAAGAACGCGTCCCGTATCTTTTGAACTTCACTTCACCACGTCAATCGCGATTACAGATTCTCGCATCGCAGAACCTCCGTCTGAACCCTAGATTAGAACCAATCTCCGCGCTCGGTATCGTGTGGCCCCAATGTAGCTCGGGCTCGACTCCCATGGGCTCTCAACGGAATTAACTGAACGTTTCCAGCCCGGCATCAAAGTGCCGTCGATGGTGGCGCTAACGACACTTTAACGGCACCGGCAAGTGACTTCCTTATTCCAATTGCTCTGATGGTTCCCGGAGAAACTAGCGGAGTAATTAATTGCCGACGAGAAGCCCGGGCGGAGAATCCTCTTTTCGGCCGCAGGCAACACTGGAGGGATACTGATTATCTCCGAGAAAAATAAAATAAAACCGCTGTCGCAGGCACTTTTAAAAGCACCTAGAACTACATATTAAGTAAGGAAAGGAATAGGTTAAAAGATGAAGACAAGTACACCTATACTCTGAAAAATATAAGAGAGCTTTTACTTTCTGAACTATAATTAACTATCAGTACTCGAGTCATTACCACATTTCTTTTTTTTTTCCCCCTATGCTTCATTTTTCTTTTTTCTTTTTTCTATAGAGAGTTAATAATCCAACTCTGTCTCTTTGACCCTGACGAGACGCATATCTGACCGAGAGCAGAGCCCCCTTGATGTTGTGATAGCTTTTATAGGGAAAACTAGGGTGTCTTCATGTGCGCTTTGCTTGGGATGATGACATCTGGCCATTTTGTTTCGAACTCTTTTTTTTTTTTTTTTTTGTTCTGAAGCGCGTGAAAGAGCGTGTCCCTGCACGCGCTCGTGGCGCTGATTGTGTTATGGCGACATTTTTTCCCCTGCGATTCTTTTGTATTTTTCCTGTGTGGGCGTGCTGTCGGCATCGGGATGGCATCACCCTAAACAGAAGGGCATTGAGGCACTCTAGGGAAAACGGAGCGATGCTTAAACGTTACCCAGCTGACCGACCCGGCAAGTCTTTGTTGCCCAATACATTTAAACCAGCAATGTAGATGTTCATCAGGCACAAGCACTAAAGAACGGAACTTGGCGTTTCAAGTCTGGAAGATGGATACTCACTCGACGCCAAGAAAGATACCAGCTCGCATTTGCTCAGTTCTTTGAGAACAATTGGATACGTGTATACTCTCAGAAAGGGCTGGACATTTAATCGATTAACCTGCCGTTTCATCGATTACTGTTTTAATCGCGGTTCAGTTTTAATCGATTAATCGGTTAAATTTTGACAAACAAAAAAAAAAGGTAAAAATTGAACGCTTTCACCACGCAGACGTGGACGAGTACACCTGTATGAGGGCAAACTTTAGGCAAACTTCTGACCTTCAGTTAACTGTAGGGGTGAGATTTGTAACTGCAAACAACTGGAGAAGGTTATACGTGTCCCAGCCACTTCAAGACGCGCGAGTGTCTGTTTAGTGCAGCAGAGGCTATTGTGAGCAATCCAAGGAATTCGCTGTTGCCAGAGAATATCAACGAACATCTTTGCCTCTGCGGCTGAAGTATAACATCTTGTGAATGTGGGTGTTTTTACTGTTCTCAGCTGCATTGAGGTTGATTTAAAATCTAAAACTGTACATTGCGGAGTTTCTCATGTTATCAGCAAATGAAGGAATTTAATTTCGACTTTTTTTTAAAAACTTGTGCATGGTAGTAAACGAAACCAATTAATCGATTAATTCATCAAATAAAAGGTGTTGATTAATCGGGTTAAAATTTTTTGTCGACGCCCAGCCCTTCTCTTAATTGCCACTGAGTGAAGAGAAGACATAGCCACACCTTCCGCACTGCCTATATAAATAATATAGGATATCTTGTCAGCGGTGCCGCCGCCGTGATAAGGCCTGCGGGGTGTTTCTTTTTGCATGTAACCATTTTTTTTTTAAATATTGGATGACCCTTACATGGGTGCTGCTTCGCTATGTATTTAACGGAGTCGGCGGACGTTAGAAGGGGCAATATTTATCACGGTATGTCGGCTAATTAACTAAAATTGCTTCATGGACACTGTAAGCATTTATTTTTGAGTCATGTTCTCATTGAATTTTTAAAGCCAATCACTAATAATGGTTAGACAAAGTTATAAAATTTGCGAACATTATCGATAGGTTTTTAAATGTTTTTCGGCAAGTGAACAAAGGCACTGTTTATTTCGATCATTTGAGACTTCGGTGACGAGACGGTTCTCTGACACTAAACGCCAAGAGACTATACTTCGTTTCACTTTATCTGCGAGCGAAGCCAAAGCTAGAAGCGCGAGACCAGCGCTTTTTGCATTTCTCCCCAGCTCGCGCGCTCGAGCAAAGCCTGAACGCACGGAGCATCCGTGCTCGCGCTTCCAGTTTTGCCTTCACTCGCACATAAGGTGAAACGAAGTATACACCTTTTCCACAAGCGCGCAGCCATCTTGAATATCGTCACTTCTGGTATGCGGTAAAACATCTTTTTGATCTCTCCCCGAAGCTAGAAGGTGTTTACGAAAAATGCGTGATTGTCACACATTCCTGATTTGACTCAGCTATATTTTCTCGCATATTCCAGGTTCAAACGTTTTATTATTTTTTCGCCCCGCATACCAGATATGGAACCCACGTGACTGAGAACGACAGGAAACAGAAAAGGTCTATAGAGCGCGATGTTTTTTTGTTTGTTTTTTTTTTGCATAAATGTTTGCACAGCTTAGTTGACTGACCAAGCCTCACGTTACCATTCACCTCTATGTACCGAGGGTAATATTGCTTTCAATTTCTCAGTTCGAAATATCAATCGAACCAGCCCCATGAACCGCATACAACGTTTTTTATAACCTTTCCTGTACAACCAACGTTGACATCTTCAACTCCAACATTCAAATGTTCAAGCGTTTGTTTTTTTGTTTTTTTTCACTAATATTTAACTATTTTTTTGTGTGTCCTCTAAACATATTCACAACTTTCACGGCCTATGGGGGGCGCACTAGTTCGTGTCAAAATGGCTGTCATCAGAATGATCGTCGTTAAAGAGGAGTACGGGGTTTGATTTGCGACGTATGAGAAAAAAAAAAAAACAAGCGATATAAGAGCCTTATCAATTATTTCCACGTCAGAAAAGTGTAATCAAGCACCTTTATTCTACAGCTGATCATCCAGGAGCTAGGGAGCGTGATTCTCACACCGCGGTACCATCATCTCTGAAAGTAGCAAATATTAGCTGTTAACTTTTCAAGGTAGGCCGCGATTTTTTTGTGCTACTTTCGTTCTTGTATTTTTTGCTCGTTAGTTAGCTTTACTGCTCCTTTCTTTATTAAATACACTATTTGCCAGTTTAGTTACCCATACAAATTGTATAACAACGTCATTGACAACCCAAAATGCGTTACATCATTATTCGAGCATTAGCTGCTTGTGAGCATGAAAATTAAGAAATAAATGAATGAATAAATGAAAGAAATGAAGGTACAGGAGCCACGTACCCGTACCGGTTACCTCTACTTGATCTCCGCAGCGCGTGGTTGGTGAATGCGTCGACCGGACGCTGCCTATGGATAACGGCAAAGTGCCAGCCACTCTTCTCCGGACTATTCGGGGCGCCCCTATGCCCGAACTTTTTGAACTGCCGCTAAACATGCGTAAACTTACGGAGGAATATCTCAAAGACCATTTCCATTTCGCAAATTGTGCAAATTGGTCTAGTCACAATTATTAGTGATTGCCTTTAAAATTGTAATTGGAACATGACTCATAAAACCAATACTTAAAAAAAGTTAATGAGGATACGTTAGTTAATTAGCCGATGGATCGGGATGAATATTTCCCCGTCTAATGTCCGCCGAGCCCGTACACAACTAAGACAGCACCCATGTAAGGGTTACCCTCCAGCTTTTCTAAAAAAATATGTTACCAGCAGTGTTGGACAAAATACTCGATAAAAGTATTTAAGTTAAGTTACTAAATACCTGCTTCATAAAGTATTTAAAATACTACTCAAGTTACTTTCACTGCAAAGTATCTTGAGTAGAGTACAAATACTTAGAAATGTATTTCAGTTACTTTTGAAGATACTTCCGCATTGCTTAATTTGTATCGACGTCATTGACAACGACAATTATGCAGCTACGCAAATCTGGGTTACCAGAATGGTTTATTAGCACGCAACAACACAAAACGAAAAAAAAAGTATCATAGGGCTATTTTATGCAGTCCGACTATAAAGTGCAAAATATTGTCACGAATGATAAATGATGAGGCGGCGAATAACTAAAGAAACTAAACGTTTAAGGGGGCGAACTTGTTCCCGAAACAAAATAGAGAAAGGCTAGCGTCGCAGGCGTCGATGTTGGCGAAACAGCAAGATCGACCGCTGGGGCGAGACTGACTTCGGACCCTGTCCGGACCGCCACTCGGAGCACCTTTTTTACCCGCGTGGGTTTCTGGAACATTCGGCGTAGAAAGTTCGGCGCGTAGAACATTCGTAACTCGATCAGACGACAAAATTCTCGAACTTACCAGAATGTCAAGTTGATGAAGGAATAAATAAAAGAGAAGTCGGCTTTCCGGTATCGAACCCGGAGCCGCCGCGCGAGAGCGTCCACGCAAGAGCCAAGCGCGGTTACCATTCGGCCATGCGCTCGCTGGACAACGCGCGTGGCAATATCACTGATAGATGTTACAAAACATTTCTGGGACAACAAGAAAGAGGTCGCTTTAGCTATTGGGGAGGAGATCAGACCGTGGCGCCCCAAGCGGTTAACTTTAGAACTAGATGGATGGGGACAACAAATACAATGGCTCAGCGCTCGGCTGACTTAACCGAACGCGGCGTCAGCGTTCGGCTGGAGTTCGTGTTCTCCGGTGAGGAGAAAGAGAGGCTCTTTTGTTACCACTCCGACCTGCATGTACAATGCAGCATGCACAGTGCCCAGCTCAGCACAAAAGCGCAAGTGGGTCAAGTTCGCATCCCCTGGCAACTGCTTTCGGGGGAGATCCGGCACTTAACGTCACTTCACTAATTTTTTGTATTTTTTCATTACTGTGCCTTGCGCTCTATTAAAAAAGATAACACGAACATGCCCACAAGGCCTGTGGGCATGCGCGCAGGCCTTGTGTTGGGTAAACACCGAGGTGTGGGGGTGACAAACGGGTCAGAGCGCTTCGCCAATAGTGACATCGCTGAATATCACATCCTGCGGCGCACCTTAGACGCATCGTTTAACTGCATATTCCCTATACGGGGAGTTCACTATAAACGAACTTGGGACACGGATATGAGTGAATGAATAACAAAGAGAACCCACATAATAGCCACGGCAGTGGTCGCACCTTCTTCAAGTAGGTTGAGTTCAGAAAATTACTCAACGTCGGGGGACACTTTGTTGGCATTTTGAGAGTCATCCAGCTCCTTGTTCGTTTCCTGTACTGTTCTCTGCTTATCAATGTTCGCTTACAGACAGTGTTCGCCAGAGCAATAAGTGCCGGACTGACAACACAAAGAAAAGAAGAAAAAAAAATTGACGTTTTGCCTTAGTAGGGTCAAATATACAAAAAGCGAAACAAAAATGTCAACTTTTTTGTGTGTGTCCACTTCTCATTTTTTTTTTATTTGTTATTTTGTTGACACTCAAGTCTGCATTGTTCTCGTTGGTCGTTTCCCGGTCTGCTTGCGCCTCAGGGTGGCATCCTTACTTCCGTAAAACCACACCTTTTGTTTGAGGATTTTTTTGGGGGGAAACTTTAAAGAAACAAAAGGCGCCTTTGGGAAGGCGAGGGGAGAACCTTCATTGTACGAACTTTGGGCTGAAAGATGAGTCACAGTCGGCAAAAAGCGATATTTTCACGAGCTCAGTTAAAGTCACCGTAGCTAATCATTCGGTTGCTCGAAAGAATGTTCACGTTTGCTCGTGCCACGCCCACGCCACTTCATACCGAAAAACTCGGAAAATGGCGGAATGTCAAAAATGTATTTAAGATAATGAGTACAAGATACTCGGAATTGTAATTAAAATAGAGTATTAAATACTCTCCATCAAAGGTATTTGCAAGATACCAAGATACTCCAAAAAGTATTTAAGATACAGTATCTTGAGTAGAGTATTTGAGATAGGCACAAGTCTGGTTCAATCCCCACCCCTGCCCGTTTCGATCGGGATGAGCATCGTACCGGCGTGCGGTCGCGTACCACTACTGCGTGGTGCACGTTAAAGACCCCACGCTAGCGGTTGTACTGCACTGGCTAAATTGCTCACCTACAGCTGGAAGACAAGTCGCCGGTTGAGGCAGTGTTCTAGGCTGTATATACATACAAACACCCCAATTTATTTCCAGACAGATAAGGTAGCACCGCTTCATTCCACCGTGACATAGTAAGATCACTGTTGAGGGAGGTGTTCATAACGGACAATAGCATGTTGAACTCCCGAGGTTATTTATGAAGACACTAAAGTTATTTAGAGGTTCATTTGATTTTACCTAAAAATTAGAAAGGTGAAGAGAGAGAGAGAAAAAAAAAAGAAACGTACGCGTCACCTTATGTATAAACGTATTTTCTACCTATTGATGGCCCGTTTGGTTTTCTTAGTAATCTGCAAAACGGGAAGCGTTAAATTTACAAAAAAATGTTTCGAGCGCCAAAACGCTAACGGCAAAAATTAATTCGCATCTCAGAGTAAGCACCTCTTCGTTGGTTAAGAAAATATAGTATAATTGTTCAAAATAATAAAAATCATGATTCCCTTTTTTTTTCAATCCACTAGCCACCAAACAAGGTCTAGAGAGAACGAAAATATCTGAAATAATGTTTCATATAATAAGTGTTTTTCGGAATAAGTATTTTAGCCTTCTTTGCAACTCATTCAACTATGCTGTTTTTTTTATTTCCAAATACATATTAGTAGCGTGCCATAATGTGCGCTTTGCTTAGGGTGGAGACATTTGACCATTTTCTCCCATACTTTTATTTTTCTTTTTCTTTTTTGTTAAGAAGCGCGTGAAAGAGCGTGTCCCGGCACGTGTTTTTGGCGCTGACTGTGCTATGGCGATATTTTGTTTTCATCGATTTCTTTGTATTTTACCCGTGAGCGCGTGCTGTCAGCCTCGGGTGCTACAAAGGGTGGCATCACCCGAAGCAGAAGGACATTGAGGCACCCTACATATTAGTATATCTCTGTTCAACCCTGCACAATCTTAGGGTGCTTACGAGCCACGCTTGTAGCGTATGTAAGCGTTTGACCACGCGCGCTAACATAGCACACAAAAAAAATAGAATAGACAAAAGTATCGCCTTCAGAGCCCTATCAGGCCTTTCGTTAGGAGATCTGCTGATGACTAGTTACACTTTTTTGCAACGTTCAAAATGTACCGACCAACGGAGCCATCAACTGTGTTTCTGTTGTGTCTATATTTATACAGCGGGAAGTTAGTCAGCTCTAAGGGCATCTGGTGTCTTCGTTGGAGATGAAAGACCGTGCAGTATACCGCTGCTTGTCTGACGACTCTACGATGCTCATCCGATTGAAGAGGGCAGAGGCGGTGGATTGAATCCACGATCAGTGAGCTTTACAGCATGAGCTTTCGCTACACGTGCTGCCGATCCACGAGCAACGAGACATCGCGGTCGAATTCGAGCTCGAGAGGAAAACAACAGCAACAGCAAGAAAATCTCCGGTTTGAGGCATTTAGTACTAGTGTCGCCATCTCGTTTAACAAATTGGAAATAAAATTAACAGAGTGATTTTATTTACACAAATACGTAAATACAACAATATCTTTCCTTCTCGTCATAGTCTTAAAATTAAGATTAGAGGCACCCCTAGTACGTACGGCCAAGCGTTTTGTCACGTTTGTCTTCTAAATAATTGTATTTTCAAAAATGCCTCAAAACGCACTAAAAACAGTCAAAACGGTCATATTTCTGGATTTTATTAAAAATCTCCAGCGCTCTAAAAGAAAAATCCAAGGGCCGTACAACCTTCAATACGTTATCATAAGTAACCTCCAAAAGAATGAATACTATCGTGCATTCCTGAAACTCAGGTTTGTGTAGCGAAATTTGCCCATTGAGTGACGAGCGGTTGAATACCCCTTAAAACCTCTTGTGCCGTGAATGCACGTGCCGCCAACAAAATTGTGAGGATATTGCTGTTGTATTTTAATATAACGATGAAATCTTTACTTCAGAATTGTGTTTTATGAGGAGCACAGCGGGCTAAGTCCAGTCTTTCTGACACGTGACGTTCAGTCACGCCTCTGTTTTTCACTTTTTTAAACTTTTTTAGCTGGCCTATGTTAGTAGCATTTAGATATCCTTAATCCAGCCTTCGCTATTTTTGTTCTTCTTTGTACTTTCTGCGTGAGCGGCAGAGCTCGCACTGCAGGTGCTTGACTTCCAGTCAACTTAGGCCATGGCACGCTTCACTTTTTGCGGCAAAATATGAAATTCGGCATTAAACTTTCGTACTTTATGAGAAAACGCCAAACAAACACCACACAAACAACATCTTCTTTCCAAAAAATAAAATTGAAAAAAAAAAAATAAATGCTCCTGAATCGGCAAAAACCTCGTGTATACCCCATGGTTTTCATACACCGACTACTCCCCCACGAGTCCCTAAGACTAACACAAACATGGGAGGACAAGGCAGACTCGAGCACTGCCAGCCCGTGCCGACTCTCCTTTGCGTCCTCGAAGAGCCTGGGAGTATGACTTTTAATCCGGGAGTAGGATCGGGCGCGTCGCAAAAGGCACGCAGCGTTTCGGCGGGACAGTGCGCCGCGGAACTGGCCGGGCGTTGGAGCTCTCTCCTCCGGGACGTCGGAGCTAGAGCCGGAAATGCCTCTAGCTTCCGCTTCCGGTTCCGCGGAAGCCGTTCCGCCGCTTGCTTCCCGTTTGTGTAATTTCGACTGGCGTGCCGCTTCGTGTAGCCTCTGCGCAGGATCGTGCGAATAAAATCTATTTTTTGTTTCATTTATTTTCTTTGCGTGTGCGTATGTGTGCGTGCGCGGAAGCACGTGCATGTGTATGTGTGTGTACGTGTGTTTGTGCGTATGTGGCGCGCGTGCGCGTGTGTGTGTGCATGTGCATGTGCGTGCGTGCGTGTGCATGGGGGATGTCGCTCTGAGGAGTTCACGAGGAAGACCCGCACTTCTGATTTTCGGAGGTGCGCTCAGAGCCGTATAATATATTTTCAAACTAGACGCCCACGGCATAATAAGCCTTCGCTTTACTCAGTACGAAACAATTGATTCGAATGGGAGAATAATTCGCGTGTAGGTTCACATGCATAGGTTAAGACACTGACAGCTTAAACTAGGCAGGGCCTAGCGAGTCCCAAGGAACGTATTGCGGCCTTAATTTTCATGCTTTTAAGGCCGAGAAGAAAGTCAAAGAGCACAGCAAGACACATATAATAGGCGACGCCCTGCCTTGCTGAAGCTCTCACTGTTTGTAGACAAACAAATGATGCTCCCTCAAAAATGCTGCTCACAATCTATTGGCCTCATTCCATCCAAGGAACTACCGCGAAAAGTAGCTATCTGCAAGGTTTTGATAGCATGCTGTTGGCTTCCCTATTGCTAAAACAGAAATTAATAAATGTTTGCTGTCCTGCAGCTCGTGTGGAGACCAAGCCTTGTGGTTTTACGTTAACACTGGCATAATTTGGTTACTGTTGTTGCTGAAAAGAAAGATTTCTGGAAGGCTCAGACAGGGCAACATGATGTTTTCTCAAGGCCGTGAAGATGTAAAGTCTATCAGAAAAAAGGTTTCTGGTCACTTCGAGGGTACAATGAGGTAAGTTTCTAAGCTCTCCCCACGAGCTCCGACATTTTCGGTAGTCGTAGTATTAAAGAGATTAACGCCCAAGTCTTTCTCCTATCTCCATTCTTTCCTTCCTTCTGGATTTTTTTCATTGTCATCTGCTGTGAAACGCGAGTGCAAGGCGTGTCCTCAAAATGTTAATTCCGATGCGTAAAGATCGTTGGGCTCTAGAAGGTAAGTTTAGCTGTGCCGGCATTCGAACATAAAATTATCAAATTGGCGTCATCGGCCGTGCCTAACGGCGCGGCAAATACCATAACGATGTCTACTGCGTCTGAACAAGGCACTCACTCGTGTTTTACTTTTTTTTTAAATAGGCAAGACAATGTTCACGAACATGTTTCTCTGTAAAGCGACGGATACAGTGCACGATGCAGGAAAAGCAGTACAATTTCGGAAACGCAACCGCAACCGGAGCCGTGAGCGGAACTAAATATTCTGCAAACTTGTGAATAAGCAAACAAAAAAGAAAAAAAACGACCGACAGGGTTGTTTCTGCGTAGCTCTCAGGTGCTGCAGTTTGTGTTTCTGGACACATTTCTTTCGTCCGGTGCAGATAAATGAGGGACGCCACGAACGAAGTCGACGTCGGAAACGCCGCCCAGGAAATGAGAGTCAGTAGCCGTTTTCGCCACGACCGACAAGAAGTTCCAGCACCAGCGTGTGGACAGACCTCTTCTGACACGCTGTTCACTCGCACCCCGCGTCCCATACACAACGACGAACAGCCAGCTGAATAAATAAGCGAGCGAACGCCTGGAGTCGAATTCCATGATCGGTTTATCGTTTCTTCTTTATAGGCTTCGTTCTCCAAGTTGTAGAACCTGTCAGTGACACAAACACAAAATATCTGTTCTTTCTGCAGAGGAGAGAAATATCTCCGCTGCTTCCATTATCACGCCTCTTTCCAATCGGGAGGGCGCCATGATCTGACTTGCAGGACACCCTCCCGGTCAATGGCCGACAGGCTCGAACTATTTCACATAATTTGACAAGGCTAAGCCTGGACTACAGCACGGAATAGCAATGCGAGCAGATAGCTCCAAAATGAGCCTTTGCTGCGCATGTTTTCGTACAACCAATGAAGAGGAGGAAATGGGAAATCGTCGTTTTCGTGAGTACCTGCGGAACACAAGTGGGACATCTTTGTTATTGTTCTACTCGAAAGAGTGAGCGGCGAGGTAATTGTGAGGCTAGTTTCTTACGCGGCGATAACACGAGAACATCGGCGCATCAAGATCCTGCATGCGTACAACTGGAAGCTGAACCGTATAAAAAATTTTCATGCAATTCACGTGTGACTGATATTTCTGACATGACGGAAAGCGGTGCCGTTGTTCATTATTTAAATTGAACATTGAGCATGCGCAATGCCGACAGCTCCTCTAGGAAAACACGCTTGCTGATAAAGTATGATATTTTGTAAATATAAAAATGCTCCGCTCATTCGCATAAAACAGAGAGGGAAGTCAAAGCAAAGAGCGCCTGCGCGGAAAGGACGAGGACACAACAGAAGGCCCACAAAAAAAACAAGCAAAGAAAGTCGGTCGGATCGTCGCGTCAATCCTTTAAACCCAGAAGTTTTAGGGATCAATCTTTTCCTCTCACACGCACGCATCCACGCACGTACACAAACACACACACACACGCACTTTTACGTACTGTGCCCTATCGCCCGTCCTAACAATCTCACAGTCCTTCTTTTTCCGCCCTCAGTTTCCTCCGAGGCTTACCACACAACATCGCAGCCTTTGTCTTTGAACCGGAAACCCTGGGAGGAACCCCATGCCGGGATGCATGGGGTCCACGCTCTCCCCATTCGGCCCAGTAACACGGCGAGACAAGGACGGGGATTACGTCCTCCAATCCCCGGCAGCATGTTTGGCCAGGCTATCGTCGTTTCTCGGACGGGGATTAGCCTTTCTCGCAGAGTGAGTGCATCGGGGTTAACCCTTCCCTTCGCTCCGAGCAGCGAACCTCCTCGCACGAACTCCATCCGGGGTGGCAGTCCAAAATATCGCTCACCCGTACACTGACAGCAAAGCGAGCGTTATCGCTGCGGCTGAACCAATCAACTCATCGTCGCCTAACACGTGGCAACACTTTGGCTGTATGCATACACCAAGTACGTGGCGGAACGCTGATTGCTGGTTGGTCTCTCAGCAAGACGTATTTATACTCCACTGCTGCTTAGGTTGGCATCGACCCAGCGCGTTCGGTCTCGTGCCCAGATTCCAGCTGAGACAAGTGGATGAGGCGTTCTTTTCCTCTGCCTCCGGGTAGTGGGTGTAATGAGTTCGGTCGAGTGAGACTGGCCCGCCTGCTAGCTGGTGTCATGCTCCCTTAAACCTTCAACTTAAAAATACAGAGGTCGAGACCAAGAATATTACGGGCGAGAAGTTCTAAAATAAAGGAAAGAGAGGGTGGAGCAGACGAACGCAGTAAAGTGTCATACAAGAAGGCAGTAGAGTTTGCGACAGAAAGGCGCCGGATAAAGTAATTGTAATGTAAAAAATATATCTGATACTGACGTGGTGAGGTCGAAAATAAATATGCTACCAAATATCGCTTTAACTCCACCATTTCATCTCACAGACTCTGCCTTACCGAAGGCAAACATATACGACAACGAACGAAACAGCCAGGGCGTTGCATACATGGCCAAGCATTCGTTTACGTGTTGCACGAGGCGTCTGGGCTCGGTCTCACGAGCGTCAGAGGCGTCAGAAGACAGACCATAGCGGCTCGCCAGTCATTTCTTTCTTGTTTTATTTTAAATCTCCGTAATAGTTCATTTTTTTCCCACTACACACACAACGCTGTCGGTGCCACATGTGTGCAAGCACTCCAACGTGCGCGCAAAGGATTGCTTCGAAAAGCTTGCAGCCGAACATATTCGCCATATATGCGCAGGCGCATGTATAGCAGCAGCTAAAATGGCCCGCTTGTAACTGCGTACAACGCCAAGAAAAATCTGTTGAGGTCGTCTGACACTCACCAACCTTGTTGAGGCATGCAAGCAACATTGGCACCGAAGCGCGCAAATAACCAATCGCAGCACTGGCGGCGAAAGTAATCACTGTCGGTAATGGTCTATCCAGAGGCTCTACGTTGGGCACTCGGCAAGAAAGTTGAGAGATCACCAACCTCCGCGACTGTCCATCCCCGTGCTTGACTTTGCCACTGGCCATTCGCAGCGCGGTTCTGGCCAATCGCGGCAGTCATCAACTGTGGCGCCAACTTTCACGCCGAGTGTCATACCTAGAGCACCTAGGCAAAAAGTGATGCCCTCCTGGTCTGCCGAGAACATGGGGGTAGGAAGAAGAGGAGGCGACAAACCGGCTCAAGCCAGCCAAACGAGCAAACCCCAAGGCGGAAGTAGATTTCTCGGTCGATGGGAACGACCCCAAGGGTTATCAAACCAGCTGTTGGGCGTAAAATCTCCTCACCGTTCCGTCTAATAGTGTCTTTTCGTTTTTGTCATTGTCGGGGCGTGTCCCTCCAGACCGGAAGATTCCCCCGGCTTTACTTCTGGTGACGTCATGTCGCCTCCAGAAGCCCCTACCTCCACGGCGAAAAGCTCAGCTCCGCGCGCAAACTTGCGGCTTTACTCGGATGCGAAGCTCTTGCTTCACGCAGGAAGGCTGCAAACTCCGTGCCCTCTCTTCGAACAGAAAGACCAGGTCGGCCGAAGATTGGCCCCGGGAACGATATCCCGAGAACTCTTCGTAATTGTTTCGCCATCTCCGGCGCGTCTCATCGGGAATATGCTGAGACGAAGAAAAATACGCGAATAGAAAATACGCGAGCCGGGTTGTCGACGCGAGCCGCGTCGACAACCCGGCTCGAAGGATTCTTGCCTCATATCAACTGATTGCCACTAAAGCCCAGTATTTTGTGCTTTGTTCTCAGAATTATAAATCAACATTTTCTCTCGGAGCAGGACTATAAAACGAGAAAGAAGTGTAAAAGGCAAAAAAGGAGAAGAAGGCATCAGGAAATCAGTGTATTGTGGCTTATGATAACACATCGATCCTTGCGAAATCGTCTTGGAAACTTGGGGAACAAAGCTATCGAGGAGTTTGTTTAGCGTAACTTTTCAGCAGGGCAGCGCAACAAAAAAACTAAGGAACACTCGCTCTACATACACACATTCACACGTGGCCCATCAGCGTCTTGCGCATTTTTTTTTTAGAGGACGAACAAGACACAGTGGAACGCTACAGTGCGAATGAGCCCTCGAGTGTACACAGGTTCAACATTAGTATCTTTTAAATGTTAATATTACGAACACACAGCAATTTTTTTTAATACATTACGGTCGTCTTAATACCGCCAGACAAACTTTTTAACGGGGAAAGCAAAAAAAGCGATCACGTTGTAGTTTGGCGAGTCATTTTTCGGGCTGCAGGATTATGATAGCCATCAACAATGGCAAATCAAGGCGAAGTAAAAAAAAAGGCTTCGCTGATAATGCAAAAACGGCAATGAAGTAAACTGCCTCGAATTGACACCTCCTGATGATGAGGTGCTCTTTTTATTCGGGGCTTTGGGCAGTGTGCGAGGGAGCGTGGAGCGTCGATGCCGTTCGAAGGCCGGCAGGCGTCATTTACGACGCTGCAGAGGCACTGCCGGGGTCGTCCGGTTTTATTGCCTCGATCCGTGCTCGGGATCGTCGCCTTGTTGTTGCACCCCGAGCCGGATCGATGCGCGCTTCCCTTTCTTCCTGCCTTCGGCTGCTTGTTGGCACCGGCGATGGCAACGCTGTCACTGTCCCCGTGTTTGCTTGCTTTCCCGAACAGCTGGAGCCCATGTTATTGCCGAAAAAAGCTAGGGTTCCCTCGGTATCGCTTTTAATATTCTTCGGCGCGCCTTTCCCGCCGCAACGTCGTTGGCTCAAATGAAGGTCAATATGGGTCTGCAACGAGCGCTTGTTTTCGGTAGTTGACATACAGGTTGATGATACTCTCGCAAAAGTTTAACTTTTTTATATTTCTTTACTTTCGGGTGTGAGGTGTTTGCAGCAGACATGATGACAGAATGGGCAATATGCAAAATAGCAGCGCCCCTAGCAGTTCAGGTGCACACTGGGAGCAGGAGACTGTCAACGGGTTGTTTCGGTTTCGGTTTCGCCGGGTTGTGCATCTGTTGTCTGCTATCGCCTCCGCACCGTCATTGAACACGTCGTCGTGGATTGTTACAGAATTGCGCGCGATGTTGTAAGCGCCCTTTCCTTCTTTTCTCTACATATCAGACACAGCGAATGACAACTATTTCGATTTTGCTGGCACAGGGAGCGAGCGAACACGCCGCGACGGTGACTTCAAGTGAACGTAGATCGACGTACGCCAAACGCCGTGCTAGCTCGCTGTGTGCATTTGTTTGCAACCTCAAGAACAGCGACTGAGACTATTACTCTAGTTTTATTGCTTCGCCGATCGCTATTTTCAATCAGGCTAACGCGGTACATGACGAACTTCGCTCTACGAGAATGTGTACAAGCACAAACGTGCACCTCTTGCTACGTCGCTGTGAGAATATTGGCCAAGGGAATGATCAAGACACCGTCGCGGTGTTTGTGTGCCCATATCGTGGAATGTGCAGGTTCCTTAGGCATACGTCTTTTAGCACAAACACTTCGTGTTTCATAAAGTTTGCGATTATCGAATAGTTTATCGGCAGCTGCTTTCCGTCCTGCGACCTCACACTCGTTAGAGCAGCACTCGTATTTTTGCCGAGGTGTCACTGACCAAAGCTGTTGTCCTGCAGAGCATTACTCTTCGACTTTATTTCTCGTGATATGTTCAAACGAGTATTTCCGGAAAATTGTAGTGTTGCTACATCATAGGCATTGAAGTTATTTTACTTGACACAAATATATTATTAAAATAGTAAGGAAAATAGAGAATACTCCCCAGAAGAGAATAAAACAATATTGCACATTGCGTACCATATTGTTCATACTATTTGAGTAGGCCAGGTGCACTGGAAAACTTAAAAGCTAGTTGCCTTTAGAAGCGCAATAACGGTAATATACCTAGGCAAATTCGATGCGAGCCGAGCGCCCGATCGCCTCCAACCAAATGGCTGGAACAATCTTACCCGTGTACGAATCTTCTCGGTATTGAAACTATGGTCGCAATCACTAAGGTTGCACAACTCACAAAGCAGCGGGGCCGTTTTTACGGGAATCAACATTTTTACTCAGCATCAACAAGCGCCAAGAAAGGAATCGAGCCAGATTGATAAAAATAGTGAAAGTGGGACGCTAGGCTTATGCCAGTCCAATTACGAAAACAAGCAACCGCACAGCGCTTTCGAAGGCGCGTACTTGCCACAGTTGTTTGCTGCAAAGTATGTCAGCTGGTGAGACCTTCCTCTAAACAACCCTGTGAACTCAAAACGACCCGCACTCATTAAAATTGACGAGCTCAACGAGGGACGCTCGTTCAGCACTCCCTAGACGCCGGCAGCCATGTTTTTTTATCACTTGAAACCGAAGCGGAAAGGAAATCTCGGGCTATATTGAAAACATTGACTCTATTTAGATTATCTGTTTCTCAAACATAAAAAAAAGTAGAATAAAATACTATTATGGCACGGAGATACAAATTTACAACCACGTTTTCACACAAAATCATATCTCCAGCCAATGAGAGAAGTAAGCACCTTGTAAGCACGGGGCTGGGCTAAGAAAGCTGCGACCTCCATATTCATCAACTAAGGTGCGTCTAGCGGCAGAAAGATTGCTCGAAAAAAAAAAAATTAGTTTTTGTATTAACATTTTTTATATACCTGTCTCTTAAAAAGGTTTTTAAATTGCAGTGTTCCTTTGAAAGCACGTAAATAAAAGGCACCGGCATAGTGTGGTACGCGGAACACGGTAACGGTTGGCTAAAAGTCCCTAATGAAAATGACTTGGATTTACATGTGATTGATCTAGGACGATTTATTGTACCGGTTACGTATAACAAAAAACTCACATTGCACACACTACAAAATGTTTTCAAGAAAAACCTGGCGACTGTCTAAGAGTTGGATCAAAGAAATTAATGGAGACCTTTTCGTGAAGACGGTTCAAGTCGCGGTTACTTCGAGCACATGAGGGAAATTGTTCTCTTCTGCTCCTCTATTTATGTTCTTGCTACTTCCGACAACTAGCTTACGAGAAAGAATACTATACAAGTATAACTAACCAGCGTATAAACAGGTTCACCTCTTTCGAAGTTGAAACTTGTATCGTAAAAAGAAAGTAACGAAGTATAAAACATTTTTGGATGCGTCTGACTTCCGCATTATGTAGTATTTTTTTTTTTAAGAAACAAAGTTATAATTTGTTTTAACCCCTTTTACGACATTGTCTGCGTCCTGGATATGTTAGCCGACGATTGATTCTTTTTTTGGAGTAACTACAAAAAATAAAAAAAGGTCTATGAAACGCCGACCAGTATTCCAAAGGAAACTTACGACTGTGGACGAAAAATGCGTTTTCAGCATTTCCTTTATCGCGAGTGTTTGGAAACTAGGCCGGTCAGACGCCCGAATAAAAAATAAATAGAACTCGAAATGAAAGCGCAGCAATAGATAAATACCTCTGTTTCTTCGCTCCGCGTAACGCTCGGACGTCGAGCGAGAGCGTCGAGCGACGTATCCTCTTGGACGCATGCGCAGCACAGGCCGCAGCTCCGCGCACGCTCTCGACCAAGGCCGAAGAAAGATGGTCGGAAGGCCCTCATTTCAAATTCTGATGGGAGATGATTTATATGCAGTATGCGCATGGAAATGCATTTTCTTTATTTTTTGCCCTCACTCTTTGCAGAAATAAAATTAAAAGCCAGTATGCAACCACAAATATTTTGCGATAGCATGGAGGTCGAAAAGAGGAGTTTTCGTGGTCGCTCGGGGTTTGTTGTGGAAAGACCAAGTGTGTGCGAACGGAAATGTGAAGCCACATGTTTAACGCATGCGTATCATAGTGAGCATATAGAAAGTAGGTGATTATACGTACAGATCATTAGGGAAAACGAATTGTGCGTGTTATAATTTGGTTTTGTATGGGTGATAACTTGATGCTGGAAACAAACTTCGGAGTACAGACCAAACCCGTGTTGTGATTGACATACTTTATTTTTAACTCTGGTCATGAGGATGTTTATTTTGGTTAGGCGGGGTTGCTAGCGTTGTTCTGTGCGGTGTTTTGGGATAAGAGAGTGCCTGCTCTGATTTGGTTTTGGTATTCCGCGTGTTTTGGGAATGAGTTTTTGAAAGCGTTTGGGATACACGGAAATGAGATGGATACATTGCTTACGTATTTGTTTTAGTGCATGTCTGAGCCGTCGCAGCGAGCTGACAATTTTTGCGGGAAGGCAAGCAGTGTATAAAGAAAATTTATCGCCACAATTTTGAAATACAAACGAAGTACCCCCATGAAAAATACACTCTGAAGCACCCGATCCGTCCCTTTGTTGCGTCTATGGTGCCAAGAAGCTATATTATGTCTCAATTGTTAAAAAAGCTCAAAGTATGGAACATAAACTTAGCATTCATTTGCAAGTACCGATCACAACTCTCTCAAAAACTATAAGATGCACCAAAAAAGAATGTAGAACTGTTTCAGCTCGTATTTTTCGCGATATTGCGTACCCTTGCTGCGGGAAAAGCTTTAAAAAGCGTTCGTTACATGCACGTTGCAGCTTATTTTTCGAAGGTGAGTATCTAGAGCATTACTTAGACATCATGTCTCAGATTCATGTTTTGGCGTTCAAAAATTGGATATCGATTACTATTTTGTACATTTTTTCTTGGGGTGCATACAAACTAGAGTCTAATAAAAACAAGACCATGCAAAAGAAGCAAGAAACAATCGTTGCGCTGGATCTTGTTTAGTTACTTGGTTGTGTTTTTTGTTCGGTTGAACGTCTATCAAAACTCCCAAACACTCGTTGACACAACGCATGATTGCTGATTTGTCGAAATGTAGACCGGCTTTTCCAAAGTCCCCGACTAATATTTTGCTTACAATTAAGCGTGATTTATGTGTGAATACAAAAACAGGACTTCCTAGTGAAAGTACCATGAAACGTCCAAACTAACAAAATTACACTATTAGTCTTGCGTGCCACAAAATATATACTTTTTTTTTTTTTTTTTTCGCTGCATTCCGTTTGTTTCTTTTCAAGTTTTTGAAATCTTGAATCTGCATTCCAGTGTTTTTCAGTTGTAATTGCATGCATAATAAGCATGTTAGTAGTGATCAATTATATACTGAGTAGTGTCTCAAATTAGTCACCAGGTTTAAAATCACTACACTGTTCGAAAAAATAATACAAAATAATGAAATTGTTTATTCGGGTTCTTCAAACAGACTTAGGCCTCCGATTCCACAAGCAGGCAGTTTCACGGCAACACTGTGTCAATACACGCGCCAGGAGATTTTCGGAAATCTTTTTCGCCGTTCACCCCAAAACTATTTTCGAGATGCAATTTTTGCTTCTAAAATTTGGCTATATTTTATAAACATTAGAAACCGCTTGTTTTTTTCCCTTTCTTCAGTAAAATATATTGCCTATAGTTTTGGTAACAATAGAGGAAGGCATAACTCAGTCTTTTGTTTGCACGCGGTTTTTTGGCCGGTTTGCAAAATGAGATATTTACTCGTTTCCTCTCCTCAGGACGTCGGAGGCCTCGACTGTGTTTGAGATGGAATATAATTCCAGTCTGCGAAGCAAAAAGAAAAAAAAGGGAGAGAAAATTTGATATATATATATATATATATATATATATATATATATATATATATATATATATATATGGGAATGAGTAAAGATTGACAAATGTAGCCGTAGTAATATTGTGAACGAGGAGGGGAGAAGGTGATTATTGAATATATTGCATTCCCTTTCTCTAACTTTAATGCAATAAATTCAATAATCCCCTGCTCCCCTCCTCGTTCACTATATATGTATATATACCCACACTTACATCAGTACCTCGCTGATATTTTTTAATAGTTATTTTACGTCATTTTGTTAAGCTAGTGCAAGCCAAGATAGTCTAGAGTCGCTGGTTTTCTTCCTCCAAAAGACGTATTTAATGTGATCAGGTAAAACCGACGAAGCGAGCAGAAAGTGTATTTGTATTTTTTCCGCTTTTTTATTGCTGGGTTAAGAAAAGGGATGAGTCTAAAGGGACGATATTCAATTACCCAGTTAATTAATTACAGGCACCCTACCGGGGTCCCAGAACGGTTGTGCTGCTTACGAGCCTGCTGGTACCCTCCTTCGTCAATTTTTTTTTTATTTCTTACGGCTTTTCGGAAGGAAGGTTAATCAGGTGTAAATGGAAATGTCACAACTAAAACAAACAAAAACAAACTTTAGTGAGAAGTAATTAATGTTAACTTTTTTATATGAAGGCGGAAGGAAGGTCGAGCTGCGGGCTTTCGGCATCCCTGCAAAGCATGCACGCTTGTGCTCGTAGCTCCAGCTTCTCTCCCTCGGAACGTGAAACAAACGATAGTTGTAGTGAAGGTTCAGACTTTGAGGCTACAAACAACTACTAAAAAAACTCCTTTGTTTCTCTTTTTATTTTCGAGTTTACACATGCATGATTTACAAGCAAACCTGCTTGACATTATAGTACAGTACCAAGACTGCGATTCTGGCCAGATGTCGTTGCCACATAAAAAACGAGTCCTGCCATTTGTAGACTAGTGAGCAACACACCAGGCAAGCTAAAATGTGAATGTAACTTGGCAGGTATGTGAAGCTCGGAGAGCCCACTTTCACTGTTTTACCATGGGTATACTGTAAACAACTAAATTTTCGCGAGGACCTAATTTTCGGGAATTTCGCGGATCGCTTACAAACGCGAAAAATACGTCCCGCGAACAATTCGGGCAATATGTGAACGCTACGGAAGCTACACTCGATTCGCGAAAATTAGAACCCGCGAATAATTTCAAATTTTCACCTTTGGCCCAATTCGCGAAAATTAGAGCCCGCGAAAGTTAAGTCGTTTACAGTATATGACGAGACGCTCTAGGTATTGCTACGGTCAATCCTAATGTTCGTCACATAGATGCATACCCATATGCCGGACGTTAAGATTGGTTGTGGCAATTCTTGGAGCGTCTCGCCATATATACCCATAAACAGTGAAGGCGGACTTTCTGAGCTTCACATATCTGCTAAGTTACATTCACATATTACACTGGGCCAATAACGCTGTAGAAACGAAACAATTATGCAACAATCATCGGTTTTCATTTGGTACAGCAAACATTAATGCGTGGATGGCAACAACCAGAAAATATACATCACCTAAAATTCTAGGCGCTGCGCTTGTGCACCTCCTAGTACGACCTGTAAGAAATGTTTCTGTTCCAGAAGTTTACTATACTAGCGACCGGTAGAAAGCTTTTGCAGTTTCCACCTGTGTATTCAGATCGCCGAGAAAAGAAACAAGGAACTGGAGTGAACACGAACATGAAATGACACACATATACTTGGGCAAGCTGAGCTCGGCCAGATCCTTGCACAGCCGGAGACGCCAGAGCTGAAGTAAAGGGCTTCTGGTAAGTCGCTGGTTTCGGCAGTGTGCTGGCCTTCTGAGGCTTTGGCGGTGCAGCTGGCCACGTCTGACTCTTTTGGCGACTGCTGCCGTTTACGGAAAGGCATGAAGAACTCTTGCGTGGGACACTTGTCTCCGAAGGCCAACTTGCTCAGTTGGTGTCCATCCTTCGCGCTCCAACAATGTGGCAAGCCCAATAAAGTAATGATCGCCGCACTATTCATCACTCGCACCAATAAAACATAACAGAACTCTCTTTAATATTTGCAGTAACCATGCCACAGATGCTGTACCGCGAAGGATGCCGCGAAAAATCAAGATTCGGTTCCTTCGCGGCCATCTTCGCCCAGTGTGCACAGACGCTTCCGACGATTCCCGCCAATTCTAGCGAAACAAAACAAAAAAAAAAAAAACGGGATATTGAACAAAAACGCATTTGGACATTTGAAATTTATATGCGCAAATTTTTCTCATTTTAGGATTAAAAACAATTGTGTGCATGTAAATTGCAAATGTTTAAATTTGTTTTTGTT
The DNA here is from genome assembly GCA_013358835.2 of Ixodes persulcatus. Lineage (NCBI taxonomy): Eukaryota > Metazoa > Arthropoda > Arachnida > Ixodida > Ixodidae > Ixodes > Ixodes persulcatus. Next base: position 323,757 of record JABSTQ010010204.1, read on the forward strand.
CAATATGCTTTTTTAAGTTTTGCTAGAATCGTCGAGTAGTGGGAGAAACCATTAATGACCATCTGCCAATATAAATTGGCAGATAGTCGTTAATGGTTTCTCCCACTACTCCCGAGATTACATCGGACTTGCACACATTTGTTCAGAACATATCGAGCCTTCATGATTTGGTGTTATACGAGTAGGCTGTACAATAACATTAAGCAAACCGTTCAACTGAAATAAAGAAAGAAACGCTAGTTGACGTGAAGAAGACGTAAGCCTATCTACGTTGAAATCACCACCACAAAAAAACCATAAACTCATTTTCACAAATAAACTTCAAAAACACATCAATAAATTCAAGAAAACCAGTAATGTTTCCACTTAGCGGTCGATAAACAACAGAAAATACATATTTATGGTGTTTTAATGTCAGCATCTCGTAGTCATTTGTGGTAATCGTAAAATCATCAATCACGACGCCTCAAAACTTTTTTTCACATACATGCATACACCGCCACCTTGTTTAACATTACGACATAAATTGAAATGTTCATAATTTTCTAGCGCGTCGATTTCATCCCTTGTCCTATACCATGTTTCGTTTAATATAAATACATCATATATAAAATCAAAACTCCCCAAAAAGACGCCTAGTTTCTCGATTTTATTTCTTACCCATTGTACATTAAGGTGAAAGAGACTAAACGGTACGGTATGTTGGTGTTTAAAAAATAAACCCAACCTCACGTGACGACAAACATAGCTTGTAACTCATGTTTAGAAAATGAAAACCAAATTTAGAGTAACTGACTGAAAGAGCAACAAATTTAGTCTAGTTTTGACAAGTCATCTTTCGTCGCTATTAGATAGGACCGAGCCCCATCCTTCTCTCTTACGAAGACCTTTCTACCCCCTGCTACCAGCCATTTCGACGAGGCCCTGGTCGCACTACTGAACGAGCGATATGGTGTAGGAACTCTCCGCTTCCTTTATCACGCACAACTTCGCAACCGCCGTCATGTTGCAAGCGAGACGATATCCCACGTCGCCGATGACATTAAGCGCCTTGAACATCTTATGTTCTCCGATTGCCCGGTGGACGCCATTGAGGCTGTAGCAACTTTGGCATTCATCGGAGCCATCTCCTCTGTTGAGGTGCCGGATGCCGTCCGAATTGCACGCCCCAAGTCACAGCGTGCAGCACGCCCTTGTGCAATAGAGGTAGAAGCTACTTGACAGGCATCTCGACCTACCTTTCTACGACTCTACACGCAGCCCCAAACTCCGGCAAGAAGGACGCAGGTGCCTCCAGTTTCCGTTTGGTGGAATTGCCATCAGCAGGGTTACACGCGGGCACAGTGTCCTAACTATGGTCCTGGCAGCCGGACCCGAACAACAACGACTCTGAGAAGAATCTTGTCAACTCGTGTCCTAGCAGCGCCTCTTGCTTCTATCTACCTCCTAGGCGTCACCGACGGGGTGCCAGTGTGCGCGCTTGTTGATACCGGCGTTACAGCCCCTGTAATCATGCCGGTAGTTTTGACGAAGGCGAACCAAGTTGTTCCACAAAAACTCGGAAAGCTACGCTCTGCACCCACAATCGGAGAGATGGTGACTGTACTGGTTTCAACAACTGTGCCCTTCACAGTGGGAAGTCTTCACGCTTCTCTGCTTGTTGTCATCGCGACTGCCAAGGAGCAGTGCATAATTGGCATCGATTGTTTCAGAGCACACACGTGCGTGCTGGATTTCGGCGCTGGTTTACGGCATCCGGGCAGCGACTCGTTTCCCCAAGGTGCCGCCACGGTGGAGGTTCTCTGCGAAAGTGGGTTGCTAATAAATTCCACGTTGCTGTATATGAATCTTCACGAAATCTTTATCAAATAAGTTGTGCACGTATTCCTACTTTATAAAGGCGCGTCTGTTGACCTGGGTAAAGGTGATACTAAGAGGTTTCGCCAGCTACTTAAAAGGATCACAAAACTTTTCAGCACTCTAGACGCAGATATGAGGTTGGAATCTGCAGTAATGCACCGTATCGTGACAAGACAAGCTTCCCCTCTTCAACAACCCCTTCAACGTATTCCCCTTGCACAGAGTTCACACGTCGATGACACGTTAAAGACAATGCTGCAACAAGGCGTAATTGAACCATCATATTTACCCTGGTCCTCACCAGTTACGCCAGTTTCAAAAAGGGACGGTTGAACTCGATTTTGTGCAGACTACCGACGACTTAAAAATATCACTAAGAAATACTATTTTCCACTGCTTCGAACTGATGACATCTTGGACGTCGTCGCCGGGTGCACGAGGTTCTCCACAATCGACCTCAAAAGCGGATATTGGCAGGTCCTAGTGCGCCCAGAAGACTGCGAGAAGACCGTTTTCGCCACAAGTAACGGCTCGTATCAGTTCAGAGTGATGCCATTTGAACTCTGCAATGCTCCAGCTACACTGTATAAACTAATTGAGTCCGTTTTGACCGACCTCATTTTGACGACGCGATCGTCTTTAGCAAAATATTATAAGACCATCTGACGAACCTCAACTTGTTTTTTTCACGGCTGCAAAAAAAAAAAAAAAAAAAATTGAAGCTGACATTGAAATAATTTTTGCTGTTTACAAGGAAACTAGATATATCTCGGCCACATCATTCTGGCGGATGGGATTTTTGCAGGTCATCAGAAACTTTATGCTCTTATTGAATGACCAACCCCAAGATCCACCACCGACGAGCAAAGCTTCATTAGGTTGGCATTGTACTATGGAAAATTTGTCCCCAGTTTGGCGAAGCCTCTGTATGCCCTCACTGAGAAAAGGCAGAGTTCGTCTGGTCTGCGGAATGCCAGCGTGTGTTTGAGACACCCAAACCGCACTCACGCCTCCGCAAACACTTGCGTATCCAAAGGACACCGCACGCTTGACATGGCACTGATGCCAGCGCTTCGGTAGCTGGTGCTTTGTAAACAGGACGGACAAGAACGCGTTATTGCATATTTCAGCAGCATATTTACGAAGCCCGAACGGAATCGCTGTACCACCCGACGCGAGTTGCTGCCCATCATCAAAACCACCACTCATTTTCACCAGTATCTACTGAGGCGGAAGTTTATTATTCGTACCGACCACGCATCACTGACATGGATGCTGGGTTTCAAGAACATAGATGGTCAGGTTGTCCGCTGGCTAGGACGCCTGCATCAATACGACTTCGACATTAAGCATTGGACCGGCTCACTTAACACCAATGCCGACGGTCTCTCCCGTCGCCCTTGGAGTAAAAAAATCAACCAGTGTTTGAGAATTGCAAAACGCAGCTCCCACTTACTCAACGCACGAAACAACCTCCCTTGAGACAACTAAGTGTGAACGCCGGAATGCCTTTTAGATGCTCAACTTGACGACTCGGACATCGGCCCATTCGTAAGATGGAAGAGACAGAATGGCAAGACCCCACCTAAAGAAGTGTCCAGGTTTTCTCCGGCCCTCAAGAGTTGCTTGGCGCAATGTGGCTTTTTGTTTCTGCGGGAGAGTGTTTTTTACCGACACTGGGAGTCTGCTGCAGGTAACTATGTTGTCTGGCAGCAGGGGCTGCTACGAAGGCTTCGATTCCAACTGTTTCATCAGCTGCACACAAGCCCTTAAAGGAGCGCACTTCTGCTTGAACCACACGGTCAAAAATATTCGTCAACGCTTTTACTGGCTGAAGTGCCATAGTGACGTATACCAATGGTACCGGCAGTGCGACATGTGTGCCTCACGTAAATGGCCTCGCCTAAAACAGCGAGAACAACTTCAAAGCTTGTGACGGGGTTACCTTTCGAACGCGTTTGGCATGGATGAACTGGCGCCGTTTCCGCGATCTAAGTTTGGCAAAAGGTTCTTGCTAGTCATTGTTGACTATCTCACCAAGTGGCCGGAGGTCATTTCTATTCCAAGCCAGACCGCTTCCCAAATCGCTGACGCTCTGGTGAATAACTGCATTTCCCGATATGAAGCTCCCCTGAACATCCATTCGGATCAAGACCGGAACTTCGACATCACGATCATCTGGCGGGCTAGTTGGTTGATCATTATGCGGAATTAACAGCACAAATACGCTGTTAATTGTCTATGTTTCCTTGTCTATCTCTTCCTTGTCGTATTTGCGCTGTCAATTCCACAGGAACTTCGAATCTCGGGCCAAGGCAGGAACATCGAATCACCGAAAGGCTTGGTGGAGAGGGTAAATGGCACCATTCCACAACATCTAGCCATGTTCGTGAATGATCGTCAAGAGGACTGGGATAGCGACGTACCTTTATTTTTGTATGCATACCGCACGGCTGCTCACCAGGTTACTGACTACACACCTGCCACAGTGCTCTTCGGTCATGACCATCGCATGGTCTGTGAGGTCGCCATCCCACGGGCATCAGAACCGACCACATACCCTGTGTCTTGCGTAGGTAAATTGAGAACAAACCTCGATCTGATGCACGCATTTGCTCGGTAGAGGTAGGCAAGTGGTCTAAATCGCATGAAGACCCTGTACGGCGAGCATGTCACAACATGTCTCAAACTACAACGCCACTGGCAAGGACCTTTCACCGTCATAAAACGTCTCAGTGAGGTGGTCTATTGTATACGTCACAACGATCGTTGGCGTGCTCTGGTGGTCCACAGCGACCGGTTATCTTTGTACGAAGGACGCCATTAACCCTCACTTAAGATTCAAAGCACAGGAGGGTGTAGCGCAGCGAAACATAAGAGAATAAAGGAGGCGCGCGAGGAAAGAGCTGGAAGAGAGAAATTTGGAACCGAACAATAAGAGATGATAAACGTTCTGTCTTGCTATTAAATAGTTTTGAAGGAAGAAATCTGCTTCAAATTATTTTTATGAATCACGTTTTGTTTTTAATGGCAAGTTTTTCTAGTACTTTATTTGCCTTATTCCCACCCTTGCAAATTGGTAAAAACCAATTAACCTCAAAATTATCTTAGCTGAAAGTTGACGCAGATTTATTACGCTAGATTGCGCAAAACGCAATTGTCAGGACGAAAATGAAACTACAAACTCTATTTCTGAAGTGAAGGTAGGGAAAGTGATTTTGTGGTGTTTCGACGACCTTCAGTTAAGACAACTCGGAGTCGAGAATAATGGCTCTGCTGGTTCTTGACGGAGAGACGCCAACCCTATCAAGTTACCGGGAAAGTCATCTATTCTGGGGAAACTGGATCCGAGAAAGTTGACTCGAGAAGCCTGACTCGAAAAGATCAAAGGATGGAAAAAAAATCTAGAACGAGACAAAGTACAAAGAAATAAAAAAACTGTTTATTAAACTTGAGATAAAATATTCTTGTGTGCACTATGACTGATAAAGACAGAGGCGGTAGTGATTACGATGTCGCAAAGAAATTTATTTATGAGATCACGTCTTCGGAGAACGGTTTCAGGTTGTGTTAGTTTGTAATGTGATGTGATGTTTTACTTAATCAATTGTTCGTATTAACTGAATGTTCTGTTTTGCTTGTTTTCTTTTCTCCTGGAAAGTCCGGTTTCAAAGAATGCCGCTTCTGAGAAGCGCAATTCATTCCGTTGTACAATACACGGAAATGGTACACTTTTAACGAAGAATGCATTCTTGGCCCAGCGGATCTCACCAACGTTGCGAAGTTTTTGTCACAAATGTCACGCTCATTTTAGTTGTGTATTGGCGTGTTAGGACAAAGTATTGCCATTATTTTCTTTTGCGTGATGCTTACGACCAAGTTAATGGAATGCACCTGATTACCGGCACAAAAAGCAATTACCAATTTATACCTCCATTCCCTAAAGGTTACAAATACTCGTTAAAAAAAATCGGTACTTTTTTTTTCTGTGGATGTTTCGAATTAGCTTTTTTTTGAAGAACAGAAAGGAAGAAAGAAAAAACAGGGTAAAGACAAAAAAAAGACGAAGACAAATGCAAAAATAAAGTTAATTCAGGGGTAAAACGGAAGGAGTGAGTGGTAGGATAGTTAAGATACATTGGATTCGGACTACAAGGAAGCCGAGTCTATCGGTGAAGCCAGTCGACCCGACAAAGACAAGTGGATACTTCTGAACCATCTGACGATGGCAGACAAAGCCCATCGGGAAGACGATGGCCTCTTCTAAAGGATTGTCAGACATAATTGTGGAGATTTGCCAGCAGAACACGACGAGCTTCTCATTACTCCCGGTGGTACTGCAAGAAATTAAACAAAGATTATCGTTGTTTTAAGGCTGTACTGCCAGCGCTGAAGATCATTTACAGAAACGCTGGTTTTCTTCGGATAAGCGGAAGGAGGATTGTAGCCGTATTTCACGTCTGGTAGGCATTGGCTGGAGAGCCGCAACGTTGGCAGGTGCGAGGACATGCTATTCGACTGCTCGGTTTGTATGACTCTGAATTGAACGAGGTAAAATAGGTGCGAGTCCGGACAATTCATCCGGCTTGGCCAATATGTATTAATTTTCAAAACCCCGTAGCATCATCAACCGCCGGTCCTCACAAACAAGCCGGAATTAATTTCGTGGGAAAAATTCACTCTAAGACTTTAAAAAAAAACTGAAACATTATTGTTATTATTATTAATGGTGTTTAAAACAAAAGGACAGTAATCCTGTTCTTGAAAATTTATTTTATATCAAAAGTATAAAAACAAACGCAATTTAACAACAACTCACGCTTTTCACGTCTGTTACCTTGTCCACACAACAAATAATGGACAGTCAGTCTTAAAAAAACAAGCTTTTTATGCTGTTGTACTACAGGCAGACCACGTGAACCTGTTTCACAATGCGCGGTTTTGAAAGTATGATTTGTTTACAAACGTCGTTTTATTTTGAAGTAGATTGAAAATGGGCCTGTTGTTTGAATAGCTTAATTCACAACATGTCTGTCGCACGAAAGGAATATTAAGGCTATCAGCACGAGTTCGTAGCCATGGTTAAATTACCACGTTCGGGAGGGCTGAAGTAGCCATCGGTTCTAATAATTTTGAGAGTTGTGCACCGTCAGATCGGAAATATCTCACTGCTACGGTCAATTAGTAAAACGACTAAGATTTGCTGAAGTTCATTTATGGTATTTTTGTTTTACCTAATTAATATGCTCCTGTTTACTTTCGCTTTTTTGTTTTGATTTGTTTCGCAGAATTGTCATGTAATGTTCCGTAGAATTGTTGCTATTAAGTAACTATATCGATCTGCATAACTTAAAGGGAAAACGTCTCTGTCATGCACCACGCTTTCAGATCATTGCCCTTTACGCGATGAACCCGGGAAACACAAAAATAAATAAAGAAATAAAAAGACGAACATATTTGAACTCTTCTAGGCTACAAGAATGACTCCTAAAATGGCGTTATAGCGACTTCCTGAGTCAGAACTACCAAGTGGACACTCATGAAACCGAATTTCAACTCTTTCTTAAATGGTCAACATCAACATGACTTTGTTACAGAGTTGTCATGTATCATATAAGTGCAAGCCTTGAGCGGTATTCAGGAGTTCATTTTCGCAAACATACAAAATTTAGACTGTTGAGATGATTGGTAGAATCGCTCCATTTACGAGCATTGTTTGTTGAAAGGAACCCGGCCTTCTTTAGATATCACGAATACACTGGTAGAGATGTAAATATGCATACGATATAATAACAAGGTAAAGGTTGGTCGCTTTTGGGAGGAGCTGTCTTCGCTAGATTTCGCGTTGATGTGGTGAATCATTAAAATAATTACATTATTATTTCGTTTGAATGATGGTGATCAAGAGAACAAAAACTAACACGCAATGTAAAAAATATATGTCATGATGTGTGATCTAGAAATATAAGGTACAGTGTCCCTGTAAACACGACCCAGAGATATATGATTGCAATAAAAGTAACTAAAGCAATAAACTCGCGCCCGAAAACACTTTTTTTTTTCATTTAGTCCTGGAAGCCTGGAAATTAGAAAGGGATTCACTAGATAAAGAAAAAATACATGATAGGTTTTGAAGATGAACATTTCGGCAGACGTCTGCCTGGTTGGGTAAAACGTTGTTTCCTGGGGTGCGAGAAAGCTGAATTACGGAAGTGGGGTTGTATGCATCTTTTTTATTGTTTTGTATTTTGTTGTGGCGAGGTTTTGCAGAAATATTTCACAGGACACGTTTTTTAGTTTGGTTTGACAGTCCTTTAGTTCTTCAAAGGAATGAAGGCGGAAAGCAAGTTCTGCCGTCCGAGTTAGTGAAAAGATAAAATCGTCTAGGTAGAAACTGGATATACATTTTTTTTTATGAGCTACCTTTTATTTTGTTGCGGTTTTTTATCTTGGCTAAAATATCCTTTATTGTATGTAAAATAGAATAACTTCAGTCCGTTTTTATACGGAAGTGTCGCAGGTGCTGATTCTCCGAAAAGAATAGGAAGATTCTGATGAGGGAAATAATCCCTGGAGAAGGGAAACAGGAGTGACAAATGACAAACACATATCTCCAAGCACAGCTAACTGACTGGTGCGCGGCCGAAAAAAATCCGCATGGCCCGGGTATTGAACCCGGCACCTCTCCCGGGTTCAACACCCGGACCAGGCGGATCTTTTCGGTCGCGCACCGGTCAATTAGCTGTGTTTGGAGATATCCGTTTTTCCTTTGTCCCTCTTGTTCCCCTTCTCCAGGGATTGTTTTCCTCATTCTTGTCCAGCTCGCTTGCACCTTCGCAATTAATTGCATTATAAAGATTCTGATCTCGGTTAAAATTTTATAATCGCGCAACTTTCGGTGTTATCTATGTAGAGCGTTAGATTACTCGGAATGCCTAACTGCACTGCATTTTTGCTAGTTTTTCTTAATGGTGTATGACACTGACGTATATTATGTGTCCATATCTCTTTCTTAGAAACAAAATGTGCGATTATTTGTGTTTATTTCAGCACTGATTCGCTTCCTATTCCGTTTCAAATATACTAAGCTTGGCAAGCATTAGTACATGCTAGAAGGCGACACTTTGAAAATCTATAATACGTCGTATATCCAGAAAGAAAGCTAACCTTTTTTTTTTTTTAAATAGAAACCCAAATCAAATATTACGGACAAAAAACCAATGGGAACTTGGCTCCCTGTGAAGGGTGCGTTCCCCCCACTAAGAGTAATATTGCGGGAAAGCAGGCAGTCGAGGGCAGGTCGTTGTATTGTCTGTAGCCTTGAGATTGCTTATCTTTATTTGAATGCGAAGCATCTTTTAACTACCTCTATCGCGATGCATCTGGCCTCGTAATAAAAGAAAGAGTTAAACCCGCACAGGCGCGTAAACGAAATGGGAGTACGCAGTCTTTCATATTCGAAAGGGGAAGACAACGCGTGCAGTCTCCGTGCTCGCACCCGATTGCCTGTGGCGCAAGGACCGGTAGTACACACTCTTGCACATTCGCATCTACGCTATGAAGCGGTCCCTCAAAACCGATTTCGAAGTGAGGCGCTGAAGTCGCGGTTACGTCAATGACTGCGTCGTAAACCGTTTGCAATACCCGATCTTGAGGCAATCGCTGTGTCAGGTGGGATGGGGCCTCGCATGCGACCACCACCTACACAAAAGGAGCTCTTTGAGAGGAAATGGCGTCGTGCTGCCACCGAGCGTCGCCGATTCGCAACGAAGGTGGATGATGGGGTCGCAAGTGCCAACAACGCGACATAGCAGGGTCATCGACCAGGTGTTTACTAGGGGTGTCGGCGTACTCGCCTCCAAGTACGTCTCATACTTTGCACATGACCGTTATACTCGATACTGGCAATCACACATAAAGTACTACAACAACATCGACAGCATGGAACAGTAAAGTGTTTACTCGAAGTTTGGCTCGTTGTATTCACAGTGAGCTGCGATGTGGCTAACTGGCATCGTAACAAAATATGGCCTCTTGTTGTAGGTGACGTCGTGAGTCTTCATACACGATGCTTCGGATATCGTAGACAGCCAGCAGAGGGGTTTCTGCAACAATTGTTTGCGTAAAACCTCATTTTTTTTTGTACGAAATAATGAATTCGTGCCCCGCACCTACTAATTTTGAAAGCTGTATGAAATCCAGGCTACGATGTCTAGCATTTTTTCTATATTCGTTATGGAACATATTGGCCAAGGCTAATGAATATAAAAATATCACATTTCAGAGAATCAAAGGTTGTGCAGCTTTGGGGACAATCTAGTAATATAAAATCAAGTAATTAATGTTTGCTTTATTTACTTTTTATTGAAAAGACGCCCCGTACGAAAAACCGCTACAGATTGCTTTGCTTTCGTTCCAGCGCCCGTTTGTTTCAAACGGGACAACGTATTCTAGCTTCTGAAAAAATATCACGCCCAAAGAAATCTTTTTTTTTCATCACAAAATGTGCAAAAACTTTTTATGTCGAAAACAAAAAATGAAGGATGAATTATTGCGCTAAAATAAACATCAAAATCGTCAAAGCAGCACGCAATGTTTACTACGGGAAGAGAGGGAAGGATCGATTTTATAATCGATTCCTTGTACCGCGTTCGTCATGTGTAATCTTGTCTAACGTCAACGCTTCGTCTTTCTACCTTTTTAAAAACGTACGCCATTTTCAGTGAGCAAAAAAGGAACGTCAAAAGGGAAATTTTCTTTAACCGACCACAAAAGCAACATCTACAAGCAACGACTGCGTAGCACATAATTTTGTAGTAAATAAGCTGAGAGTGCCTCGCACGCTGAACAGGAAAGTCAATAAGCTTTTGGTTTGTAACTTCCATTCAAACATATATGGAGTGGAAGCGCCGCTAACTCTGGGAAGAGCTGTAGCGTGACCAACCGCCATGATGTATTCCCGGGGAACTTCCTGGGCTTCTTCCCCGTACATCTAGGCAATTGAATTTGCGTTCGCTTCAAACTAAGGACGATGTCAGATTAAGTGCAGCGGTAGTTCACTTCGGGAAATTGACCAGTAGAACTTGGGATGGGAACGTCGTTTCTTAATGAGGCGCTTCAGTGAATTTATTTCAATTCGCGTTGATGAAGATAAAGGAAGGTAGCTGGGGCCCTCTAAGCTTGCTCACAGTGTTTGACACTCTTCTACGTGTGGGACTGTACAATAAGGCACACATTCGGTAAGTCCGATAAAAACAAACTTAAAGGGCCCCTGAAAATAAAAACTGTTTCCTTAAACAGTCTGATTGGGACACTGATGTAAATAAAAAAAAAACATTTTACGCGAAAAAAAAAAATGTAGACCAATATTGACGGCGAGAGATTTAGTTAAAATTCTGCGCGCAAAGTCCATGACGTCACGGAATGGTCATTCGCTCAACGACATGGTCATTCGGTGTTTCCACCTCAACGTGAAGGCGAAGCCGACCCACCTCTCCTCCACGCGCCCGAAATGCCGAGAGAGAAAACAAGTGGAAAGGAGGTGACTACCGACTAAACCGCGTCTCGCGCCGTCAATATTGCTCTACAAAAAATTGGTTTCGCGTAAAATTATTTTTTTGACAAGCGTGTCCCAACTAAACTGTCTAAAAAAACATTTTTGTTCTTCTTTTTAGGGGACCTTCAAGCGAAATAAAGACGTTTTCACCATCACCACCGTCAAGTTAACACGTGTGCGTATACGCCCTAATGTTGCGTGTGGTGCAATATGATCTGCCAAGATTATGGCAGGTTAATTTTATGAAACTGCCATGGAACTAACCGTTGATTTTTATAATACCGAGCTCGATTGAGAAATCAAAACACGGTTTTAAGGCCCCCATAAATAAGGTACGCGTTCTGGAAAGTTGAAACTACATCAGAATATGATGCAACTGGTGAGGATAAGATGAGAAAGCCTGAGGAGATGACGTTACCTGCACTGAAAGATAAAAAAAGAAAGACATTTTATCTCTAAGTCGACGTCCTCTTGAGCCCAATTTTGTAAAAACAAAATATTTTCAGCGCCTGTGGCAGTTACTTAGGAAGAAAAACAATTTTATCTTTTTTGCTGGCCAGTTTGTTTTGTTGAAATAAATGCCACAGGCACTGAAAATAATATTTATTTATTTTTGCAAAATTGAGCTCAGGTGGACGTCAACTAATTACAGAATTTGGCCCGGACTTGTTCAGTTTCTTATCCAGGCAACGTCGTGTTTTCAAACCTTCTCCTCCTATCCTCACCGCTAGAATCATATTCTGACAGGGTTTCAGCTTTCTGCAACACGTGGTTCATTAATGCGGGCCAAAAAAACGAGTTGCACTTTCTACAAAATCAAGCACGGTATGTCACATGTCGCATTTTTGAAGTGCGAGAGGCCACCAACTATATAAGTTTAACATTCTCTGATGATTTTACGTTCAAACTGTTCACCAAGTAAGTGATAAAGTCAGGAGATAAATTGAAGTTGATTTTACTTGTTTATATCTCAGAATCTATTTTAATATAGTTGATTAGTTTGTGAAAACGTTCTCTTACCCTAAAATAAATAAACACTGCATCCTTTCTTTGTATTATGTTAATTGAGCTTAACTATTGCCTTTGTAATATTGTTCTGCCTTAATTTAGTTTACAGTCGTACAGCCTAACACGACCTGTCGCACTTCTTATTATTTTCGTTTCAAAGTTTTACCATAAACAGATAATCTTTTTCGTAGATTTGTTTCCTTCCTTTTCAGATACAAGAACATGATCGACTTTCCTCTAAAAATACGTATTTAGTTGGTACTATTTTAGTTTGATTGGACGGAAGATTGAAGACGTCGCGTTCGTTGAAGACGCTAACTTATCTCGGTTTTTTATATTTTACATTGTTTTTTTTTGTGTGTGTGTTTTCTCGCTTCGAGGTCCGAGTTAACTTTGTCTTCGTCTAAATCGACACTTTTCTTTAAACCGACGCTAGCGAATTTTCGTTCTTCCTCCTCGCAAAGCGCACACCTTGCAACCTTTTTTTTTTTTTTTACTCGTAAATTCGTCGCGCCCTTGTCGACATTAAGGTTTCACGGGGAACCTTTAGAACTGCATGTAAGTTTATGTTTTTTTAACTTAACACAAACCCTGACAAATGTGCGAAGATTGAGTCAGTTAAAAGAGCCCTCCCCGTGCTCTGGGTTGCCAACGTAGAATTAGTAGTCGGATCTTCTCATTATCTCGGCGCGCACATTCTGGCTGAGAAAGCGGGCCGGTGCAGTTGGCAACAACGAATCTGGGAGCCTCTTTATTTTTTTTTTTATTCCTAAAGTACTGTCGCTTCACCTTGGTGTTTTGTTGCTGTTACAGTCGTCGTTTTCAAGTTTTTGTTTTGTGGCTGCTGTTTTTATTATGCGTTGTTCTCTTTGTTCGGTAGACGACTGGTTTGCGTGTGACGAGAAAGAACTTCCGAAGAACGCTCGTAGAAAGACAGACGACGCCGAGGCTAAAATTAGGATGCTCAGCACGTTCGTTTCCTAGCCACCTAGCAGCTCACCGCGTCGCCGTATATTTATCATTTCTGTGTTTTTGTTGTTGTTGCTTCTTACTTTTTTTTTGTCAGGTGACATACTATAAACTGCACTTGTAGAAGTAAACAAACAAATGAACCATAAAGTACAACGGGAACGATATGAAGCTTGGAACGTGAAGTCGTCCAAGTTTTAAATTTGTATAAATAGAAATATCAATCGTAATAGTTATATTTTTCAAATACATTCAGCTCCGTATGCGGATAATGTTTGGAGCACTCTTAAAAGTCTCAAGTCGCGGGCAATTTGCAAATGAGAAGCAGTTGAATATGCCACTTTCGGCCAAAAATGCTAGCGACCTAGAGGCAGTTTGGTAGCTCGCACTTTTGTACTTTTATTTTTTTACCCAATAATTGAAACAGCGCAAAGGACGAGGGACCAAATGGAGAAAGACACAGAAAGCGCGAAGCGATGTCTCTATCTTTTCTTATCTGTTTGCTCGTCCTTTACGCTGTTTTAATTATCAAGCCTCTCGTACCAACTATCCCAAGGTTCAACTTTCGTGACGTTTATTTTTTATTAGTATTCAAGAGACCCGCCCGCTATCTTTCGGCATTTTCGGGCTTATTTCCGATATGCATTGTTTTTCTAACCATCCTTTTACACCTCATGTGCTCGCGGCACTGCGCGGGTTGCGAATGGGCGGCGCTCGTTTCGACGGTAACGAGCGGAAAGCATGGACAACGTAACACACAAGAACGGAGCATGTTAGGGGGTGCTACCAATAGAAGGCGTGCGCCCTAAGCACGACCACCAAAGTCACTTCAAAAACACCAAGGCGGCGCGACGGCTTGCGCATGTAGTATGTGGAAATGACAAAAAAAAACAAAAGGCATGGGATTCTGGTACGCGCTAAATAGTCAACACTGGAATAAATTTTTATTCTTGTAGTATCGTACCGGCTAAATTAATTGAGAACCTAAAAAAAACGCTGGGTGAGTCCTATTATTATAACGCTTCTCGCATTCTAAGTGCTTCTTCGGCCTTCTCATCGGCTCATGGCTCAACCTTATTCACGCACACGAAAAAATTACGGAAGCCTAGCCATGAACAACTTTACTGTAAAAGAAAAACGCTATTGGAGAGAAAGGAGAACTTATTTCGCGCCAACCGCTGTTTTGGTCATCCTTGGTGGCGTTCCCACCGAACACGACCTCTACTTTCAATCCAGTCCTCGGCGTTCTGGCGATCCCGCGCGTTTTTGTTGTCTCCTCTCCCTCAAGACCTCGTCGCATTAGAACACACTTTACCATCGTCTGCGACGCCCGCTAGACGCTCCCATGAACCGGTGCGTCAGCGTCCGCCTGCTATTCCGCCGCCGTCCACCGCCGTCTGAAACGACAGCACGACGCCACTATAACAGCGGCATTCTATTGTTTCATTTTGCATGAGCCACCGTGCAATAAAAGCTACTCTCCATTTACGCTGACAGATGACATAAAAGACTAAAAACAATTGAGCAGTCCCGTGTTAATGCAGAGTACCGTCACAGCGAAAGTTTCGACAAATCAAAGCGAAGTCGTTGGGCATCGGCGTCGCGTTCACTCACACCTGGGGTGCGTGAAGAGATACGTTCAGAACAAATTAGATATCTGACCATTTTGTTCCGTACGCTTTTGTCTCTTTTTGGTCCCAGCCCGTGAAAGCGCGGCTCCCGGTACGAGTTCTTGACGTAGAGTGTGCTACAGCGGCATTTTGTTATCGGCAATATTTTTTTAGAGCGTGCAGTGTGCATCGGATACTACAAAACCCTTACGTTTAAAACGGGTTGTTAACGCACGATTTTTATTAAAGTATTTGTTTAGTGTCTCGCACAGAGCATTGTAACTAACCTCTACGGAGAACCTTTTTGCGACACCGATTTATCCACTCACTTTAGCCTTGACCCTAGCAGTGACGTGTTTCAGTGAGTAAAAGGAAAGTGGGTACCTCCGTCAACGAACCAAGTTTTATTTAATTTGCACACGTCCACGTTACCTGCTAAGAGTTTCCTGCGAGAAAAAAATTACGCGACCATCACACGACGTGATGCGTTTAGACGGCGGCAGCTGTCATGCCCACTCGTCGGAGCAGACGACAAGCGAGGTGAGAGGGGAGAGGACATTTTTTCTCTTTCCGCTCTTCCAACTGGAATGGTTTATAGATCACATGACGTCAGATCAAGTGACATAAATTTTTCCGCCAAATTTAGCTGGGAAACTCAATTGGTGCATATGTCACGCGACGTATATTTTTCCGCTAAATATAGCGGGGAACCTGAATTTGTCTGCATGTCCAGTGACGTCAGGAGACGTGCGATTAAATTTCCCGCCAAATTGAACGGGAAACTGACTTCGTCTATAGGTCACGTGACGTAAATGTTTCCGCTAACTTAAGCAGGGGCTCCGCGTGGCGAGCCTGAGTCTGTCTAGCCCCAGCGCTCGATCCTGCTGTTTCGCTGACATCGACACCTGCGACGCTAACCATCTTCTATTTTGTTTTGGGTACAAGTTCGCCCTGTATACTTCTTGTCCTTGTCTTTTTTGCGCTATTTTATATATTTTACTAAGATCAACCAACTAGCCCAACAACGTACCCTACTGCCCTATTAGACGTTTAGTTTCCTTCAGTCATTCGTCACCTCATCGATTGTGATTTGTGATAATATCAATTACTTTAAACTCGAAACACCTAAGATGTTTATGTAATAATTATTACTTACTGAGCAGAAAGATGTATCTTTTTCACTCGGTGCATCAAGTGACATACCTACGACCGCGCTGTAAAGGCTTCAGTGTTTTTCTGTTTTGCCACCAGGCAGGAAAAGAGCAAAGAAATAGACAAACAAACCCCAGGTAACAACCGTCTGAGTGCCCATTAACACACGGGTGTTTGCTTAAATTTTATTATGAGTCTCGCGGCCATTCGTGCTTCCACATTCACATGCAAAACTGCTCCTTCTATTGGCTTTTACGCTTCATACGAAGCGAAGCAATTTTAATTGAAACCACCGCAATCGAATTCTTATTCAGAAGCAGCCGTTCTTCCAAGCATAGGTCGCGCCAAACCAAACTCAGTCGAAGCAGCCTGGTCGACTGCGAGGCCACGAGCAATACGTTGAGAAGACCAGTAAAATACACTCACCTCACAAAGCTTGATTCCTGCAGTGGGCTTGGAATTGTTTCGTTTCCTAATGGCAGCCAAACACACCTCCGCTTTACAATAGCATTCTTTCCTGACGGGAAGCGGAAGATTCTTTTTTCATTCTCTGACCGGCTTCGGCATTTGAAGGCACAGCTAGTAGGCATGTAGGAGCCGCGAGCTACAACACGTTAGGAGATGATTCTCTGAAAATATGTGCGCCACGGGACTAAGTGGCAGAAAAGCGACTCGGAGCACTGTAGCAGAGGCTGACCGGTCACAAAATGGTGGCCCATTACGGCGATTCAAAACAATGACGACGATACTGACGGCACATGTCTCACGTGACGATGATGCCGAAGAAAATCAAAACATACCCGACTAGAGTAAAGCTGTTGTCGGCAAAGCGTTAAACAATCTGAATGCGGTACTCTGAGTCTGGCAGTAACTGTCGCCATCGTTTGCTCGAAGGTGCGTGCACTGGAAGCGCACTGCAAAGCTATCAAGTTGTATTTCGAGCCTGTGCCACAGTCCAGACTACGGTGGGTCGACTCTAATGTTAACAAAAAACGTGGGAATGTTCGTCCCTTCGGGAAGCGAGCAATGCACGTGCCTCGCCCAGAAACGTTGAAAATGTTTTCTTCCAGAAGACCGTTTCCGGAATAACCCACAGCATGCATTTCGCTCCTCTCTGCATTTGTGTTGAAGCGCGCCTTTGAATTCAGACGATGCCCTCGAGACTGCAAAAGTCATGATAATGCGAGCAACGCAGATCCCGCTGACGTCAGCAGAACTAATCAATTTCCCGAGATTTTGTCACTATTAAAGTTTCAAAGTTTGAAAACAAACATCGACGCCTAGAAACAAATAGCAGTAGAATACGTTCGCTCGCTTATTTATTCAGTTGGTTGTTCGTTGTGTTCAGGACGCCGTGCGAGAGTGAACACCGTGACAGAAGAGGTTCGTCTACACACTCCCGCTGCAACCCCCCGTCGGTCGCGGCGAAAACGGATCCTGAGTCTCATTTCCTGAGCGGTGTTTCCGACGTCGACTTGGTTCGCGAAGTCTCTTGATTTATCTGCACCGGAACAAAGAGCTTCGTCCAAAAACTGCCTGCAGTACTCAGGAGCTACGTTGACACGCCCCCATTTATTGGAGAATTTTCTTTCGGGCAGTTTGAGCCAAAATAGTTTGTTGCGATTTGATTCATCTCAGGTGTCGAAGTACGCCAGAGTAGTGAACAGCTTCAATTGCATCACGCTGACGAGAAGGTCGACTCATTGATCATGTCGCTCGGTAAATTGACTGACACACGGCGTGTTAAATAATTTTTAATATGCCAATTTCTTTTTTTTCAAATGCATAAGGTAATAATTACATCATGTCAATCGTATTCATTTTTTTTATTAAAACACAAAAAACACTCAAACAAATTCGCTTATTCAGGCCTTTCGACATTGTATCCGACTTTGCCACCGTTTGTGAATGTTATTCACGTCAAACAACCTTTTTAGTTGTCGGCTGTCGGTTTGTCAAAATTTAACATTTACACGGTACAATGCTTTTCGAAGTTTGAGATTCATATGCGACCCTAGCTAACGCTTCACAGCAGACAAAACGTTTAAAAACGAAAACAGGCGTCGAAGGCAGCCGTAACTGCTTAGCAACATTTTATGAGGAACGTATGATTCTCCGACTGACAATAATGATCTTTAAATACGTGTGTCTTCTTCGCGGCCCTGTGGAAACCTTAGCTGCAGGTTTCATAAAATATATTTAGCAAAAATAGTAAATCAACCTACGCTTGTGCGAAAAAACATATTAACAGCAATATTTAAAGGATCGCCGGGAAGCTGCCGTAACTGGTGAAAGATGAAACTACCCAGTTAACCCAGTTCTGAGAAGTAGGAGGACTAGAAGCCCTCATCCTTCTGAAAAGAACGCTTATTGAAACCAAGCGGCTGAATGGCTTCCGCGGAACCGGAAGTGAGAGAGAATACTGGAACCGGCTGTTAAGTCCCGAGGGAGAGAGCTCCTACCCTAGGCCAGTTCCTTGACGGCACACTGTCGCTCGGAAAGGCGACTTGTGTTTTGCTCCGCGCACAATCCGCCTCCCGGGTTGAAAGCCGACCCCCGTCCCTCCCAGACGACGACGACGGGGAGATGGCGCGGGCTGACAGTGTTTCGGTTTGCTACAGTGCCGGTAGTTTTGCGCTGTATTTAATGTTCGTGGAGATCTTGGCCGATTCGTACGCGGCGACTTCCTGCAGAGAGTGGTCGGCTTGTGTGGAAGCTAAGGCGAAGGAGGATGCCTTTCAAACAGAAACTGGCAGCTTTTGTGCAAACAGAATGGATATTAGTTTCGAGAGGTTTGCTGCGTCTGCACTTTCGAAACCCATAGCTCTGTACTATCTTCTACCGACGCGCGCTTCGAGGCATGGCAGTCCTTTCTCCAGGAAGAGCTCTTTCTTTTGCAGCCATGTTCAAAATGAAATTCGCAAGAACGTTGTGCAGTAGGTGATGTTGAGCAGCCGTGCATGTGAACACCGTCGAAACTGGCCCACATTGTTCTGAATATTTTAACGTTGATCGCTTCCCCTCATACCACCATGGCCACACGAGAGGTATCTTTTTATCTAAAAAGTGAATGTTAATGAATACCGAGTTAGAGCAAAATGAACAAAACAAAACACAAATTACGAGTTCGAGCTGACATTTATCTCGCATGCAGTGCCATCACACACATCTTATCCGGAACAAAGTAGTATTTTAGCAGTGTTCTGGATTTTGTTTTTTACACGATTGTTTTTGTGAGACAAAAACGGTATCACTATATAGGACTGGACTATACTGCTCATTGCCACCAGCATAATTGCACAAGAAGATATTTTCTTTTCCGTGAAGTACAATTATGACAGAAAAAGGCTTAATAGTGCTGCATTGTCGCTTTTCAGAAAGGTAACAGTGACTGCTGAAGGTCGGTTGTACCTGCCTTTCACCTTGTGCAAATAAAGCACTGTTGACACTGAAGTGATATCCAAATCCAGGAGCTCTAAACTCGTCAAACACAAAGTGTGGGGAGAAGTTCACGGAGCGCACCGATGGGACTATCACGACGATGACTTCGCGCTCTTTTCGCCAGCGTCCAATCGGCGCCCTCCGCGAACTTTCGCCACCAACTTTGTGTGTGACGAGTTTAGGAAATTTCTTGGTATCTTCTCGCCTGTACAACATTGCGACGCATGTGTGTTTCATCAAAGAAAACCCCGGATATTCCGGTAGTGTATTTTGTGTTGTTCGACATTGATTGTCTCTCAATTGAGTGATGGGCTCAGAACAACAAAGGAGGACGCTAGATGTCACTGACTCTAGATTAACTGTTCCTGCGGGGGGTAGATCGATTGAAATGCACTTCTCGTCGCCGGTTGCTTCTATAGGCTTCAACGGCGCTTCCAACCACTAAAGATTATAGTTACCTTTTTCGGAGCCAAAATGTCCCTAAAAGACTCTAACTCAAGTAAAAGG
This sequence comes from Ixodes persulcatus, assembly GCA_013358835.2. NCBI lineage: Eukaryota > Metazoa > Arthropoda > Arachnida > Ixodida > Ixodidae > Ixodes > Ixodes persulcatus. The sequence goes on from JABSTQ010010204.1 coordinate 343,860, forward strand.
GGAGGGGGGGGGGGGTGTACCTGTTTGCTTAAATAATGTGTCATGTCACCAAGATTCTGCATAAAAAGAGTAAAATCTTAAACTCAAGCCTGTTAAAAGATTGGTATTCTCATGTTGCTGTGTTTTCCGTCCACTGAAATTAGAATTTAACCCACAACGCCATGAATTTGAGAATAAAAAATCTCGGGCCGATTTACGCATCTTACATGTCAGACACTGTGGAGACATTTTGTGAACAGCCCATTATGTGGTCTAAAAAGTATTCACCACGCACTGCTCGAAAGTTATAATCAACCATTTCATGCAGGATTAAAAAGCGGGAAGTTCTGTACCCACGGATCAATGAATGGGTACGGCCAAACTCTTTGATCCGAGTGAGGTCTTGCGCCATCTGTCGGGTATTCTTAATTCTAGAATATGTATCTATATAGGGAATTAAAGGAACACTGGTTTTTATTTGAACATGCCCTGCGAGGGCCCAATACCCAAAACACGGTTTTCAGCTCGAAATTCGTGTTGTTCCCACATAAAAACCACCGGTCGAGAATTGGCCTGTTGGCGAGCTCGGTCTTTTCTAAGGTCAGGTGCCGTTCAAACTAGCCTACAAAATAAATTCAAACTCGTTGGCCATCTAAGGCACACATTCAATATTAAAAGTATAAAAGAATGTGAACCCAATTTTTGTGGCTTTCAACAAACTGCACATACGTTGATTGCAAAACTTGTTTAACAGGTCGCAGCAAGTACATGCACATGTCATTATCAATATGGCGACGTACCGCGGGCTAAATAACACGATGGCGCGCACGACGGTCGTGAGACTGCGACTTCAGAACTGTTGTTCGCGGTACTGACCAATCGGTCTCGCTTTGAAAAGGAAATAATTCAGCAATCGAAGAAGTTAGGATGTATTCCCAATGACACGCTTGAGCACCAAGTCGATTATTCGCACGAAGACGAACTCTCGGTCGGCTAGGGAGGTCACGTGACGTCCGGGAACTCTCTCGTTCACATTTCCTCAACTTCCTCGGTCCACTACTTTCGGTTTCGGTTTCGGAGCAGTTCAGTTTTTTTTTTTTTTTTTTTTTTTTTTTGGGGGGGGGGGGGGCGCTTTATTTAAAAGATACGTAGCTCTGCAGCAAAATATTGATTGGGCAGACTGCATATTATATCAACTGCCAAAATTTAAAAAAAAGAAGTTTTGGGGTGTCAGTGTTTTTGTTTTTTTTATTAAGATGTTTGAACAGGGCTATGAACATTTTTATACTATACGTCCACCTACCGTTGGGCCTACGAATTTACTAGAAAAGAAAGTCCTTGCAGCTCCTTAAGCGGGTTCTGCCGGCTTGAAGAACCGATGCAAGAGTCGTCTGCATTTTCGTCTGTCCTAGTTTCCTCTAAAGAACGTGCAAGCTCCGGCCCTCATGGAAAAAAAGTAGGTCGTCCACGCGCAGAATAGTTGTCAGTAAGACTTCTAACCTGGAGGTTCTGGGCGGGCATCAAGCCGTTGTAGATATTTATGAGCTCACGCCCGCACAACTACCGTCCCCATCGTGCCCAACGGAGTTTGACGGGACATTTCCGAATCTCTTGTATGTTGTCGCTCAACCCCGGCATTTCGTCCTCCTCTTATGGAAGCGCACGTATCGCTCGAGTGCACATAAAACGAGCAAGGGGATCTTGTCTCGCGTCTCCCGAGAAAGCGTGCTGTTGACGCCACCCGCCGTAGGCTCTTGGTGATGGCCCTTTGTCGTGGGACGATCAGGCCCCCTCTTCCCCGACACCCTTTGTCCGATGGGCGCTGTTGGCGGTCCCAGTTCTCAGGGCAGTCCATAACGATTAGCCGGCATCTTACCTTTTTTTTTTTCCTCCCGAACTCTTTGGGCCCTTAGACTGCTCAAGCGCGCCCTCCTTAACGCCTCCACGGCCGTGTTCATTACCGGCGCTCTGGGCCGCAACCGTCTGCCCAGGCGGGGGAATGGGCCACGTTCATAAATTAGCCCCAGATTGGACGGACTGCCTCCTGCCCGCTCTCTCGAGAAGATACTCCGATGCACGTGTGTCCTGGTTTTGTTTTTATTTAACCGTGTTTTTTGTCTGGTTGGTATTCGTTATCAGCCATAGCTGAGTTCGGGTCCGTAAACTACGTGTTGAAGGTGAGCTTCGACAACACATCGACAAAGAGGATTTCAAATAAATTAAGTTGTCCTCTTTGGCAGACGACTGGTGAAATATTGCTATAAGCATCAGCTAAGACAAACGTGCTTAACTATATGGCTTTCAGTGACTATCACTTACACCAGGAACTGCCGTGTAGGTGGTTGTCATCAAACACTATATGATTACTTCTTTAAAATTTTCAATTTCTGATTGTAACAAGCTATCTGCTGACACTACATCTCTAATCATATGCCCAATATAAAATGAAAATTTATACACGTGTTTCTGTCCGACATCCATGCATGATGTGGTACTTATGGCATTTGTTGGTACTTGCCTTTGTTTTATTAATTTGTATATTATTTTTATTCTGTAAGTGCTACAATTTCCCCTCCCCCTGAATGTGCTTCCTATATATCACAAAAAAAATAATTAAAATAAATAAAACCCTGGTAGTAGCTGTATTTTATATTTTAGTATTATTTTTATGTTCTACTAAGACTCGCGCCACAGCTTCATATCGTAAAACGACTCGCCATGTACTATCAACCAGTTTAATTGTCATAGCAAAAGTCAAATGTTCTGAGCACACTCTCTGGACGGCGGGCTCAAATGAAGTCTGTAGAGAGTACCATTTATATTACGAGCAGCAACTGAGTAACGTAATGAATAATAAAATCTTGTACTTGCCGGACACTTAGATAGGTTGTTAAAGTGGAGTTATGAGCATGAAAGTGCAAAACGGGACGAAGTCAGACATTTCGAGGCTTTCAGCCTAGGACATCATTTACTTCAGTCAGTGTTGTGAGAAATACACAACTAAAGTAATTAAGAGGATATACTAAATACCCCTTTGAAAATGCATTTATAGTAGTATTCAAGTTACTTCTAAATACGAACTAACTTGAGTAGAGTATGAATAGTTCGAGAAAGTAATTGAATTACATCCAAAGATACTTGGCAAGTTTTACATGCTGGCAAGATAAGATTAAAAAGTCAGAAAGGGGGCGCTCTATTTCTGATGAATTGCCTAAAAATCACATTTTGCTGTGATCTGTATGACCTTCAAGAAGCTCCTTAGCTGCTGCAATCGAAGCTTACTCTTTTATAATTGAGAATACGCATGCGTGCCGAAATAATTCAGAAACAAACGGGACTCGTGTATTGTAGACATGGCACTTGCCGTGCTTTAGTTTGACGGCATTCACGGCTCATCGCGCATTCCGCAAAAACACAAGAAAGTGTGCACAAAACCGTGTCTAAACGCCATTCCCCTGCCCCCTTCTGCACCAGTTCAAACCATTCTCGACGCACTGAGGTCAAGATGGTCAAGATACCAGAATCAGAATCATCTTGTTTATGAATGACTCCACCTGGCGGAAAATTGATTTTGAGCATTTTGAGGACGAAACAATGCGCGCATTCGGAAGGAGATGAAGGAAACGCTTTTGAACGAGCTTCGGAACAGGCCCAGTCTAGGTTACCGCACCTTAATAAAGCCAGTATGATCTAGCTTTATTGGACGAAAGAGTTGCCTGTGGTCACATGAAAACGTGTCGGCGCATTTTCATGCTGGAACCCCCTGAAACGGCGATATCCGAAAATGGTTCATTCTGATCGTTATCGTCAGAATCCTCCGCTGACGGAACTACTCTAGCTACAAAGAAAAGGTAAGGCCTGAGCGTGACCCCAAATGACGTCAGCAGCACTTTGCTAGCTCCAAGCGTAATGAGCCATTCAAATACAACTTGAAAAAAAAGTGGACAAAACACGTAGAGGCGGAAGTACTTGAGGCTACCCATTTGATCTTTTGTTGGCATTTGGAGGTTGCGTTTCGCTCCTGCCTTGTTCCCTGTTCTGTGTTTGGTCGCTTGTCTCCAAGTTTGCACTCGGTTCAGCTTTGTTCTGGGGTCTGAGGATCCCCAGTTTCGTAGATTGTTCCGGGGAAATGTTTTTCCTCAGGTTGCAAAATGTATTTGAGATAGTGAGTACAAGATAGTGAGAAATGTATTTATGATAGAGTAAAAAAATACACTAAACTAAATGTTTTTGCAATATACCAAAATGCTACCAATAGTATTTGAAATACAGTGTTTTGGGCAGAGTATTTAAGATAACCACACGTCAGACCTCAGTGTGCATATCCACAGGGTGATGCAGTGTTTTGTAAGCCCTAAGCATTCTTCTTTATCTTTTTTTTTAGATTTGTTACGTCAAGAATGTGGGCAAGTTTCGTCGTTTCTGACTTCGGCGTATGGTCTCCCGAGACTCCTGATTACCTGGTCTGTCAGGCCGATCCGCCAAACATTTAAACTTCGGAGGAGAAAATATTTTTGTATTCTTTTTGCGGGTGAGAACGTGAAAAAGTTTCCTCTAAATCTAATGGACAGCTTTTATTGGGTGTTTGAGAACTTCCGAAATCTTCGACGGTCTGTAGAATGGTACCAAAGTCTAAAAATGCGTGTGAGTGCGTGACGCAAGTGGAAAAAGGATGAGTGAAGGAAAAAAAGAAGAAATGTTCTACACCAAAAGAAGAGAAGAATCCTGCTGTGGCTTGATTCCAAAGTAGGGAAAGCCGTGTCGGGCTTGTTTCAGCCACGGGTTCGTCCTCAAGGAAATGGGGAAGGACCCACTCTTCCGTGACGTTGACGCATATGCCTCGCGCATCCCCGTTTTTCCCCATGACGACCGGTAGCTGCCCGAGAAGCTACGTGTCTTCTTTCTGCTGCTTTTGGCCGATGTCTGCACTGCTGTTGGTGGCAGCGGCGGTGACAACAAAGACGTCATCACTTTGTTTGTTGTTGTCGTTGTTTCCAGGACTACTTCCCCAAGGCAGTGAAAACGCCTGGAAGAAACATGCTTGGCTTAGTGGCCTCGTAAATTTGTGAGGAGTGTGGGTCGATGGTCGCCTTTTGTTTGACCCCGCTGTTGTTGTTGTTTTTTTTCTTCTGTGGACGCGAGCCCGTATCTGCGTTGTAGCGTCTGTTGGGTTCTGGTCTTTGTCGCGGCTCGCGTGTCATTGAAGTTCCGGTCTCTTTGTTCTCCGTAGGGCAGTGTAGGCAGGAGGCGACAGGGAAAGGAATACCATATTGGGAGCAAAGAAAGGTAGAAATTGAGTTGATAAAAAAAAAGGTCGGAAACTGGGATGTTTTATGTATGCCATTGTTGAGGTAGAAAAGCCAGCGAGGCCTGGCGAAGGTATTGTTGTGCACAGGTTTCTCTTCAAAAGTGACAGAGGATCATAGGCGGTTGTGAAAGTGGTGACTTTATTCTAGGAGGGGGGGGGGGGGGGAGAGGGGAGAGGGGGGCACTAGAAAAAAGTTGTGAGGGAGCGGGTTGTTTTGGGAAGTCTAGGAACGATACTATAGCGTGAAAACGAAAGAGCGTGTTTCAAGAAATGCAGTGATTGGTCGTTCATGTAGAAGGGAATTTCGGAAGTGTGCAGATACGCAGAAAGTACGACAAGAAAAAACGAATTAGAGGCCGCTTAAGCTTCGCCTTTACGGCTGGAACGTGACCAAGCGTGTTTTGCGTTTCCGAACAAAATTCTTTAAATTTTCCTTTAAGGCAAACGAATTACTTTAAAAAAAATGAAATCCTTTGAGAGAGGCGGCGAACTTTAATTCGCATTACATGTAATGTTTTAATCACTTTCTTTCCAGTGTGACGTCACGTTTCACGTGAGCGTTGTAGGATGTCCGAAATTCCCGTGCGAGGTCACATGGCTGCGATGTCATGACCCTATCGCCCAATCCGGATTTTCGCGTTACGCCACCGATGCAGGCTTTTCTGCGACACGAGCTCCTTAACGCTGTCGCGTTAAAAGGGGTTTTCTGGAGGGTAGATCATAGGGTATTCGTAACATAGGAAATGTTTTGTTTAAAAGAGTATTACAGAAGACTTATAGTCACTCATAAAGGGGACAGCGGCAAAAAAAATGTAGTTAAAGAACGGAGTACAGAAGGACCAATAAAATAATTGGAGATTGGGAAGACATATGTAGAAATAGGCGGTATGGGAAACCGAAGTTGAAATATAAAAGGGGCAGTAGGAAGGTCACCGTTCGGTCAAATCTATCTCAAGAAGAGGGAGGAAGGTAAAGATTACAAATACCATTAGAGTCACACGGCAGTGTCTAAGACATATAAGGATAAAGGAGGAAAAATAAAGGAAAAGCTTGTTACTTTTTAAATACCTGTCCTCTTCTTGACTTCTCGAATATCCCTGTGTTCGAAAGAGGATTACGGTTTTACGGTATAACAATCGTCGACACTAAAATTCTTATATATTTTTTTTTAACAAAACCGATGCAGTTTGAACGAGTTGCGACAAAAATGAGCTCTTGTCATTTGTTCTGGCTCGCAGCAAAGCGGGAGCCTACGCAATTTTTGTGGTCCCGATGTTTTGATTCAAAATATTCCGGGTAAGGAAAAATTGAAAATTCGGAATACCCTTGAAGGAATCGCGGCGAGTCCTCAGAATACTTCGGCATTCCAAAGGAGCTAAGCAAAACTCGGAACGCAGAGGAGTGGAATTAAATTGGCGTGCTCTTCCCTCTTTATTATTTGTGTGCAAACCAGAGACCAGAATTCTGAGAGGATCTCTTTCAAGTGCCGCTGCTATTTCGTACTTTATTTTTTTAAGAACGGTTTCGTAGGAACCTTGCTGTCTAAGATACTTCGAAAGAGGTTTATTAAATGCAAAGATATTTTTCTCGCGTTGTTTGAAGGTTTGGACTTCTTCAAAACTAGACGTTTACTCGCTCCAGAGTTTTCACGTCGCTTCGAGTATGAAGAAACAACAAAAAGTTGTGCGCAGTCTCGCTTGTCATAACGCGTCGTTTGTCGAGCGTATGTCGATTTTAGAGTTTTCTGAACATCACACGAAGCTCTTGTCACCAAAAAAAAAAAAAAACGTTTTAAAACGCGGCTTTTTTTTTTGCGAGTTATAAATTTTATTTTTTATGAATGCACGCATAATGCGACCCAACGTCTTTGTTGTTGAGATGTTGGGTGAAAGAATAAAGAAACTTGCGTGATGAGATCCTCTTTTTACTAGAGCGCCTAACAAGAAGCACTGCTAATGGAGCGGAAAAAGACAGCCCATGAGACCAGGGACAAGAAAGGGCACCACAACACACAAGGGGACAACATAGCAGAACACAAACTGGTCGGAGTGTGAACGACGGTGTAATAGGACATAAAACGGTGGCGTTGAAATCGGCAAATTTTGTGCTCTAATAAACCGATCTCACTAAAACCCCTCCATCCTGGGAAAAGTGGCGCCATTCATTCATTGTTCTGGAATTGCTCGAGATTAAAGCCCCTCTATCCTGAAAAAAGTGGCGCCATTCATTGCTGTGGAAATGCTCGAGACACGTGCCGCGCGCCACTTCCGGGAAGAACATGGCGTCTGAAATCTAGCTCAGTGCTGCGCTGTGCCGCCATGATCTTCCCAAGAGCTGCGCGTTGCACGTGCCTTGTGCATCGACGCACCTTGCGCTACTTTCCCAGTTTCATTACTCCACCGCTGCCGCCTTGTGCCTTGGGAACGGTAGTTTTTCTGCCCGTGCCACAACCTCGCTGACTGTCTGCACGAGCAGCGCACGCAGCAAAACGAGTTGTCTCGTGAACTGGATCCTTTCTCTACGAACTATAGACCTTTCCAATGTTTACAAAATCACAGCCCCACGTGCGATCTTCACAGCTCAGCACGTGCGTGTTCCCCGCTTCGGAAAGCGAGCAAAGCACGCGCCGTACGCACGAACATCAAAATGGCAGCGGCCACACACTCTCATTTGGAAAGGTTTATTGGCGACGTGCGGGATCGAAAGCGTCGCTGTGGTCGGCCTTCCACGATTGGCCGAATGCTGACTATGACGCCAGCAAAGGATTTCTCATCGACGGAAATAAGAGGAATGAAAGAACTTCAATTTCGATGGTGTTGGTAGTGTTGCTTTAAGAGCGCATTAATTTCAAGCTTCCACCATGCTCCTTACAAACACCATCGAACTTGTTCGCAAAGTAATGACGTCACGAAAGGTAACCATAGGAGGGCGCCACTAAAACATCTCGCCGCCAATACAGTTAAGGCTGAACTCCATGGGACGAATATGCTGCGAATAACCGACGAATTTTGGCCGGCGGCTTTTGTTCTGCGCGTGGAATCAACACAGTGGCTGCTACGTCGCGCGCAAAACGAGCGTGCCGTCGGGCGGCGTTCGCCAGTTATTCGTCGCATAATTCGTTCCATGGAGTTCAGCCTTTATGGTGGCGTCATGCATGCGAGAAACACTTAGTGAGATCGGCCTATTGCTGTCCGAAGTGGACAAAGGTACTTACCAAAAAAAACAACAACAAAAAGGTCGGGTTAAAAAAGTGATTAAAGAAACGATTCGAATAACAAGCGCTGGAAACTATACATATTTGCTCTTGTAATCGAGCACGAAGAGAAAACGCATTTGCGTTTTCCCATGGAATGTATTGCCGGAAGTCAAATTTAGACTGGTTGCTGTCTGCTCCGAAATTCAACAGCACACTAGCGCCACCTGAGCCTCTACCGTTTATTGTAACAACTCTATGGACCATCTACCGAACTATAGAAACCATCTGAAACCTCATGTTGGGTGGTAGAGGTATAATAGTCCTTTGTCTGGCAAGGACACAGAAGATGCACTGTCACAGATGTCACCACAAGACTTGATTGGTAAAAGGTCAAGATAACTTTACGAAGGTCAGAATATCAAGGCTTGCGGGGATGTCTGTGTCAGAGCACCTTCCGTGTTCTTGTCCGACAAAAATTATTACACCTCCACCACCCAAAATGAGGTGTCATAAGGTTTCTGGTTAGGTAGGTGATCATCCCAAGCTTCATCCATCAAAGTAGTGTTGAAATTATATTAAAAGTTCTATTTTATAATTACTTCATTAATTATTTTTCTGATTTGTTATATTTATTTGGTTCTACATAGACGTTTATATCTACCTTTGCTGGGATTTTCCTACGGCTTTATTTTTTTTCTTTTATTTTCGTCCTTTTTGTCTTCCGTATAACTTCTATCACTTCTTTCTTCTCTTCTCTAATTTTCTATTAAAACCCCAGTTGTGAGTATAGACCTTTCCGAAAAAGAGCGTGTGGCCGGTGCCACTTTGAATGTTCGTGCGTCTAGCGCGTGCTTTGCTCGCTTTCCGAAGCAACGAACACGCACGTGCTGGACTATGAAGGTCGCACGCTGGACTGTGATCTTTAAACATTGGAAAGGTCTATAGCGCTTTCCTGTCTACTTCATGTCCGTGTCTGTCCCTCGCAATTTATAATAACAGTTTGTCATACGTAGACTATGTTTTCAGTGGGTAAATATTGATACCATTGTTTCTGTAAAGACATTCACGCCGGGACTTAAAACGACAACACCATTGGCTGTGGCATAGTTCACATGAATATTGACCCCCGTCAATGGGAGTTAACGCTTTTGTATCTCCCTCTCACGTCACATTTTTCCGCCTCACGTTTTCATGTTGTTAGCCCTCAGCAAAAAAGCAGTCTATACTAAACGAATTATTTGGGTGGAAGAAAGCTAAACAAGTAAACTAAAATATTTCGGAAGAAAAGCGTAAAAGGATTGAAACAGGAATGCTCCAGGTCGTGATGCTGGCTAATTAGAGTGCTAATTGGATCACAGTCTAGTTGAGGGCCCCCTCTGCATTCAGGAGGCAGGCCGAATGAGACTTTGCCAGTGCATCTGTCGAGAACTGGAGTGCTGATTGCTGGGCGAGTTTATGCAGTATTTGAGAGAACAAATTATGGCTAATTGCTAGACAATTGTATTGCATACGCAAAGCGTCCTAGCATCCCAAACGTTTAGCGATACTTTGAGTTTCCAGACGCCTACGTTCACGCCACTCTTCATCAGATAGTGTATTGCGTACCATATGTACACACTCGATAGTTGTTCCTAGAATAGAGCGATACTTCCGCTAAGAGGACTGTTAAACATGGCGGTCTTACAACTCCTTCCATACTCTCCAGCTCCTCTTCCTCAGTGCATACAGCAGGTAGAGGTCCTCCTCGCCTACCTCACACCTCCTCACCTACCTTTCTGTTCACATGACCTCCCCGTTAACCAATTAGCGTCCCGAGCACCTCACTCCTCCTTTCCAACCCGTCAACCAATCAGTGTCGAGAGTCGCGGCCACACGTTTACCTGGGCTTCACAAATGCCGAACACCTAGCCAAAGAACGTTTTTTGTTAAAATGGGTAGTGCGCGAGGAGAAGGACAAAAGAAGGACGCCAATTAGCGCACAGTGGCGTCCGGTCCTGCTCCTTTTGTTCTTGCTTTTGAGCGCTACCATGTATCCTCCAAGGAAACAGGAACCTTTGCTGCAACTGCTATCGCAATGACGTGGCAAAATTTGGTGAAACCAAGTTAACTGACCAACGAGATATGTAAAAGTGCAGAACGGCGTGGCGTGGATGGCCTTGACGGCGTGGGCGAAACATCTTGCTTGTGGATGAACAAGTTAAACTAACTTCTCATTCAAGATGAACCCTTAAAGAACACAGCTTGAAAAATGCACATGATCACTGCGGGAATGGGAGCTTTACAAACAATCAAGTTGCAGGCGTGCAGGTTGAGTTTGTTCGAAATCGTGAAACAAAAGTTTTGCACATATTTGTTTACGAAAAGTTAGTCCGCGAAAAAAACGAAAGCATCGATTAATATTGGAGAAAAATATCACGCGAAACTACTCTCTCATAAAATCGATTAGGGTTTCGGAATGATTGATGACGATATGAGCCACCCCAACGCTTCAATTAAAAACGAAAGCTAAAGCATCCTTAGAAAATTAGCCATATCCAGCAAGCTTTATATACATATACTTTTACAGGAAGAAAAAAAAATGTTCCGCTGATTTTTGAAACCGCGCATATAAGAGCTAACAGAAAATATGTTATCTTCTTCTTCTTGTCGAAGCAATCGGTTAATGTGTTACTGGAACTCGAACGTGAGCGATAAGCTAAATCAATAAAACTGATTCGGGAACAAAAAAAAAAAGCAAGCCTTCAATATCCGCATACAAAACGAGCTGTAATTGTTTTCTTATCCGGGAAACTTGTATTGAAAAACATAACACAAAGCTTGCGTTACCTGCCGTGCAACCACATTAATCACGTTAAAAAAAAAATTAATTTTCGGCCGTCTGTTGATAATACTTGGCAAAATCTTCACTGAGAATACGTTTGTTGGCAGTAAATATTGTTGCGAGCGCTTACGTACTGACAGTTCGGCAGCGAGAACGTCATTGGTCGCTGCGATCACATGATTGCTTCCGCTACTCAGTGGAAGTGAAGCGACGGCCACTTACAAGCCCTGATGCTGCAGTGACGAAGACAGCGTCACATGGCACAGCCTCACGAGACACAGTGTCAGGTTGCGAGCCTCCACTCATAACGCTTTCGCATCTAGCCTTTTGCATGTTACGTTTTTACCAAGTTACCCTCCCCCAAAACGTATTGTACGTTCAGGTAGAGTAACCGTACTCCCTCGTTTGAGTGAATCCCAGCGCGCGCGTCATTTGCATCTTCACTTCCTACCGTCAGCGTCCGCTGCTCCGGCCGGAGCTTGGCGTCACCGAAATTAATCGTCTTCCCAAGGAATCCGCTTTGGCCGCTCATTAAAACCCGACAGCTAATCAGGGACTCCTCCTGCCCCGACCACTCCGCTCTCACACACCACTATTTGAAGCAGTCCGTCTGCTTCCGGCTTTGCGTGCTTTCGCTGGTGGGGCCTTTAAACGAACCTGTCTGCCCACTAACGTTTAATTGTCGCAGCACGACCGTTGGTCAGCCAACGCAAAGCGTTGCGAAATTACAGCTCTGTCCGATTGCCTTCTCCTACCGTATGTATATAGTTCCGCTGGAGTTACGAGATGAATTACTCGGTGGCACGCACGGTCTCTCAAATAACACGCCTAAATTAGCGGACAAGGCAATGACGTTTCATTAGTATTTGCTTACTTATTACCGGGCTTGCCGACTGCTAACCGTGGGGACAAGAAAACTACAAACCGTAAGTTTTTTTTTGCATGATGTACAGTTAGGCCGTGGGAAAACAAGAACAATGCTTTGCGGCTCAAAAATGCTAAGGTTCTTTAACACAGTCGCGTGGGGCAACATTCGACTACGTTGCGAGGACTTACGTCTAAATACAGTCAGATACACCTGTAGCCATATCTGTTGCGTCGTAAGGTTGCCGTAGTATACCGCACTTTAGACCCAAGGTAAGCCTGACAACGTAGTCAAACGTACTCAAACAGCAAACTCAACTTTTTGAATGAACCTTTAGTGAATATAGTTGCACACTTGAGGCCCGGGCTCAATGAGTTTTAATGTTGCATGCGACTTTATAGAAATGGCTGTTTGGGAAAGTACAAGAATAAAACATGACGCTGACAGAAAAGGTGACCGACATGAAAAAGCAATGAACAGAAGATTATGGCTCAAATGAGCTAGTGGTAGTTGAACATAGTAAAAACACCCCGAGACCGAGAAAAGAAAATGTCAGTCAAAGAGAGCTTTTTGAGACCTGTGTTTGTCCGTCCTTTTTTTTTTTTTCCATTTTCCAGTCTCGGGTGTTTCTAGTATGAAAAAGTCGCATGGAAATGACAAGACCAGCATGGCGGTAGGAGTGCTTCGTGATCGTGTGACGTGATCATGGTGGTCACAAGCATCGTCAAGTGACCACGGTGGTCACATAACATCGTCACATGACCATTGTTTTTCATTTTAGAGCGACTTCGTGCGCTTGGTACATCTTAAACTGTATTGGCCAACACATTCGTGGCACCGCCGCAGCAGGGCTTCCTCGCATTTAGCACCTTATTCCTATTCGCTGGCGCAAGTGATCGTGAGATAATAGCGACCATTATCGGCGTCCTAGTTAGAAGTAACAGTATGAGTCTCGCTACGTGAAAGATTACAATGGGATTTATCGACCTAATAATCTATACTACATACAAAGATTTTGCCAGGTAATTGTTTCTCGTAGAAGACATGCAATTAAAACATCGCAGCGTGATTTTACATTGTGATTACAATCAGTCCGCGGCAGCAAGAACTAAAACAGGAGTCATTAAAATATAGGAGCATATATGACACAAACTATCCATATGGCAATTTCGCTAAGTGAATGGCGCAAATGCACCGAATTACGCCAAAACTCGCGTAAACATCTGGTATCAAGTACGTTTGAGCGCAGTTTCGAACTCTGCAATCCACTCGCACCGTGTGACATCCTGCCCAACCTCGTCGCATTCCAAATTTTGCAAATGCAATCAAGGCTGAGCCTCGCTTGCATTAACGTTGGCGATTATTCAAAAGCGCAGGTACGCTTGGGAAAGTAAGCACTGCCTTGCGTCTACCGACACAAGCGGTGGCAATTCTGGCTTTCCTGTTTTCACAATCAATTGAGACCAATCGGACCGTCCACTAAAACGTTGATTGAAGAAGCTACCTCTTATGGAAGCAATCATCATTAGATAAAAGGTTGTCCCATGGGCCATTGTCGGGATAACATGGACAACCTACAAGTCATATCACAGAGAAATATAAAGCAAAATCACTTTGGATGCGTGTAGGATACCTCGCTCTTTTGGCGCGTGGACCAAACCAAGATTGGCGTTTCAATGCGAGGAATCCCGCTGGAAACCTGATCCGGCATAAAGCCCGATTGTCGTTTCATTGCGAGGAATCACCCGAAGACCAAATCGTTTATAGTCTGCAAAACAAAAAGCAACACTCTCGGCATATCTCCATGACGCTCCGCACAAAACTTCCCATGTAAGCGTCTCTCACTGGGTCGAACGGACGCATCCGCGAGGAGCAGCGATGCCGACACATACTGAGACGTACACGCCGCCGGCACCCGCAAACACAAGCCGTATGCCCAGTCCTTGCATAATTGCTAAGTCCCGGGTTTTCTTGTATGCAGCCGGCAAGCAAGTTTGTCGCGGAGGAAAACCCGACTGAACCCCGGTCCTCCGACCTCGTGAATGCTTAATGGACGAAGCAGAAAGACCGAACTGGACATGTAGACTCCGGCTATACTTTAGTTTATGGGCGACGTGGTAAGCTGAAGCTGGAGGTCCGGTCAACAAATGAGAGCGGAGGAACAAGGCGCCTGACAACGCGCCCATGGGGCGAATTCATGTAGAACTCTCTCACGTGTATCGCTCTTCCGATCTTATTGGCTAACTGGGAAACTTTTCAGCGTTTCCTAGGTTGCACTACAACGCGGCTTAGCGATTGTACGGTAAAGCGCCACTTCCTCTTTACATGTTGCCTAGAGATGCGCGAAAATTGTTTCGAATACATTAGCGCAGTCTCATTCCTAGCATCGGTATTATAGGTGAAGACGTGCATGGTGGCTCTCTTGTGGAGTGTGGAGGAATTTAAAATCATGAAATATTTTAAAATGCGCCCCAATCAAACTTGCTTTCCTTTCAGTTCCTCCCTTCGTTAGTCAGTGAATTTCTCGCTAAATTTAGCCAGGACATTGGCGTCACGTCACGTTTTGTAACAAGTCAGTTTCACTGTTGAATTCCGGGAGAAGCTTAATAAAAATATATGTTTTCACTCCCCGAAACGACTGTCTCTCTTTTAAACAAGTTGAAACGATCGCTCCCTAAATACTGCGTTTCATGCACTATAAGACTTTAGGGGTAAAGGCTGCGGTCAATGTCTAATGACTAAACACTCTTGGATTCAAACCAATACTCGCACACACCTGACTTTGTCTTCGGTTAGAGAATAATCATTGAGCTTGGTCTGCTTGGTTTTCAGACCCTGCCGCGCTGGCAGTTTTTGCTCGTTATTATGAGTAGGGTTTTAATGTCGGAATGACAACGTGGGTCATATTTCGCTAATTCAAAGTGTTTTAGAATCCACTATAAAATCAGGTTTGGGATAGTAGACTAAAAATTAGAACTAGAGTAAATAGCCAGCCTTTTCCAAAAAAAAAAAAAAAGAAATGGAAAACACGGTAAAACTGCACTAAAGCAAAGTCACCAAGTAAAAGCAGAGGATGAAAAGAAAGATTATATCTAAAGAGTTCCGAAAATCTAGATTGGCGCAGCTGGGGGTGAAAGATACAGTGCCATAAACTATGACACACTGTCAGCCCTTTTCCACTTTCTCATTATAAAAAAATGTAATGACTTAAGGACTGGGTAATGTTGTGACACAGTTCTTAAGTGTAGTATAAATGTCGAGGTTTATCGAGCATCAGATGCCTTTACCTTGGATATTCCGCGTGTAACGTTTAACTTGCTGTGCTCTCCGATTTAATGAGGCAGCCAGAGCTACCAGCGTGTATTGCCGGTACGCCCTTTGCAGCTGGAGGACTATTCAGTGTTGATGCGATGAATCGGTCAGTGAATAAGCCAATAATGAGGTCAACGAAAACGCTAAACGAAGGAGAGTGAATTGGTCTGTAAAAAGTGGATGAAAATGTAGGCACATTGGTGAGAAAGAAGTGAATGGGAAGGTCAGTTGAAGGGGAGTTACTATAGTACTAAAGATTATTTCGTAAACATATGACTGAACGGGTCATTTAATAGGCTTGTATTGCGCTAGTAAATAGTTAAATGGATGAGTAAACAAGTGAGTGAATACTCAAGTGAATAGGGTATATTCGTTGACTGACATTTATGCACAATCAAAAAAACCTTTACAACATTAAATTTCCACTATAAATTATGTTACTTCGCCATTACGTCGAGTCACTTAGGTCGGGCTAGTGATCGTATAACAATAGTTTCGATAATTCATTTAGTATTTACTTTCAAATTTACAAAAACGTAAGCGAGTTTATTTGTCATTTATTTATTTATACTGTAGATGCATTTATAACCCATGCAGGTGTGGAGCAATATAAATTTTGCTCAAAAGCATTCATAAGCAACATACACAAGGTGGCATGCACTCATGACCAGTGTAGGACAAAATGCTCGACAACTGTAATTTAAAGAACTTACTAAAACCTGTACTGAAAAGTATCTCAAGTTACTTTTCCTGCAAAATAATTTGAATAAAGAGCAAATACTCAGTAATGCAATTTAATAACATTTGAAGATACTTCTGCCTTGCGTTATTTTGACTTGAGTGATAATAATATAATTGCAAGCAAGAGAAGCAAAGAATGCAAAATCACAGTGATCTTTTATGCAGTCTACAATGAGTAGTAGCATACTGGTGAATCTTACAAAAAAAAAAAAAAAAGAGGTCGCTCTGCGTATAGCGCTATCGCCGAAATAACATCTTGTTGTGGTTTTGTTATGCGCACCCTGGACACATTGATTTACTAAGTGCCGAAGTCGATATAGTTTATTCGGAGTTTACGTTGAACAAATACGCAAGTAGATTACCCAAACGCTACATTCGGAGATGACTGAATTCCAAAAAAAAAAAGGCACAGGGGGACACGAAGAAGCCCTTCTATCTTTCTCTTGGTTGTCGATATCTCTACTTTTTCACTTAGAAAAGCCTAGAAGTTTGAGAGAACTCTTCGTTAGCATTTTGAGAGCTTATCCTGCTCCTGGCTTGATTCGTGCCTTGCTATTACAATCCTTGTCTTCCTAATTTTATGAAGACAAGGACTGTAGCAGCAAAGATTGTAACAGATAGCTTCATCCATTTAAGGGTAGGGCTATCCCCGCTCCCCCAGAGGCAGTGTTCCTGGGAGTACCGGATAAGCCAAAGAAACTGGCATTCTTGCCGTAGCTGGGTCAGATAAAAAAAAACAAAAAAAACTTTGTGTCGTCTTCTGGCGGCCTCTCCTCGTATCCTTCTGTTTCGTCTTTAGTTAGCGCTTTGCGCCTGTAACTTTGGGATTGGCTTGTTTTCTGTTTTTTTTTTTGTTCCGTCACTTCCGCCTTATGTTTCCAATCGCTTAATTGTCGCTAGGGTGCACTGATTCCTATTCGTAAATATTTCCGCGACAAAATGCTTTCAAACACTGAAAAATGTATTTGATATAATTAGTACAAGATACTTAAGAATGTAATTAAGATAAAGTAGTAAGAGTGACAATGTATTTGCAAGATACCAAATTACTAGCAAAAGTATTCGAAATACAGTATCTTGCTTTTCTTCACCATACTTAGAAAAACCTACAAGTTTGAGAGAACTCTTTGCTAGCATTTTGAAAGCTTATCCTGCTCTTGGCGTGGTTCGAGCCTTGCTGTTACAATGCTTGTTTTCTTGAAAGGGTGGGGTTATCCCCGTTCCCCCACAGAGAGTGTTCTGAGATAGGCACTAATCTACTTATAAGAAAAGGCGCCATTTTATCACGCATTGCATAAGAGTGCCAACAAAGAGAAACAAATGCGCTACATATTAACATAAAAGTCATATAAAAACACTGTAAAATACAAAAGATAGATTGACAGGCGCACTTAAGATTGTGATATAAGGCTTTTGGCAAATGACTTGCCAGTTAAGGTATTTACTACAGGCTCTGGTAGGTGGTTCCTGTCTTCAACTTCACGAGGAAAGAAAAGTTCTTAACAATATTATTATTACTTTGGAACAATCTAATTACTTTCTTGTGATTAGTTCTCTTTGAGCGAAAGAGAGCATGTTTTATCTAGTTATCACTATTTATGTTAATTTTACAATGGTATAAATAATACAAAAATGCTAGTGTGACGATTGATCTTCTGGATTTAAGAGATTCTAGTGCTGCGTCATTCAACATGAAGGTGACACTGCATTTTCGAGAATATTTAGAAAAAACGCACCTTGCTGCAAGTGCCTGGACCCTTTCTAACTGGTTCGAGAGGTACATTTGATGAGGACTTGGCACAACGTTGGTATATTCCAATGCAGGTCTAACAAGCGTCTTATATGCGGTAACTAGTTTCTGGAGTAGAGCGTGTTAGTTATTCCTTCTCAAAAATCCTAGTATCCGAAAGGCATCACAACAAACATTTGTAAAGCGTGTGTCCCACTTGAGGTTATGTGTTATCGCAATTCTCAAGTATTTTATGTTGTTTTATTTTTTAATGGTGTAGCTGTTTATTGCCTGCTTGAAGTCTAGAGTAGTTTCCTTGTTGCTAATACTGACGGCTGTTGTCTTTTCGTACTTTATTTTCATTTGCCATTCTTCACACCAACGATGTATATTTTGCAAAGATAGGTTAAGGATGTCTTGATTTTTCCTTTTAGTAATTGTATAAATAATGCAGTCATCCGCAGCGTCTCACCTTTAGGGATTGATTGACACACAACGCCACATCATGTTATAAATTAGAAAAAAGTAACGGTCCAAGAACCGAACCCTCAGGCACCTCTGAGTGCATGTTGTGCCAACCGACCAGCGGAGTGTGCAGTTATGCGCCGCGGTGACCGATAGGAATGTGCCACGAGCACGGGGCGCGAGCTTAAGAACGATGGCGTGCGTGGCTCACGAGAGCCTCGGCTTCGGAGACTTAGAGAAAGGAACGTGAAGAGCGGACACTCGAGCCATTTCGCGGCCCAGGAGCTAGGGACTCTACTGGCCGTTAGGAGGCGCAACAGTGCCAATTAGTTTGGAAATTTGCTATATATATATATATATATATATATATATATATATATATATACAATTAATAAATATATTGAATGTATAAAGTAAACTGAGAAAATATACTGTTCCTTATACGCACTATAATTTCTGGCTTCCGCTCTTTTCCGCCTACCTCCCAGTCTGATTATTTACACACATCTATCTCCGGAATCCAGCTCCTCAGGATCCAGCTGCTTCGTAGCGACTTAGCTGGTATGACGCAATCAGGCACGTTAACACAGAATGAATCCCCAAGGGTAACGCGACCGGCTCTAGCCGCTCCAAAAGCAGCGACAACGGGCTGATGTCGACACGGGGTATGCGAGCATAACCAAGTCAATGTACTTCAATCTACGCTCACCGATAAATTTCAACGTTCTCTAAGCCTTCTCTGCGTAGGCAAAGATTATAACTGCATCAAAACATAGTAGAAACACCGCTACCCGGCTCAAGTGTCCCCCGCCTCCTTTCCTAAATACAGCATAGTCTTAGCGTTTAAGCGAAAAACTGCGTGTCACAACTAGTTAAGAAGTCCGCGGTTCCAAACTAGAACAACTTACTAAGCCCTTGAATTAAAAAGTTTAATACGCAGAGATAGGATACTATTACCGCGTCTGGAGAAACCGGTGATAATACTGCGAAGAGAGCTTTGATGATGTCTTAGAAGTTGATCACGGTTTGTAAAAAAATATTGGGAAGATCGGTTGTTGAGATTATTAACGCAACACAGCATGGAGCCCGTGAAGTGAAAGTTGGGGCTGCAGAACCCTGGGATACTAAGTCCTATCTCCACCCCTGCCCACATCGATCTGCATGAGCATCGTACCTGCATGCAGTCGTGTATCATTATTACGGGATGCACGTTAAATATCACAGGCTGGCTGTGGTACTGCACTTTCTAAATCTCTCATCTAAAGATGAGGCCTCAGAAGCCCACTAGAGCTAAATTCCGACTGTTTAAACATACCGCATTTACTCGAGTAATAGCCTCACTATTCATGAACAAGGTCCTTCCGTCTACTTTCCCACAGGACAGATATATACACCTGTATTGCCTGTATATACAGATATATACAGGCAATCATTGCGTTGCGCATGAATAACATAACGAATAACCAGATCAAGAACACGATTCTCCATACAAATGGAATTTTCACAGATGGTATCTTCGCACCAAAACATTATATCTGTCTTGTACACAGCTGGAAGCATGCTGTCGATCGCGATGATTGGCAATCTGCGTGCTGCCCGGAAACGCGAACACTCCGGTTTTCTTCATAAACAGTGCGGCTATTACTCGAGTAAATACGGTACACACAATTTCTTCATAAATATTGATGATATTGTTCCTTACGTGTGTTTTCCCTTCAACTCATATTTCGGAGAAATACCCTTGAGGGTAACGCAGAGTCTTAGTAAATCCGATTTGTAATAATCTTACGCTCAAGCGTGCTTGCCCACGTGTCTGACGAACGCACATCTTCATCTTCCAGCAAAACGTGTTAAGATTTTTCAAGACGCTATTACTTTTATGCGGTATGGTTTATTTGCGTATGTATCCCTTTATAGCCAGTTGGTGCAGCTAAAGTGAACAAGGTTGCTACAACGGTGCAATAGGTACGCCTGAAAACGGTGCTGAAAAGTAGGATAGGAAGATGACGACACCCGGCACAAATCCTTTAAAATGACACCCTAGGAACGGTTGAAAGTTGGGAAAGATTTTGAGTTGGGGTAGTTAGGAAGCAAGATAATAATAAAGTTACCCCTGTCCGGTGTGCCGTTCGCACTGGTTACCTAAATCTAATTTAATACGTATAAAAGAGTAAGGCAAGCGTACCGACAAAAAAAAAGTAAGTTTATTTTTAAATATTACATGAGAAAAAAATAAATCTAGTGAGACCTCAGCAGTAGAACAACCCTGGTTGTTCTACTGCTACCCAACGCTGATAAACGAGGCCGAAATAGAGGACCTCGCACATCAAGCAAATGCTTTCTACGTCGACAGATTTATTGATTTTCGTGCGTGTCTTTCGTTTGGTCTTCATTATCTTTCGATCGTTTTATATATTATGAATTACCACTGCGCATGCTAATCTTCCAAGAGAGTTGGGTACAACGCTCGATGACCTCTTACCGGTGGATCTAGGATCGGACGTCAAGAAAACGTTCCCCTAAACCTCGCGAACTTATGGCTGGCCAGTCACGTCCCGCTACAGTGCACATGCGAAGTTTCTCGTAGAGAAAGTACAAACGCAATAAAGATTTCTTCTTTTTATTGTAAGTTAACGATAGGTTGACACAGCGGCTGTTTTGCGTAGCGTCGTGTATTTGCGTAATCGCTACTACATGGCCTCCAGTTGGCAGTAGTAGAGCACTGGCCAAATGGCTTCTACAGGGGAGAATAAAGACGATACTTTTGACAGAAGATCTCCTACACGCCTCGTGTGCACGCTATATAGGCATCCCCTCGAAGAGTCTAAATCGAGTATTTTGATTGCAAAACAAATGAGGCGTGAGCTACAAGCTACGTCATCACATTTTGTCACTCATCCCGACACCCGACCAGGGGTTGATAGATGAGCTGAAGAAATACGTTGCTCCATCAGCCGCAGCGGACATTACACCATTTACAAGTTCGCTGATAAAAGAAAAGTCAGACCAACGTGCAGAAAATCAAAGCTAGGAAGGTATAAAACAAACGACAAAATGGAGACGCAGAAAAAAAAAAGAAAAAAACTGTATTCAGATACGCACATCGAATTTTAACGCTGCCATTTTTAAATTGGCATGGCTGAAAGAGCAGGAACCTCGCTTTGATAAATTTTGTTGGTTATTACTTGCATTCTTTTGTTTTCGGTTGATTTTGCATAAATTTAAATACATCTAAAATTTCGGCACGCTATTTCTGTATTCGATTTGAGAAGAAAAACGGCGAAGAAGTTTTTCGCAATTTTCCTACGGCCGGGTGACTGCAAGATTCTCATTCCGAGCGACAGAAATTGAGACTAGACTAAAAAAAGAATAGAAAAAATTAAATGTTAACTGATGTTATTTAAAAAAATGTTAAAATGAAAATAAAGCAAACAAACACCGAGGGAGACGGTGCTTTTGAAATCTGTGGAAAACCTTTATTTGCAATAAAATATCAATACGTATAATAATAAAACTTGGCGTGACACACGAGAGCGGAAGGTGCCTACCTCATCAAATGTCGCAAAAGTATAGATAGATAGATATATTTATTTTTATCTTTGCCGGGCGTTCTACAATTATCATGACACACGACATAGAATAAAAACAAAAAACGTCACTAGTGGCAACTGTTCGTTAGCTTTAAAGAGGCTTCTCGCTGGGCGTCTTCGAGGGGAAGGCAAAAGCACTTCCGACTTGCAAACTAGCAACGGGGCGAAACTGCCTGGAAGGCGTCTTGAACTCGTATGTTTGGCGTCTCATTCATGCAGTAAAAAGTGGTCCGAGTGGTATCAAAAAGTGTCAACGTGTCAAGTTGTCGGATGTCGCGACCCTCCGGGTTGGTGCAACAAGTCCCGGAGAGACGTACGGGCGACCGCGAGTGTCGCTGTCGCCCCGGAGTCCCCACTCCTGGCACCATAGTGAAACGTTCGATATGCCGCACTCGAGAATAAAAATGGTCGAAGAATTGGCACCGCTGATGGCCTGCATATCGTGAGTAAGTGAAATAGAAGGAAATCGAAAAAAAATAAGAAAAAAAACACATGAAAGACGCTTGCAGATCTTTGTAATGCGAAACTAGAGCGCAGCTTTTGAGGAGGAGGGGAGGGTACGGAGGGGAGGGTATGCCCCTCCTCCTCCTCCGTACCTTCTCCCCTTCCCCTCTCCTCCTCCTCCTCCTACCCTCCTCTTACCCTGCTCTCTGTCCTCCACATCTTGAGATGACATTTCCCCGCTAAATTAAGCGAAAATATTTCCCCGCCAAATGAAGCGGAAAACGTTTTCCCAGCAAAATTTAGAGGGGAGACGTTCCGTGATGCAAAGCGCAGTCACGCCGACGTCGACGCCGACGGCGACGACGACGCCGCTCAACAAGGGAACGGGTGCCTAGGAGCTGCGCTCTAAAAATATGCTTACTTGAGTGGCTGCCGTTGTCGCCCTAATCTCTCCGCTTTCGCTGGCCAAGCGAACATTTTTTTCTGTAACCCTCCCCTCTATGCTAACTAATAGTCCTAAACAATTTTGGAATATGTATAGCGGGTCTAAAAATACTGTGCTTTCGCTGACATGTGATGATGGCGTGGTAGTTCCTAGTCAAAGTTGTGCTTCCGTTCTTAATGAATATTTTGTCAAAGAATTCGCTAGTGATGTTGTTCCTGTTTACCCTGGTACTTTCCCGAGATATGGTTTTTTTCAAATGGATCCACTTGTTTTTGACTATGACGGAATTATAAAACTTATTGATGATTTAAAACCATCTTCCTCCTGTGGCGTTGACAATATCACACCGAAATTTCTTAAGAGAACTAAAAATTACATTTCCATTTTTCTTTGCAAAATATTTCAACAATCTGTTAACCTTGGCGTTTTACCAGACGACTGGAAAATTGGGAAGGTGATTCCGCTTCACAAATCAGGCAGTAAACATAACCCTTCCAATTATCGACCCATTTCCCTTATCAGTACTCCCTGCAAAATTTTAGAGCACGTAATTTACTCACATCTTGCTAACTTTCTTGATTCAAATTCTTTTTTTACTGCATCACAACACGGTTTTCGCAAATCACTGTCCTGCGAAACCCAGCTTATCACTTTCACTAATGACCTACTTTCCATCCTCGACCGTGGTTCCCAGGTTGATTGCGTCTTTCTTGATTTCTGTAAGGCATTCGATAAAGTCTCTCACAAACTTTTACTTTTCAAGCTCAGTCACTTGCATGTAGATCCTAATATTTTGTCTTGGATTGAATGTTTTCTTACTAATCGTTCTCAGTTTGTGTATACTAATGATGCTAACTCTTCTCTAAGTCCAGTCACTTCCGGTGTCCCCCAAGGGTCCGTTCTGGGGCCCTTATTGTTTCTTATTTACATTAACGACTTACCTACGTGTGTATCCTCTTCTATTAGCTTATTTGCCGACGACTGTGTGATATATCGTGAAGTTACTAATGAATCCAATTCACTCCTCCTCCAAAATGATTTGTGTGCTGTATCCCAATGGTGTGAATTGTGGCAGATGTCCCTTAACATTAACAAGTGCAAGTCTATGAGAGTTTCTCGTCGTCACACGGTTCTTCCACCTCTCTCAATTTGTAACACTCAACTTCAGTCTGTGACCTGTTACAAATACCTGGGTGTCCATATTACCTATAACATGTCATGGAAAACCCACATTGACCACATTATTGCTAACGCTAACTCTATGCTCGGTTTTCTAAAAAGGAATTTCACACTGGCCCCCGTTTCTTTGAAATTACTGCTTTATAACTCCCTGGTCCGGTCTAAATTAGAATACGCTGCTGCAATCTGGGATCCCGGTCACTCGACACTTATAACTAACCTGGAAGCCATGCAAAATCGCGGAGCTCGCTTCATACTTTCTAACTATCATCGTACAGCAAGCGTTTCCTCCATGAAACTCAGTCTCTCCCTACCCTCCCTCTCTTTACGTCGCAAAATATCGCGCTTGTGCCTCTTTTACAAGATCTATCATTCTAACACGTCATTGAAAGATAAACTATTCCTTGAGCCCCCTTTCATTTCTCCGCGTTTTGATCATCCATTCAAAGTTGGTGTCCCTCATTGTAACACATCAGCCTTTTTGAACGCGTTTATTCCAAAAACATCTCTTGAGTGGAACCACCTTCCCGCTTCGTTTGTTAATATGCCTTCAATTGATTTATTTAAAAAAGCCTTATCTGCTCACCTCTTGTCGTGATGGTCCTTTTTGTTTATTTTTTGACCAGAGTGCTGTGTTTCGAGCTGTTGATGTTTATTCTCGGCTGTGTTTGCTCTCTTATTGTACCCTTTTTTTTTTCATTTTTTGGTTGCCCCACCCCCTCTGTAATGCCTTTTGGCCCTGAGGGTATTGTAATAAATAAATAAATAAACTTTCGGCTACCGTCAAACTCCACGCAATAACCTATAGTTTACGCGAAAAACAAAAGGACAAGAAAACCGATTACACGTGGAGGCTATAGGATATCTGTTTCGCGTAGATGTCAGCAAATGAGGTCAATTTGCTAAATGCCCAAAGTTAGGCGAATGCCACGCACGGGAACAATACGAGAGGAAAATATTCAGTCCCGACCAAGGCCTGGATTAATCGCTGTGTGTTACACACTAGACACTGATATTGCGAATAAATCATTAAGATGCCCAACGTCCGAAGCAACACCTTGAGAAGGAACCCCCTGGATGCCTTGTAGTGAAAACCGTCGTTTCGCTCAGAAAGTGCTTTATTTAGGGGTGGCGGAGCTAACATCTACTGACACCTGCATCTCCGTAAGACAAAATTCCCGTTATAGGAGCAAATTTTTCAGCCCCGCTCTTCACCACCCGGAGCACGGTGTTTCTAATTACAGCGAACTGGAACGCAAACTCCTTTAGCCCGATCACCCTCTATTTTTTCCCTTTCCTTCCTTTCTTAGACAAAGCAAGGAACCAGGAGACCGAATCGCCATATGCTTCCTCTTCCCGATTCTTTGCCTAACCTAACGAGGATTGCGTTCAAGCGAATTCCCTTTCTCGCCTCCCTAACCAGCACACTGGTACGGCTGTTCCTCTCAGATGTCATTAGCGGAAGGAGTGGACATGGTGCAGTAATATTCAGGCCCATTGCCATCCCCCCAAAAGATGATAGGGCCCACTCCAGGGAGCGATTCCTCTACAAAATGATCTCTGAATCGTTAAAATGACAAATTGGATAGGTTACACGCACAGATTTTCATTTCGGCGTGGTACCCCGCTGATATTCAGAACAAAAAATGAAAGACGTTTACAATTGTCTGTAACGCGAAATTACAGCGCAGCTCTTGAGGAGGGGGAGAGGGGGTACGAAAGGGAGGGTATGCCTCTCCTCCCCCCTCCTCTTCTCCACCCTCCCAGTTAGCCAGAAATTTAGCGAAAATGTTTCCACTAAATTTAGCGGGAAATTTAGCAAAAATTTCCCGGATAAATTTACCGGGCTAAATTTCCTCGCTGAATTTAGCGGGGAAATTAACGTCGCGTGACCTCAACGCC
Source organism: Ixodes persulcatus (assembly GCA_013358835.2). Classification (NCBI taxonomy): domain Eukaryota; kingdom Metazoa; phylum Arthropoda; class Arachnida; order Ixodida; family Ixodidae; genus Ixodes; species Ixodes persulcatus. Next base: position 369,836 of record JABSTQ010010204.1, read on the forward strand.
AATTCAGTTTCCCCGCTAAACTTAGCGGGAAAACTGTCACATCTCGCAATGCTACGCGCGAGTTTACGCCAACGCCAACGCCAACGCCAACGCCGACGCCGACGCCGACGCCGACGCCGACGCCGACGCCGACGCCGACGCCGACGCCGACGCCGACGCCGACGCCGACGCCGCTCAACCCGGAAACGGGCGCCTAAAAGCTGCGCTCTAAAAACAACCATACAGCGCGATAACCGCCCAAATACACTCTAATTGCGTGTAACGTATGCTTGCCGACTACTTAACACCGCTGCACAACGGTTCTCGTAAAAGATGAACTTAAGAAGCCAGTGGGTCGGAGAGGCGATAAATGACAGGCCATGTGTCGTCTGGCCGGACTGCGAACAACTGAGGCTCTTTTTTGGCGCTGTATCCGTCGGGACCTTGAACGACGTAGCTGTGCGAGCCGCCGTCCATCGCACGCTGTACGTCCGAGAAGACCACGGTGCAGTTGGGAAACGTCCGTTGACGCTGGTTTTGCGGCAGCGCGCGTCCGCCTGCAGGAAGTGAGCATTGCGTAGATGAATAAGCCTTCGTTGCATCAGTGTTGGATACAGCAGTGGAAACCGAGGAAGCCTCACAGCTTCTACAGGCTGTGATACAGTTATCTCAAAGACGGTACAGGTAGGATCTAATGTGGGTTCTGCTCGCTTAGAAAAATAAAACTGAGGTACATATAATTTTACCGTTTAACAGAATAGCATCTAAGCATGCGACGAAGACAATCTACCGGAATAAAATTACGAGTTTCGGAAATGAGGGCAGCGTGCCGAATGTACCATAAGACACGGCAGTGACCTCGAACCCCTTTGTGAAGCAAATTTAGAAATCGGTGTGTAATTTACATTGGAGTTGAGGCAAGAATCAGGGATGTTGATTGCTTACTCGTTCGTGTGATCTTTCGGACTACTTTTCTTACAGGCAATTACAGGCGTATCTCCTTTGCATTCATTCTTGACAATTAATGGAGTCGAGGTTTCCTTAGCTTAGAACTTCAAATAAACTCGGAAATACAGCAATTTCAACTTAATTCCCGACAAAATTCTGCAGAACCATGCTTATGGACTATATATTTATTTCGTTCAATTATTGCGCACACATTTTGGTTAGTCGTATGAAACGAAACTCCACAGCACTAACAAACCTCTATTTATTCCCAGAGAGGTCACGGCGGAAGATGGCATGGGGGCGATATTCTTTTTTTTTTTTTATTCCAATAAAACAGTAAGAGGAATAGTTCACGGCTACGGAAGTAAAGTGAACACTGTTTATTTATTGTTTTCCTAACCGAAAATATTTCTCTCAAATGTTTACGTTTAGTATATTTCCGCTCCGCATACTTCGCTAGAATACCGATTCGAAATGGGGAGCAACTTGAAGTTTTGTTTTCAAAGAACAGTTTATTTGTACTGAACTTTCGGGATTCCCACCAAAAATAAATGTCGCCTACAAGAATTCCCGAAAATGTCGGGCCCCTGTCAGTGACAGCGGCTTGGAAAAGTCGTTACGAACTTCCAGCACGTTTCGGTGGCACAAAGAATGCGGCAAGCCAGCGTACCGCCGCAACAAGGTCGCAATTTCATTTTTTCACAAACCCAAAAACGAGTTTCGGAAAACATGATCTTCAACCAAAGCTGAGCGAACAGAAGAAGAGGGGCGTCAGCCTCGCAAGATGACGCTCATTAGTCATTCGAGAGGAACACGAGACATTCGAAAATGTTGCCTTAGGTGCCTGTAGCGCGTCTCCGACTGCTGTCTTAGTGCTCCCGAAGTGACAACAAACGATGTCCTAGAAGCCGAAGTATCATTCTGTCGGATGTCGCAATCCTGGCGGTTGGTCGTAGAAATGCTGGCGAAAAGGACGAGCGAACTCGAGTGTCTGTCATTACAGCGTCCCAACTTCTGGCTGCCAAAGCTTCTTCGAACTGCCACACTGGAGAGTGACCTGCAGCAGAACAGGCGCCTGTCACATCCACCACCGCTGTTGGGGCACCGCCAGGAGTGCGACCGGCGACAGCATGACACATCTATTACGTCACCAGGAGGAAATTGAGGGACCACGTTTTTGGACGCGATAAGCAAACTAACCGGAGACGCGTTGTTCCAGGCACCGTAGTCCCGCAAAGACACGCGTAGAAGTCAACTCTCGCGCACGCAAACATTAAAAAAATGTAAATGCATTCCGAACCAGAACGTCAGACCCAAACATTTAAATCTTATAGTGATGAACACACAAAAATTTTGAGAATACAGTTTTTTGTTCCTAAATAAAAGATTCAAAAACGCAAAAAAAAATGTAAGCTTAATTCTATCCTGTCTGAATTTTTTTTATCGTTGCTTGATACCTCAAAACAAACCCAAACGCACAGCAAATCCGACCCCCCGACCCTTCACCTCAAATGAAATCAAATAAAATCAGTTTTACTTTTATCTCGTACAACTACAGAGGCAGGAGCTCTGAAAAAAAAAAAAAAAAGTAGCAGCAGCGCAGTTTGACCTTCTCTAAGTATTTGATTTGTTATTATATTGCATTGCTATGAGGTGTTTTCGTTCTGATATTGATTTCCAGTTAACTTAGTGGCCACCCTGCTTTGATAATGCAAGTAGAATAAAAGTAAAACAAATTTCAAAACTTAAAAAAAGCTATTTAGGTTTATAAACGAAATTTTGAACCCATTCTTACTCTGGAGAATCGGCAGTTGCACGAGGCAAGACGCACAAGAAAATCAAAATATAAAAAATGAATTAAGGGCGACTCAAAAAAGAAACACAATAAATGCGTCTTTTTAATTGTAATAAAAGTTCACTTTCGTATAAATTTTTTTTTTGCTAAACTATACAAATTACGCGAAAACCAATCAATACACAACTCATTAGACGATCAAAGTCGCCATTACTGTATTCCTCGTAACAAAGCACAAAACGCCGTAATGAGCCATCAGGACTAAAATTAATGTATCTAAAAAATCTAAGCTCGAAGGATACTAAAAGAGGAAAAAAAGATGATGAGACGAAAGTTATCAAATCGCTCAGGAACGAGAAGAGGGATGTATCCCTCAAGAGACGAGAGGTAGTGCTCCCCCTTAAAAGGGAATAGGGAGGAGCCTACACTGCAGAAAATTAGCGGGCTTTAATGTCCGTGACTTCCGATGCCCTCCCCCCTCCCTTTTTTTTCCTCGGTTTTTTTTTTTTTTCTCACTTTTTTCACTAAACTTTTAGTGAGGGATCAAGCTACGTGTTCGGAGAAAAACAACCATAGCGGTTGAAGGGCTTAGAAAAAAAAAAAAAACTCAACGAAATATATTAGAATAATATAAAAAAGAGGCCGCATCTCCACGTGGTGAATGATGTTGATTGGGGCGAAGCTCTGGTGGCGCTGATGATACTGTTTTTATTGTTCATAGGTAGTGCTGATGGCACTGATTTTCTTTATTGCTCATAGGTAGTGCTGAGTTCCGGGTTGCGTTTCGACTTTATTATTACTGCTTTATGGTCGGTGAAATGCAGAGCCAGTGGTTCTTCTAGCGGATCATCTTGGATCCGTTAGAAGCCGCGGTAACGCATCTCCACCGCTTAAGTCAACGGTCCGTGTCAGAAGACAATGCGTGGTATGGAACGTGGTTATATACGCATTTGAGCATTTGACCGCAGCGCCCTCTCGCCTATAAACGTTGAGCCAATGCATGCAACGTTTACCGCGATTATATACGCATTTGACGGCAGCGCCCTCTCCTGTATAGACGCTGAGCGGCTAAATGCTACGTTTCATCCATTACATTCCCAGCTCTTGAGTTACTACCACAACTCAGAGTCCCCTACTCGTCCCGCAGTCGTGGCTGAGTGGTTAAGGCGATGAACTAGAAATCTATTGGTGTCTCCCCGCACAGGTTCGAATCCTGTCGACTGCCCAAACATTTTTTTTCTTTTTTTTTTTTTAAGAAGACAGATGGGATGGCAATCGATGTGAGCACGGACGCCGGACGGATGGACAAGGCTAGACCCTAAGGAGCTTCGCCCCTAAAACGTAAAAAATGTGATACAAAAGCTGATACAAAAGCGCAAACGTGGTTATCAAAATTACAAACCACACACATGCATATCGGCAGCTGCAGAGCTTGACAAAATTATTGTAACCTACAAGGAAGCTGTTATCTTTGCAAAGCGCGATTATTTCGATAAACTGTCTGATGGCAGGCGACTTAGTAGCAACAAATTTTAAATATACCACAGAAAGACAGATAAGGAGAACGTGGCAATTCCAAATATGTATATCTTGAAGATGTAATAGTAGAACACTACAAAATATCAAACTGTAATAATAGGCACTTAAAGTTTGTTTTTGCCTCTAGAGTCAGACCTCAATCTTACCAACATCTCAATGAAAAAAATTGTTAATCATATGCCTATTGTCGTCATAGGTGTAGAAACAATAAAAAAAAGTGCTAAGATTAGCTGGATGTTAAAAACGCTGTTGGTTCCGATGGTTTGTCAGCCAGAGTTTAACAAATTGTGCTTGCTTGTTGTACCCCGCTATTTACAGATTATTTTCGTAGGTAATAAGAGCCAAGTGCAACCCAGAATCAGTTAAATATTCGTGAGTTAACCCACCCCAAAAGCACGGAACAAAACACAATGTATAAAATTATCGCCACATCTCACTTAGCTGCATACGTTGCAAGATATTAGAGAATATAATTTATAGCAATGTTGTGAGACGTCTAAATAAGATTAAACATTTTTCATCTGCTCAACATAAATTTAGAAAGGACCACGCATGAGCCAGACAGTTAATAAAACGTTATCATGACTTGGTTTTAACTTCTGAGGGGAGAGGAAAAACGCACGCCATCTTTCTCGATTTGTGCAAGGCATCTGATAAAGCCACCGCTTGCTGCTACAGAAACTGAGCTTCCTTAACCTTAATGAAACCATATATCGTTGCATTGCTAACTACCTTTTTGGAAAAAAGTAGTAATTGTCATGAATGGTGCAAGCTCAGTTTTTACAGCGGAGCTGTTAAGCTCCCCAGGATCGTGTCCCCAGGATTGTGTCCGGTACCAAACAAATGTCGACACTAAACTCCGGACAGCTACCGCCATCTATGCGCAACGGCGGCAACCAGACAATCGGATTGCCGGTCTCACTCATAGATGGCGGAAACCTTTCCAGCCTTTCCACTCTGGTTTTCACCAGAGTGGAAAGGCTGAATCTCTCTAGGCGTCGTCCTCGATGTCATCTTAGACGTCGTCCTCGAGGTCGTCCTTGAGGTTGTCCGGGAAGTTGTCCTCGAGGCCGTCCTAAACGTCGTCCTTGAGGTCGTCCCAGACGTCGTCCCTTACGTCGTTCTAGGCGTCGTTCTTGAGGTCGTCCTAGACATCGTCCTCGAAGTCGTCCTTGAGGTCGTCCTCGAGGTCATCCTTTAGGTGTCGTCGCTGAGGTCGTCCAAGAAGTTGTCCTTAAAGTCGTCCTTGAAGTCGTCATTGAAGTCGTCCTTGAGGTCGTCTCACCATAGTACAGCTTCGCTGGTCTTCCTTCTTCACCAGAGTGGAAAGGCTAAAGGGTTTTTGTTGTGACTTTTGGGGTGCCGCTGGGGTCGGTGCAGGGACATCTTTTACTTCTTGTATTTATTAATGTCCCATCTTTGACCATCAATTCCTCCATAGGGCTATTTGCGGACAAGTGTGTTTTGTACAGCGGGGTAAACAGTGTTGCTGATTCAGTTCTTTAACACTCGAACCTTGATAAAATATCGAATTGGTGCAGCATTTGTGAGTTGGGCATGAATGTGGATAAGTGTGCAACTCGCTTGTGGGAGGAAGCGAAACCCTATCCAGTTATGCTAGTTTCTTAATGACCAGAAATTAAATAATACCACTGATGTTAAATAATTGGCCATTACTTTGTCGAGCACCCTTTTTTATAATGATCATGTCAATCAAACTGCAAAAAAGCCAGCCGCACTTTAAGTTGTCTACTTCGAAATTTACGTGGGTGCTCCACAAAAAACTAAATGTGACTGCCTATTGCTGTTTGATAAGGTTTTCGCCGGAATACGCTTGTGTCTTGTGGGACCCGCATCAGAAGTATCTTGCAGATAAATTGAAAAAACTTCAAAACTGTGCCGAAAGACTGGTAACAGAAAATTAACAGAAACAATAGCGTAACAGTGACTAAACGTTTATTTGGTGAAAAACCTTTCTTTCTAAGACGCAAAGATTTTCAATAGATGTACTTGTTCGAAATTTTTAATGATCTGACAGGCATTGACAAAAGCAACTACATATAAATACCTAATTATCTATCAAATTGTGTAGGTCATTCAGAAAGTATGACATTTCTGTCGGACAGATGTTCAGAAAGTTTCTTTCTTTCCAAGCACGGTTACTGAAAGGAATTTGTTACCTGAGTCGGTTTTTATTCATGACGACGTGGGATCACTATCTCAGGAAGTGGTCTTGATTTTTAATGTTATGTATGCTCAACGTTTATATTTTTTTTTTATTGACAGCCCCTGATGTATATTCAAGCGCCCTTTTGTTTTTGCTCTTGAGCGTTTTTTATATGGCCTTTACCTGCTATAATGCCGGTGCTTCGGCGCTGCAGACTTTGCTTTCTGTAAATAAAAAAAAACAGTATAGAGGCCCGTCTGCGTACCGCATGACTTAAGCGTTTCTGGTCACAACTAACGCGAGCGAAAGTACACAAACGTTGTTTAGTTGGACCGTTGTTCCTTACAGGCCACGTCCCAATTCTTCTGCGTTCTCACATCCAGGGAATGTATATCATGCATCTGTACTGTAGATATAAAACGCAGCAAATGCTGTAATGGAACCAGATCTCGAATTAGGAAGCAGCATCTACCACAAAGCACATACCTCTGCGCCGAGTCAGCCGAGGTTCCATGACTTCCGAATACCAGATCCCAACGCCTCACTAAAAGTGTACATAGAGGTGAATTCTTCGACGGGCACAGTGGCGCCTGTAGTCAAAAGATATATTTCATCACAAATATTCTGGTCACGGGACTTCCGCAGTGTTTTGAATCTCCAAAATATTAATCATTTAGGAACTTTACAATATATTTTTACACGCTAAGAACCAGAAATATGATATTTTTTCCCACGAAACACGTGTTTGTTAACGTGTAACGTTCTTTGGCTAGGTGTTCGACATTTCGTGACGCCCAGATAAAGGCATGGCCGCGAGGGTCAACACTGATTGGTTGGCGGGTGGGAGAGGAGGAGTGAGGTGCCCAACGTTGACTGGTTAATGGGGAGGTCATGTGATTAGAGGGGTAGGTGAGGAGGAGTGAGGTCAGCGACGAATAGCTCGACAACCCGTGTGCTATGAGAGAGAGGAGCTCGAAAGTATAGAAGGCTCTGGAAGATCTTCAGGTTTATCAGCCCGATTAGCGGTAGTATCGCTTCGTTCTAGGAACAACTGTCAAGTATATCTACTACACAAGGTACTCGTTAAACTATCTGATGAAGCGCGCCGTGAACGTGGACGTCTGGCATCTGGAAACTCGGAGCATCGTGAAACGTTTGGGATGCTAGAGCGCTTCGAGTATGCAACTCAGTTGCCTGGAAATTCGCCATAAATCTTTCCCTCTCATTAAAACGAATCACACGCTGAGAGTGTGGACCAACAGAATAAAAATAATTGTTAAGCATACAAAGGAAACCCACAGCTACATCTATAGGCAATAATTAATCTACGCTTCAGGGTAACGACACTTTAGCAAACTTAGGGCTCAAAATCAAAATTGTCATTTATGCGAAGCTTTATTGTGAACCACGGGAAACGATATCCTCTTCTCTAAAGGGGTTCACAACAATGCGCGACAGAGGAAAAAACTATGCCGTTCGAGCTTCCTGAAGCCTCATCGAGCAGTTTGGAAGTCGTCTTTTTATATGATAACTTTCGACAACGGCTCACTATACGCACCAAACATGGCAGCGCCCACATGATTATTAGAGAATCGAGTTCCGAGTATTTGAGTGTAGCTGATTCGGTGGCTCTAGTTACATTCTGTTAGTTTTTTTTTATTTGCTTTGAACATAGTGAGAAATGTATGGAACAAACAACACGCTCAACTGCAGCAGCATTAATGTCATTACGGGAGAGTTTTTAAGTCACGCCTTGAAAAAAGTAATGCGTAACAGGGGTTCTAATGAAAGAACAAAGTCGTCTGTCTAAAAACAAACAAACTAAAGTATGTTTAGCCGCAGGCTATTCAACGGCGTTATAAACACGCAGTGTTCATTGAATGCAAGACAATATTAAGACGAACTATGCGCCTTTATGTGTATTTAATGTACGTATGGGTTATTTGCATACCACATCAAATCTTATCAGCCCCGTTAATGCACGGGATACAGGCACCCGTGCAGTTTTTTGCTTTTTTTGTCAGCGTTTCACTTACATGTGATAATTCATATTAATAGGTTAGAGCCCGTTTATTTGACACTATGGCGCTTTGTGCGTGTATCAAATATATTTAGTTTGACATCTGTACAAGTTGTCATGCTAGAGATTTTGATAAAACACTTTTTTACACGAAACAAAAATCCCGAAGTGGTAACTAGAGTCACGCGTCACATAAATACGCTCAAGTTTGGTGCGACCCTTAGCGAATTTTCGCGTTATTCAGATGAGACAAAAAAGACGATAGCGTTCAGACAACTGGGAGCCCGAAATAAAAGCTGCTCCAGTTTGAAGCGCACTCAAGCTAAGACAATAGAATGTACACGGAAGAATTCCAAGCGAGGCACTTGAAAGATGGACGATGCTGTCCCTGTCCGCATTAGTCCCCGGGGCCGATTTCTCGACTGAGAAGTCAAACCTTTTACGGCCGCAAATAAAAGCCACCGGCGAAGGTCTTTGCCCGTAAGTACCGCCGGCGATAGCCCCTCGGCTGCACCTTCAACGGAAGCGAGTTTCTCACGGACGATGAAAGCAATTGGCCGGGGTACCTTTGAATTGCTCCCATTCGTTTCTGCTAAGCAGGCGGCAAGATGGAGACCCATGACGAGCCTTCCGGCATTAGACTCAAAGCCGTCGTAAAATTCCTGAGATATGGACACAGGCGCCTTTTTTAATGACTGTTCTTTGGAGTCTGATGAGAGTACGCGAGACAGTGCTGAATATAGACCGGGAGACCACTGAAATTGAAGCCTCCACGAAGTGTGATTCAGAGAGGTGACGATTCTAATCATTGGAGTCGAGGCAGGAAAGTCGTTATAACCGCCTTCAAACTAGGAAGTCCCGTAACTCCTAAGTCGTACATTCCTGAACAAAGTAGAATTTATCTTGATAGTGTTTCATGATATAACCCATGTGCGAGAGGGTGCACTTCCGTCCGTAAGCTGGATGTCTAATGTGCCTCCTCAATTTTGCGCACGAATATTCAGAAAACTCCAATGTTACAGTTCATGTTGTCCTCAACAGTACGCCCCGAAGCCCACCTGTCCAAATATGTATATCCGTCAGTTCGTTCCTTAATTGCCACACCAAGCCACGGTTTAGTTTGCCTTTCCTAATATTTGATGCGTACCAAACTTCATCACTTGGGCCTATATTATATCACTGAGTGAATTCAAAATTAAGTTGCTCGAATTAACCTTTCTTTTTTAATTCAACTTAATGAGTTTTACAGCGCAGACGACCAGCTTACAAAGGGGTTGTTCCTCTAGCTTTACCTAAGCTGCACGGTCGAGGTGATCAACAGTCTGGGCAGCTGGTGAGTGGAAAACACACCAGGGGATTACTGCTGGAGTAATCTGACGACGCTTCCTCGGACTAGTCTCATTGCGTCGCGTACTAAGTAGCAATGCGGGGCCGGATTTAACAAATCCCGTATAACACGAAACTCCCAGCTGTCTGTAGCGTGTTTGATTGGCTTTCTTATCTGTGATCATCCACAACATTTTACATAGAAGGTCGTAGTGATCAATTGTCCACATAGGGAACAGTGTTCGACCGTTACTCGTGTCCTCACAAGGTGAACACAAATCCCAGCCAAACTCTGACGCTGCACTCGTATCCGGTCGGCGCTTCGTGCTGGTCCATGGTCTTGGATCACATCTGCCATGTTAAAATAGGGGAAGATAATCAGGGGCTTTGAATATGTGCTGCCTTCTCTGTATTAATCTCAAGCCAAGTCGATTTTCTGGAACTCGAAGACCAGAAAGTCTACTTCCCCGCATTAAGAGTTCCGAAAAAGGAATGCAAACTTTACGAACCATCCGAGAGGGTGCATGTTAACGCCGATAGCAAATTTCATCGAGATCTACCCAAGGCGCACTACATAAATTAAACTACTCTTGTAAAATCAAGATTTTTAAAAGTTGTTTAGGCTCAAAATAATAGTATTAACAACTTTTTGTATTACTGGTAGAGAAACGAGGAAAAAGCGTTTCAAAATGAAGCTTGTAGAGATCGTCCTGTATAGACCGACACGCTGTTTACAAACAATCCCGCGTTTGCCCACACCAGGTGTGGGCACTGCGCGTGCGCAGAAACAGAATTCACGTGAAGTGAAGCGTCTGCGCATGCGCAGTGCCGTCAAAAGCGCCACCGCAACCGCGTGACGTCAGGGCCGCGTGTTGGTCTAAATAAAAATATATATTTATATATTTTTTCTAGCTTAATCGAGCCGACGATTGACTGAATCAGATTCAGAATCGGCGCTCAAGCATGCTAAGGCACCACAGCTTGAAAGTTCGTAGAGCTAAACATTGTTTTCCCAATCTAAGACACCATCAGTTCAAATCTAATCCCTGCCCGTCCTGCGTACTGCGTGGCGCATATTAAATTCCACCCGTTAATACGGTCACCTTTCTCACCAAACTGCGACTCTAAAGAACAGACGTCGGAAGCCATTTAAGAAAAGACAAACATCCCCTTGTCCAAACAAGCGTATAGCGAAGTGAGCTGCTACAATCCTCCGCAAATGTCAACCACGCTGCATGGGTGAAAACAAGGTAGAATATTTCAATAAAAACAAAATCCAGAAATCCTTAATTGCAGCCCATGAGAGCACTTCGTACCAGAAATCCCCATAAACAAACAACATAACTAGTAAAAAAGTACGTCGCTAACGACTTGAAAGACACGCGCACGTTTTACAAAACTCTGCTCCAAACGTTTGCGACTCCGCCTCGCGGCCCTGTTCTCAATATTGTGAATTTCGGTGGTGGAGATGACGTGACGGCGCCAGCCTTCGCCCCCTAAACTCGCTTTTAGACATCGTGCTTCGCAGATTTTGCGCTAAACTTCCGCTAATTGACCTCACTAACCGTCGCACGCCTTGGGACATCGAAGTAGACGCTTGAGTGGCCGTGCACTGATCAACGTCGGCAGGCAGCGGAGGTTCTTTCCACGGGACCTCAAATCAGGCGTCGCGTGTGTCCCGAAATAATGTGTCTCGCTGTTTACAAAAAAAAAAAAAAAAGAAAATACTTTTTAGCTTTTACGAAACTGAGACTAAATTTTACTACATAGTAAGGTAATCAGTATTTCCAGCGTTTACCTATTTTCCACTCAACAGTGCGAGCCACCATCTTTCGGAAGACTGAAACCCTGCAGTGTGTCGGTACCTGCAATGAGCCAATCAGGCAGGAACAGTTGGCCTCCCTGCTCCACCTGGAGGAAGTTGTTGTACTCAGCCATGCGGGGAAGAGTCTGCGTGGGGTTCCCAATAAAAAAAAAACATTAAATGCAGAGATTGATAGGCCAAACTTCCAAAAAAATCTGGTTTACTCGTAGTTTGTCCGGTAGCCTGTAATTAACGACGACCCTTCCTGACGCACTCAGTTGTAAATTGTCATGGTACGGGTGATGACATGAGACGACGAGCTTTCACCACCCCATTTCTGGAAAAAATGGTTGTAGATGATGATGATGATGCCATACAAATATGCACCCCTACTGCGTCACGACAGAGACTTATTGCACTATTAAGTTAAAATACGTTCTGACAACTTCAAGCTAAAAACTAGGTCACGCAGTTCTATTAAGACTGAAAAAAGTACGCCTTTAAGGGCAATCGCACAAGATTATGCTGTCAAGCTCGTGATGTTAAGACTTCAAAAGCGCGCAAAAATAACATGAGCCTTATCATACAATAAAACAATTTCAAATCATTTTGGAACTAATAACGATAGAAAGAAACTTATCATGTTTGTTAGACAAATGCTGAGGCGGCCTGTCCAAAAGCATCAACGCCAAAGGAAAAGGCTCCGAGATAGAACCGAACAAAGAGAAATTACATAAACAATAGCGTATAATAAACAGGTTTTGTACAGTAATACACATATGGTATTTATCAGTATCTAACTCTAAATATTATCATTTCTAAAGAATGTTGTGTTTCGTATAATAATACGTGTAGTTTAGGCAATGTTACAATGTACGTTCGGCTAAAATAAGCTCGGGTCAATAGGTTTCGCAGAAACTTTGGACAAAAAATAGCTCCAAGCTTCACCCAACGGCACTAGACTTTTATGAGGCGTATGCACTCCTGAGGAACTTCATCTTATACATCTTATACAATAATATCCAGACAATTTTATTCCGAGCAGTAGCCATCGCGAACCCTTCCGTAAAGCGTATTGTTTGGCTTTTATATTGCTCAACCAGCTTGCTCTTTCGTGTGTTTTTTTTTTTCTTGAATATGTATTCCTACTGTGAATGCATGCTCAAGCGAGCTACTGATACGGGAATGAAACATTCACACAAAATAGCAAAAAGCGAGAGCGCATTAGGGAAGGGGTGAGTTTGTCTGCGGGGGAAGTAAACACAGGCTTAAAATATGATTACGTCTCTCGGAGACTTATAAAGCGAGTTCATCCCCGACCAGGGAATATAAAGCAACGCATGGGGTTTCCCGCGCCTTAATATAGTCTTCCTTCTTCCCCCACTTTTCGCGCTATCAACGCACGAAAAACAACAGCAGTTTCAGAATGCGTGAGAAGAGAAAGTGAGGAAAGATAGGCAGTAGCGGTACGTTGAGGTGAGGTATAAAGAACCTTCTTATCTGGAGCCCGGCGAGGTCGGCCCCCTCATTTGAATACGTTTGGAATGCAAACGGAGGAGAGCGGGTAGAAAGAACAGAGAAGAAACAGCATGCACCAAATATTAGTTTAACTTTTTTTAAATAAACTTTCTGGAAACCACGAAGTAGCAACAACCTTTCACCAAACATTAGTTATAACTATTTTTTAACAAACTTTCTGGAAACCACGATGTGGTAACAAACCTTTCGCTACCAAACGTAGCAAATGTTATTAGAAAAACTTCCACAGTTGCTGGAAGCTTCAAGGATGTTAGTTTCCAATTTTTTGTCGACGAGTTTCAAGTACTTTTCTTAGTTTTTGTTACCTTTCTTTCTTAGTTTTAAATTTTGGTGTATAAAGCCGCACTATGGCTGCCTTGCAAACAAGACGTGACAGCCCCCTTACGTGCCTCAGTGTTGCTGACGCAGTCGTGAAAGTGGTCGGGCACAGCGACCAGCAAAAAATTGTATTTAATGATTTACAAAAGAGCAATATGATTTATGAAAGTGTAATTTCAGAAAATGTTCGTCTGACTGCGTCGTGTTAGAACGTCTGCGTGTTGTGTTAACAACGACGGCCTTGTTTGCGTAGCGAATAAACCGACCAGCTCTGCTAAAGCAACCTGCACAAATTGTTGTTTTCTTTGCCTTCGCAGCGGTACCAAGGATCTGGCGAATTATGAACGCGCCGAGTGATCCAAATAGGCCCCCTGGATGCCCCCCCCCCTCCCCCCCACTTTCCTTCCCCGAGTATCTAAACTTCCGCTAATTGACCTCACTAACCGTCGCACGCCTTGGGACATCGAAGTAGACGCTTGAGTGGCCGTGCACTGATCAACGTCGGCAGGCAGCGGAGGTTCTTTCCACGGGACCTCAAATCAGGCGTCGCGTGTGTCCCGAAATAATCTGTCTCGCTGTTTACAAAAAAAAAAAAATACTTTTTAGCTTTTACGATACTGAGACTACATTTTACTACATAGTAAGGTAATCAGTATTTCCAGCGTTTTACCTATTTTCCACTCAACAGTGCGAGCCACCCTCTTTCGGAAGACTGAAACCCTGCAGTGTGTCGGTACCTGCAATGAGCCAATCAGGCAGGAGCAGTTGGTCTCCCTGCTCCGCCTGGAGGAAGTTGTTGTGCTCAGCCATGCGGGGAAGAGTCTGCCTGGGGTTCCCAATAAAGAAAAAATCATTAAATGCAGAGATCGATAGGCGAAACTTCTAAAGAAATCTTGTTTACTCGTAGTTTGTCCGGTAGCCTGCAATTAACGACGACCCTTCCTGACGCACTCAGTTGTAAATTGTCATGGTACGAGTGATGACATGAGACGACGAGCTTTTCACCACCCCATTTCTGGAAAAAATGGTTGTAGATGATGATGATGATGCCATACAAATATGCACCCCTACTGCGTCACGACAGAGACTTATTGCACTATTAAGTTAAAATACGTTCTGACAACTTCAAGCTAAAAACTAGGTCACGCAGTTCTATTAAGGCTGAAAACATTACGCCTTTAAGGGCAATTGCACAAGATTATGCTGTCAAGCTCGTGATGTTAAGACTTCAAAAGCGCGCAAAAATAACATGAGCATTATCATACAATAAAACAATTTCAAATCATTTTGGAACTAATAACGATAGAAAGAAACGTATCATGTTTGTTAGACAAATGCTGAGGCGGCCTGTCCAAAAACATCAACGCTAAAGGAAATGGCTCCGAGATAGAACCGAACAAAGAGAAATTACATAAACAATAGCGTATAATATACAGGTTTTGTACAGTAATACACATATGGTATTTATCAGTATCTAACTCTAAATATTATCATTTCTAAAGAATGTTGTGTTTTGTATAATAATACGTGTAGTTTAGGCAATGTTACAATGTACGTTCGGCTAAAATAAGCTCGGGTCAATAGGGTTCGCAGAAACTTTGGACAAAAAATAGCTCCAAGCTTCACCCAACGGCACTAGACTTTTATGAGGCGTATGCACTCCTGAGGAACTTCATCTTATACATCTTATACAATAATATCCAGACAATTTTATTTCGAGCAGTAGCCATCGCGAACCCTTCCGTAAAGCGTATTGTTTGGCATTTATATTGCTCAACTAGCTTGCTCTTTCGTGTTTTTTTTTTCTTGAATATGTATTCCTACTGTGAATGCATGCTCAAACGAGCGACTGATACGGGAATGAAACATTCACAACAAAATAGCAAAACGCGAGAGCGCATTAGGGAAGGGGTGAGTTTGTCTGCGGGGGAAGTAAACACAGGCTTAAAATATGATTACATCTCTCGGAGACTTATAAAGCGAGTTCATCCCCGACCAGCGAATATACAGCAACGCATAGGGGTTTTCCGCGCCTTAATACAGTCTTCCTTCTTCCCCCACTTTTCGCGCTATCAACGCACGAAAAACAACAGCAGTTTCAGAATGCATGCGATGAGAAAGTGAGGAAAGATAGGCAGTAGCGGTACGTTGAGGTGAGGTATAAAGAACCTTCTTATCTGGAGCCCGGCGAGGTGGGCTCCCTCATTTGAATACGTTTGGAATGCAAACGGAGGAGAGCGGGTAGAAAGAACAGAGAAGAAACAGCATGCACCAAATATTAGTTTAACTTTTTTTTTAAATAAACTTTCTGGAAACCACGAAGTAGCAACAAACCTTTCACCAAACATTAGTTATAATTTTTTTAACAAACTTTCTGGAAACCACAATGTGGTAACAAACCTTTCGCTACCAAACGTAGCAAATGTTATTAGAAAAACTTACACAGTTGCTGGGAAGCTTGAAGGATGTTAGTTTCCAATTTTTTGTCGACAAGTTTCAAGTACTTCTCTTAGTTTGTATTACCTTTCTTTCTTAGTTTTAACTTTTGGTGTATAGACGTGACAGCCTCCTTAAGTGCCTCAGTGTTGCTGACGCTGTCGTGAAAGTGGTCGGTCACAGCGACCAGCAAAAAATTGTATTTAATGATTTACAAAAGAGCAATATGATTTATGAAAGTGTAATTTCAGAAAATGTTCGTCTGACTGCGTCGTGTTAGAACGTCTGCGTGTTGTTTTAACAACGACGGCCTTGTTTGCGTAGTGAATAAACCGACCAGCTCTGCTAAAACAATCTGCACAAAGTTGTTTTTTTTTTTTTTGCCTTCGCAGCGGTACCAAGGCTCTGGCGAATTATGAACGCGCCGAGTGACCCAAATAGTCCCACTGGCTGCCCTCCCCACTTCCTTCCCCGAGTAGCCATAAATCCTAGCAGACTTTGGCTAGGCGACACCTCGCTCCAACGCAGCGACACGAGACGCCCAAACGACAAAACTAGGACCCACCTTCATCCATCTCACCGCTCTCTTGCTTATTTTTCGGACAAACACGCATATAAAATGAGCTCGCAAGACTTTATGAAAACAGTTAAACACATCCAGCTGAGCTTTCTTCTGCCGAAGAAAAAGTGACAATACGTCGAGAGACCTAGACATAAATTAAATATGTCATTATACTTTTTTTTCCTTTCCACCGGAGCATAGAACGGTTAGAGGTGCATCGTCTTAATCTACGCAATTCTTATTTGCAATCACAAATGTTTTTTTTTTTGTTTTTTTGGGTACTCAAGGTACAACTGTGCCATATATTAAGCCGGCCGTTCTCCATCCGGGTCACAGCATTTAATAACGAGCCTGAGGTTGCGCTGTGCTCGCAGGGGTGAAGGCTGGTGACAAGGACATTTACTAAATGTATGCAGTGCCGCATCCGAAAGTGATTTCCTCTGACCTATATTAACAACTGCAGGAGGGCGTTACATTCTTTCGTTCTTAGGCTTTTTTGAATACGCATTCTTTGTTAGGCTCAATTGATTTGCCTCTTAGACTCTTTTAGAGCGCAGCTCTTGGGCTTTTTTAATGCCATTAAATGCAAAAGTGCAAGCGAGCTGTACAAGAATGACGAAAATATTTCCTGGAGAGGGAGAACAAGAGGAACAAAAGACAAACACAAATCTACAACACGCCTAAGTGACTGGTGCGCAACCAAAAAAAAAATCCGCCTGGTCCGGGTATCGAACCCGGAACCTCTCCATTTCCAGTGGAGCGCTCTACCAACTGAGCTAACCCGGGGTTTGACACGAGTAGAGCAAACATGTTTTATCAGCTGCTATCAGTCTAACACCAACAAAGGGGAAAGGCTTTAAGCTATTAGGCGCCCATTTCCAGGTTGAGCGGCGTCGCCGTCGGTGTCGGCGTCGGCGTAACCGCGCGCGTTCCGTTATAGAACGTCATAATTTCCCCGCTAAATTAAGCGGGGAAACTTAACTTGCTAAATCTAGCGGGGAATTTTTCGCTAAATTTTCTGCTAAATTTAGTGGGAAAAGCCTCGCTAAATTTAGCGGGACATTTAGCGAATATTTCCCGCTAAATGGGAAGGGAGAAGGAGAAAGAGGGGAGGGTACGGAGGGGGAGGAGGGGCAAACCCTGCCTTCCTCCTCTTCAAGAGCTGCGCTCTAATTTCGCATTACAGATCATCGTAAACATCTCATTTTTTACTTCAGTCGTGAACTAGCCACTGTTCAGCACGGATTTGCAATGGGTCGATCCGGAGAAACGAATCTTTGTTCTCTACTGGATTACACAATACCGATAATTATTACGCGAGGACCGGTTGATATTGTTTATTTTGATTTGTCCAACGCCTTTGACAAGGTAATTCCTAAATTGCTTTTGTATAAACCCTCCCTTTTTGCTGTATATTCGACACTTTGAGAGTGGTTTAGTTGATATCTTTCTGAATGACAAAATCGTAAATATGTCTCCAGTTTGTCCAATGTTCTTGTGACTTCTTCCGGATCTCCGCGGGGATCAAACTTTGGGCCTTTTCTGTTTCTTGTCTTCATGAGCAATATTACACTGTACGTAAAGAACGCACAGAGGATTTTATTCGCTCATGATATGAAGATCTTCATGAGAATGCAATCGAAGAATAACTGCATCTTTTTACAGAATAACGTATCCCAACTTTCACACTGGTGATCTGATAACTATTTACATATCAACCTTGATAAAACCAAACTGCTTTCCACGTGTAGAAAATGGGAAATGATTTTATACCCTAATTGGCAATTCTACTATCCAACGTGTCTTTCAAGTCCGTGACCTTGAAGTTTATTTTGATAGAAAGACTTTCTTTTTGACATCATGTTAGCCAAATTCTTGCCACTGCCCTTAGAATGATAGGAATGATATTACGCTTTGCGAGGCACTTTTCAAATCATTGGTGCGTGGCGCGTTTGTTTTGCTCCGTGGTTAAGGTTAGACTGAAGCTCTGTAGTGTTGTGTGGAACTCGCTGACTGCTGCTGATGCGGTACAAATTGAAAGAGTGCATAAACAAATTCTTTGTTTTATATATAAAAGGTACTTTTGGGAGGATATGTTTTTATGACTACGAAAGCATTCTTTAAGAACTATTGTTGAAGAATTTGTTTAATAAAAGAATGGCTTCTTATGTTCTATTTTTCCATAAGGTTGTGCACGGCCCTATAGATATCGAATTGTTGTCTTCGCGAATCTTTCATGCACCAGGTTGTCTTGTTAGAGGACTGTGTGTGTTTTACCCCTCCATTGAATCAAAATTGTCACCATTGGTAAGAATGCAGATTTGTAGTAATGAATTGTTGTCTCATGTCTACATCTTTTTAGACATTTTAGTATTTAAAAGAGAGCTGAATTTATATATTTTTAATTTCTAAATTACATTTTTTTGTCAGTGGAAGATATTGTGGTAAATATTTGTGCTACGTTTTTATTTGCCACCACTCAATGTTTTGGATGTTTTGGGGCATTATGCGAATAAAACATTATTATTAATATTTGTAGTAGAGGTAGTGGTGGTAGTACTACTAGTAGTAGTAGTTGTTGTAGTAGCATTACTATTATTATTATAATTATGAACATGAAGTTGTCGCTCTCTTTTCAGGCACATACCTCTTCACTGATTGTATTGCCGATGTGAAACTTTACATAATTGTAAAAGTGTTTATTTCTTGTCCTAACTTTTTATCGGGTTATGCCAACCGGCGGACACTTCGAGCGACTTCCGATCAGCTATTTCAGCGCCATCTCTTATCCGTTGGTATTCTATTAAGAACTTCCGGTTTACGCCGGAAAATTTATTTAATAGGATGAGATACATATTATTGTTGCTGCTTACAGATTTCAAAAATTATCCTGGTAAGGTGAAACAAATATTTTGGTTAGCTAAAGTATGGTGCCTGGAACGCGTCTCCGACTGGTGTGTTTACCGCGGCCAAAAAAGTGGTCCCTCGATTTCCGCCTGATGACGTCATACAAGTGTCATGCTGTCGCCGGTCGCGACCCTGGCGGCGTCTTAACAGCTGTGGTATATATGGCAGACGCCTGTTCTGCTGCAGGTCGCTCTCCACTGTGACAGTCCACGGAAGCCGCGGCAGCCGGAAGTTGGGACGCCTGGGACGCCGTGACGACAGCGACACTCGCGTTCGCTCGTGCTTTTTGCCAGCATTTCTATGGCCAACCGCTAGGATCGCGACAGTCAACAGCATGACACTCCGGCTTCTGTGACGTCATTTGTTGCCACTTCGGGACCACTTCTGATGTATGGGCGGGATAGGACGCTAAACACACCAGTCGGAGACGCGATCCAGGCACCATAGCTAAAGTTTCGCCCTCATACTTTGTTCTCATTGGTCGGTTGTTTTTTTTATTTTGACCGTTGAGAACAGTTCCGCGTCGGCTGCCGTGGTCGCGGCTGCGTCGGCTGCTCGACGGCGCCTTTGCCAGCGGTGCGGTGGTGGATTTCGTTTGCGGCAGTAGACAGTGCGTTGCGTCTACCAGTACGCCGAGCAAACGGAACCTTGTCTATTGCTCGACTCAGTGGTGCTCTAATTCCGGTGGCAACAGCTCTGCCAAGTTCTTTGGGTTCCCGAGTGAAGAAAGGTAAAGACGGGCTGCTGCTTTTCGTTATACAGTTTCGGATTGCAGAAAACTTGCTGGTGCATGTTTCATTATGGTACAGTTATTGTAGAAGGCCAGTAGGGACAGGGCATTTATGTTAAGATGAGCGGTGTGGGGGGGATCGGTGTTCGAGCACCGCAGCTTGGTAGCACGTGCGTGGAGCAGCTCGCGCTGCAGAAGGAACCTGCGAGAGGCCGTGGCGATCGAATCACTGTCGCTAAATACTGCAAAGTTAAATGTGTCATTGCTGTGAATACTTGAATAGTAGTTTTCTGTAGATCTTGTTACTTTTTTTTTTGTACCGTGAAGTGCACGTTTTTTTTGTGTTTTTTTTTTTTCTGTATAAAGGACGTACCTAATAAAAAGAGAACTTGCAAAAGAAGTTTGGACTTGTGCTCAGACTGGCGATGTGCGCCCATCTTAAGCTGCGAAACATCAGCGGCCGGGCGCACTTTGCATTCATTGATTGACGATCTAATGAGAAGTGGCTGTCACTGAACATGCACTGTTGCCGAGCCGATCTCAATCGAGCGACGCAAAGTCAAGTGCAGTCGTTTCGGAAGCGTCGGACATTCGCAGAAAAAGGTAAACACTCTTTTTTATATAAAAAAGATATTGCTATTACTTTGTTTTGTAGAAGAACGAGACGGCGGCAATGGGAGCAGTTCCCACTTCTCTCAACATCAGCGACAATAGGATGCAAATTCGTTCGGAGTTCGGAGGCTGCTCCGAACTCCGAACGAACTCTCTCCTCCTCTTGTCGCCGAGGGTGAGAGAGAGGGAGAGGAGGGACAACACTTCTCACACCCTCTCCCACAACCAAGCGGTTGCCATGACGACGACGCGCGTATTGTTTTCTTGATTTCTTATTGTTCTCGGAGAAACCCAACGCACGTTGGGGGAGATTTGGCGCTGCCGTCTGCAATTGGAGTCCCTATGGGAGTCCGCCGGTTGGTTATGCATTTACCACTTCATGTGTGTTAGGTATAGAAAGTGTCTGGGTGTGCTAATACTAAGACCGAAATATCGTTCCTAGGCACAAAATAAAGCCGATTCTTGATTAATATTAATATTATTATTATTTGACATCTGCAATTTGTTTACTGATGATTTATATTGATCAGTACTACTGAAGTGAACATTTACTGTGGTCTTCTAGTGTCTTTACATTTTGTTTCTTCCTTGACCGACTGTGTATCCAATTCCACCCAAAAAGGCTCAGTCGAACAAGTTCTTATCTTCTTTGACCAATCAGACTGCTTCATCATGAGCAAAGTCCTCGAACATAAATGTATTATTATTATTATTATTATTATTATTATTATTATACCCTGCCTTATTACCCTGCAGAGCTTTGTGTTCGTCCAAAGCCAGCTCTCCAGCAAGACCATCTTCGCGGTGAGCTAACCGATTTCTCGTTTATCTGCACGAGCCTTCTGAGCAGAGACTGAACTGGTGCAGATCATGGCTTCAGCTGTGGAATGCGCTAAGTGCAGCAAAGAAATTCGGAACGATGGCAAACACCTTGTTTGTGCGACTTGCAGGAACGCCTTCCATCTTAGTAAAAACTGCGCAAGCGTTTGTGAATCAACGTTTACCGCCATGAGTCAAGTGAAGAGAGACAATTGGATCTGCAGGTCTTGTCGCAATGATGAGAGCCTCTCAGTTCCAAGCCCAGCGCATTCTAGTCCACCAAAGGAAACTGGCTCCCTAAGGGAAGAGCTAACATCCATGAACGCAAAACTTGAAGCCTTACTTTCCCTGAAACAGAGCGTCGACTCCCTGGAAGTGCTCCCCGCCAAGCTTGACGAACTCCTCGCCCTGGGGCCTATTGTTCAGTGCCTCCAGACGACAGTGAAAGACGTCGAAACATCGATTAGTGACTTCTCTGCAAAATATAACTCTCTTTTAACGCTAGCAACATCAAAAAATCAAACGGTGAAAGCCCTCGAGGCCGAGGTCTTCGATCTCCAAGCCAAGGTACAGTCCCAAGCAACAGAGATCCTAAAGATACGTACTGAGCAAAATGAGAGCGAACAGTACTCGCGTCTTGCTAACATGGAATTGCACGGACTACCGATCTCTCCGGGAGAAAACCTCGTAGCGTCTATAGCCGAGCTCGCGAGTAAGCTGTCTATTGCTAAGACATTCCAGTGTTCTGACATTCAGGAAGTACATCGCTTGCCAGGCAGGCGCGACGGGATTCCACCAGTCCTAATCCGATTCTCTTCAGTCAGTCTGAAGGAAGCCTGGATGGCTGAGCATGGTGCCCTTCGTTTGCTGAGTCAAACAGGGGGCATCCCACGGCTCTACTTCAATGATAACCTGACCCGAGCGAACAAGGAGCTGTTTTGGCTAGAAAGACAGAAAGGCAAGGCTCAAGGCTACAAATTCGTATGGGTGAAAAGGGGAAAAATATTTGCCAAGAAGAGCGAGGGTTCGGACCTCATCCGTGTCAACCAGATAACGGACATCGAGAGCATTGTATAGGCCCCTAATGAATTTTGCTCAAGTGTCAGATTTTCCCAGACTTCGTAATTTTTTTGAAGACTCTCTAGACTCATCGTGCACTGTAGTCCATGTTAATATCAGGAGCCTTCGAAAGCATTGGAATGAATTCAAAGTAATATGTAGTAATATCAACACTTCAGTTGACGTTTTTGTTCTCTCCGAAATTAATATTGCAGCAGAAATGACAAGTCAGTTTTCTATGTCAGGCTATAACAGCACGTTTACCACTCGGCCATGTGGCAGAGGGGGTGGGATTGCAGTCTATGTTCGTGATAACTGGTCCGTCAATAACCTAACGGTTACGTTCAATCACGCCGAATGTATTGCGCTCAATATCACAAATGAACTTAGCTCGATGTGTTTTTTAGCAATATATAGGCCTCCATCAGAACACGTACGCGATTTTTTGGATGAACTAGATAGTACTCTTCGGCAGTTGTCCACTTATGATCAATTATGCATTCTCGGCGATTTTAACATCGACATTTTGACCCCTTAAAGTCTTCAGTATGCACTTATCTCAACACTCTTTCTGGTAACGGGATTAGCAGCTTGATAAATGCTCCGACCCGTGAAGAAATTCTTTCGCGTCGGTTGGTCGTCTCATGTATAGACCATATCAATCTCCGAACTTGTTCAGAAAGAGTCCACTCAGCAGTTATTACACAGAAGCTTGCGGATCATTACTTTATTTCATGTCGGTGGTCCAATGTTAACCCTTCCCCGCAATATAGCTTACTGGGCACAAGAACATCTGTTATTGACACCGCTAAATTTGATCGTCTTGTTTCTTCCTTCGACTGGAATGGCTTCCTTCAATCAGTTAGTTCCACGGACATATACCAAAAGTTCGCTCATGTCATTAATATGTTTTACGTTTCCTCAAAAAAAGAAATTTGCATTAAAGGACGTCGGCCTAATCACTACTGGTTGAATGCAGACATTTTGGCGGCAATAGCGGAAAATAATAACTTGTGGGCTCGATATAGGCGTTCGCCTAGTAATACTGTACTTAAATCGAACTTCCAAATTTGCAGAAACATGGTAA
This sequence comes from Ixodes persulcatus, assembly GCA_013358835.2. Classification (NCBI taxonomy): domain Eukaryota; kingdom Metazoa; phylum Arthropoda; class Arachnida; order Ixodida; family Ixodidae; genus Ixodes; species Ixodes persulcatus. Next base: position 393,483 of record JABSTQ010010204.1, read on the forward strand.
ATGCTATGATTCGCTCGGCAAAGCGAAAGTGTTTTCATAAACAATTTTCAGAGTCTCGCTCGAACATGACACAGACTTGGCATCTCATCAATGAGTTTCGTTGCAACCCTTCTACAAGTTCTGTTGATAACGTTTTGAAAAAAAACTTCAGTCCTAATCTTTCAACTGTTGTAAGAGATTTCAACAGTTTTTTCGCAACCTTTTCTGGTAAAAGCAGAGATTCTTCCATCACTTTCGACAATGTCGTCACAGCTTCTGCTTTTCTTCCACCGCTGAATGATGTCGACCTTCACTCGTTGCTGTTTAGTTTCAAGTCCTCCAAATCTCCAGGCATTGACGGCATCCGAGTTTCCGATCTTCGCAGAAATTTTGAGGTTATCAAGCATGTATTGCTTTATATGTTGAATGGCTTTATTGAGAGTTGCGTTCTTCCAGATGAACTAAAAACCGCTATTGTAAGGCCCTTATACAAAGGAGGCGGAGCGAATAGGATTGAAAATTACCGCCCAATTTCTATATTACCAATTATTGTTCAAATCTTAGAAAAACACGTATTCCAAGTTATGTCATCCTTTCTAGACGTGCATAATGTCCTCTCCCCTAGTCAGTTTGGTTTTATTCGGGGAAAAGGAACTCAACCTCTGCTGGAAGACTTTACAGATTTACTCTTTTCCGGTTTTGAAAGAAATCTGGTTAGCTGTGCCCTTTGTTTAGACGTATCTAAGGCGTTTGATACGGTCAGCCATTCAGTCCTCTTGAGAAAGCTGTGTAGCTACGGCTTTCGTGGCCCGTTTTTTTCCTTTTCTGTTCAATTACCTTATGAATCGCTCACAGCTTGTAATTGCAGCTGAGTCCCGCAGTCCGCGAACAATGTTAAGAGCAGGGGTACCCCAGGGCTCAATTCTGTCTCCACTTCTATATAATCTGTTTGTTAATGATATTTCAAAATCTCTCTCTGAAGTCAAGCTTAATCAATATACGGACGATACCGTAATAGTCACTCGACATATTAATTTTGAAAATGCCGCACGCTCACTACAGTGTGCTGCGACTTCACTCATGGATTGGTTTCAGCAAAACCTTATGGACGTTAACGTAAATAAGACTAAACTTATCTGTTTCCATAATCCCCTTAAATCGTGCATCTGGATTTCCCTTTTGTTTTACATCACTCAAAGTGTGTACCATGCAAGTGTGTTTCATTAGAATATGTTGAATCTGTCAAGTACCTTGGAATTTTATTTGACTGCGGCCTAACTTGGAATGCTCAGTTCATGTCACTTTGTGCAAAGCTAAGGAGTGTAAGTTGCCTTTTATATAACACCAAATCGCTTATGCCTTTTTCGGTACGTAAAATAATCGCCCACACGCTTGCATATAGCGTGCTAAGGTATGGGATTACAGTGTTTGGAAACTGTTCTGCTCAATGGCATGGTAAAATAGATAGCATTTTGAAAAATATTTTGAAAAGTGTATCTTATGGCTTGCAAATACCTGATGACAGTGACCTGTTTAATGTTTTGCAATTCCCATGTCTCAAAAGTCTGTTTACTCGAACTGTTGTCTAACGTTACTTCTGGTCTGATGATTTCAAAAGAGAAAACGTACCTACTCATTCCCTTCGTTTTCAAGAAAAATTTAAAATCCCTTTTGTCCGTACTCGATACGGTAGGAATACGCGAGAATATTATGTGCCTGAGACCTTTAACAATTTGCACTCTGAAATTCTGCAGGCTAACTCTTTAAGCCAGCTGAAGAAAAGTATGAAGCTTTATCTTTCTGGAGGAGAGATTACATAACAATGTTTATATTTAGTACATATGTATTTGTGTACATATTATTCATGTTTTGTGCACTCCTAACTGTTTATTCGCGTTTTTTAACGTCCACATAGCTTTATTTTTGCGAAATTGTGTACTGACTTTGTTCTTGGTCGTTTCACAGTGGTGTCTATATTTACTGCATTTCCATTTGTGTATATATTAGTCATCTTGTCTTGTGCACTCCTAACTGCTTTATTGTCGTTCTCTTTCCCGTTCTCTGCTTTATTTGTGCTAATTTTTTACTGACCGTGTTCTTGGACATTCCAACTCTGTTTGTTTTGTTTTTTTTGGGCGGCGTCACACAAGCCACTGTTGGCTTTGATTGCCCCCGCACTCCTGTATGAATTTATGAATGTTCCTGAATACAAATTATTATTATTATTATTATTATTATTATTATTATTATTATTATTATTATTATTATTATTATATTATTATTATTATTATTATTATCATCATCCCCATAATCATCATCATCATTCTCGCCATAAAAACAAAAGAACTCTTATGGGCACGAAGGCGGTGAGAACATGGGAATGATAGACTTCGTGCTGAGTTCAGAGAGGCGAGGAATCGAGCTAATGCTATCCTTCGATCAGCAGATAGGTGGCATTTCAAAGAAAAGTTTGAGAAGGCGGGACTTAGCTCAGCAGAGACGTGGTCATTTGTGAACACTTTTCATGGTTATCACCGTAAACGTTCTGTCGATGACGTCATTAAACGTAATTTTGGTTTTGACTTGACGAATATAGCCGAGCGATTTAGTTCATTTTTCGTTGCTCCCGTTCCCCAGGGTGTTTATGACACTGAGAAAGTAATGCAAATGAACTTTACATCTGCTTTTCCCTACTCTATGAATTAGGACGACGTGCGCTCTACGCTTTTCAGGATTAAGCCTACTAGGTCACCAAATGTAGACAGTATACCTGTTATGTCTCCAGCGAAACTTTGAACATCTAAAACATGTACTAAAACATGTACTCACTTGTATGCTTAACGGTTTTACTGAGTGGGGCGTCATCCCTAACGAGCGTAAAACTTGTATTGTTAAGCGCGATCTAAACCAACGCGTTTTTATGAGCGCGTAGGTCGTACGCTTCCCGAAAATTGCGTATTTCGTGACGTTTTTGCTGTTTCCGGTGCGCTTTCTGAGTCACAACCATGCGCGTTGGTTAGGACAGTGCTCTCTCGGGCCAGGGGAGAGCATCTGCCCCAGACGGCGAAGAAACGCGGAGCCGGAACTGGTGCCCTCCACCGATTGGCCGGGAGAGGAGTGCCCCACTACGTCACAGCGCGTTTTCCTGCGCGTTAAGACGAAGTTGAAATTATCTAACATTCTTTCGCGCGTCTGGAAGGCGCGAAGAATCAGCGCGGCGTCACAAAATACGTTATTTCCGGGAAGCGCAAGGCCTACGCGTGCAAAAAAGCGCGTAGGTTTGAATCGCGCTTTTGGCCGATCATCAAGGGCGGAGATTCCAGAAAAGTAGAAAATTACCGACAAATCTAAATTTCGCCTGTGCTGGAACATATTTTAAAAACACATATTTTGTACATCATGACTTTTTTCATCCACGAGTGTTCGCTCTTATCATATAGACGGTTCGGGTTCATTTCCGGAAGCAGTACTCAGCTGCTCTTAAATGGCGTAGCTCATGACGTGCACCTTGCTTTTGAGGAAAACATGCTTTCTTGCGCCGTTTCCCTAGATGTTAGCTAAGCCTTCGACACGGTCAATCATAAGGTTTCGTTAAAGGGGCACTCAAGTGGTTTTTGAGTTCGTGTTTTGATGATGGCAGCTGAATTTAGACCCCCTACGTATCCCTAAAAGCCAAAAAGTGTAGTCATACGGTGATTATTTCTTTAATAAAAATGTAATTGAAGGCCGCCAAACCTCGGATCCACCCGAAAACGAAACCACTCTCATTGGTCCTCGCACGCTTATCAAAAGGATCTCGGGCCAATGGCGTTGGACGACGTTCCGTCGCGCAGTGATCCCGAGGTAGCCGCATCGGCCGAACCTCTTTGTTATTCGAGCTTCGATCATGGCGGAGTTCTCTACGCTCGAGGACCTGAAGCCGTTAGAGGTTGAAATTCTTCGGCGGACAGCCGACCTGAGGATGATTTCCTATGACACCACTTCGACGGGCGATGTGGACGATAGCAGCGCTTCGGAGTCATGTTCGGGTTCCGAGGACGGCGAAACGCAGACCTTTTCGGGCATTCGATTTGCGGTTGGGGCAAGTCGTAACCAAACCAACGTTTGACATCGCAGCGTTACCTCTGGTACGTGATGTCAAACGATGTCGCCACGTTGCCTTTCGCCTCGGGAGGACGGGGGAAAGGCTGGTTCAGACATGTGCAACGAGCGCGTACCTACGACTGCGTTTGTTGCGACCGGAACGACCGCTCTGCGCCGCGCGTACACACACCTGCAACCACTACAACAAGCGCAGCGGGTCGTCAGCACGGCGACCGCTTCTATACGCGGCCGTCAGCTGTTTCAGCGGCCCCTCTAAAAAGGGGACGCACTGCTACTCAATGCCGTAACCGAATATAGACAGACAGTTGTCTATAGCCTAAAGCTTTATTATTATTTTTTCTTGATAGGCTTGCAGGGTACAGTGGATGAAAAAAAAAGAAAATAAAAGATGCAGTACGCCGTTTTGGACGATCACGACTCTAATACACGACATTGCAATAGTACAAATATCGCCACACGTCTTTTCTACGATTAAAAAAGACAATGTAATCTTAGCAGCGATATAGCAACGTAGAAATATGATTTCGGGATCAGATAGACGTTGCGAGCGTTCAGGATTGCTAACACTAATCACTTCTCTCCGGTGATGAAAACGCGTGAAAATTCGCATCCTTTATACGGTACGCGCCAGTAATACCTTGAACTTGAGCACACGCATGAAATGCACCAAATAAGAAATCCGGGCGATGTTCGAGGACACAAATGCTTAAAAAGCACCACTGTAGTCGAAGTAAACAAACACGACGGCACGGGCGTTTCTGCTGTCTTGAGAGTGCCGCCACGACATCGCCGCACGAGTAGGTGGATCTTCCCTTTTAGTACGTGCTGGGTTATCATAGCGACACACGACGAAAATTCACAGTCAAGGATAGCGCTTTTACGCGGAACGATGAGCTTTCACCACGCCGTCCACGTCGACGACCACCACCGATGCCATGTTAGCCGGCCGGCCCGCGACCGACACGACCGGCCTGCAGCGCGCGCAGATACGTGCGCTTCCGCGCATCCCGGGGGAGCGGGAAATTCTCCCCCCGCGGAGGAAGGCAAGGAGAAAACTTAGTCCCTTGTTTGTGAAGCGATAGTTGCAGTATCGCGTATTCAAAACTAGAAATATTTTACGTCTTTTGAAATTATCGTGCACAACATATTTAAATGAACTGAAAATTGTTTCTTTAGCGAAACTTTACAAAGGCCGCCAAAATGTTCAAACATGCGATAATTTCATTGGTCTTCGCAAGTACAGAAAAGAGTCCGCACGTTTTTTATTCCTGCGTGATTAATAGGCGGTTCTGCCTTCCAAAACTGAAGATACACATTCACTGACACTTCCTTAACGCCATCGCACCAAAAAGTAGCTTCTCCAAAAATCAGACATGTACAAATTACTTAAAAAAGGTAGTTAAGTTAAGTTACTGAGTATCGACGCCAAAAGTAATTGAAGTAGAGTAGAAATTACACATTGTAATAGTAATTGAGTAAACTACTAACTACTGTAAAAAAGTAGCGAGTTACTTTGAAGTTACTTTCGAAGTTACTTTTTTGAGTTATTAGCAAATTAAATTTTGCAGAAAACAACTTTAAATAAGCAAAACATTGCGCTTCATGACGTAAAATGAAACAGTTTAGCGATTGGAGCAAAGTGGTTGGCCAATTGGACGCGAGTTTGGTTGATAGCCCGTCGGCCCGGTCGGCCATTAGGCCTCGCTGCAACCATCGTAGCTTTGGAATCGGGTTGCCATCATCGATGAATTTACCGGGCTTATCGGATTTTGAGCGCCGAATTCTGAAAAAGGAGTGCGGAGCTGGGCGTCGCACCGTACGAGGACACACCACGCAAGCGCCGCGTCTCTGCCTCAGTCCGCTTCGACAGCCGCGGAAGGATCGTCTCCCGCAACTCTGCCACCGGAGCCGCCTCGGCTGCCTCGGCGAGTAGGAGGCACTCCGCCGCTGGGAGGCGCGCATGAGCGACGAGGCGTTGTTTTCGCCCTTTTTGAACTTTGTTTTCGCCCTTTTTGAACTTTAATTTGCAACTTTATGAGCTCTATAAAAACGACTTTTTAGAGAAATAAGGACGGTTAACGTGTGATATACTTTATTCCGCTTCAAAATTTCTGGGACGGCTCTCGCCAATCACGAAACCCAGTGAATGTGACGTGTAGAGAAAGGGAGCGCCGTTATGCGCGCGCATTCGGCACCTCGCGGCGCAACCGTCGGAGGAGGTGTTTCCGAGTTGTCAAATTAAATTATGATGCGCTAATATTTTTAAACTCTTTCGTTGTCCACTGGGTTTCCGGGACCACTAGCGTGGAGAAACCGCAAAAAAAAGTAGACGCTCAAATACTGTTGGATGGCCCCTTTAAGAAAGCTTTGGAGGTGTTGTTTCCGTGGTCCGTTTCATTCGCTCTTGGCAAATCTGTTGGACGAAAGGGCCCAAGTGGTTTCCATAGATAAGGCCCAGAGCCCAGCGCAATTTCTCCCGGTGTCCCGCCGGGGTCGGTGCCATCTCTGTTTCTTTTTAATATCTATGTGAATGACTGAGCGTCTGTTGTTTCGGGATGTAGTGTTTATCAATACGCTGACGACATCTTGCTTGTTTCACGTCATGTCAATTTTAGTGGCCACTGGCCATTGGCCAATGGCGGGTGGCCATTGTCCAGTGGCCAGAGAAAGGCCAGTCATCAGCCAATGGCTGGCCACTGTCTGACCACTTTCTATAAGACCATTACCAGTCACTGTGCTGCTTGTCACCTAGCTGTGTTTTAAGATTCGTGTTTGTCCTTTGTACCGCTTGGTACCCTTCTCCACGGATTATTATCGTCATTTTTCTCCAACTTCTTAAACCTTTGCATTAATTGTACCGTCATCATAACCTTTAAATGCAGCCCGTTCACCCTTGTTCGTGTAAGACTGGTGGCAGTTGATAAAACCCGTATGCTCCACTGACCTCTAACTCCTGGTTAGCTCAGTTAGTAGCGCGCTCCATTATAAATAGATAAGTCCCTGGTTTGACACCAGGACCAGGCGGATTTTTTCGGTCGCGCACAAGTTACCTAGCTGTGTTTGGAGATTTGTATTTTTCCTTTGTCCCGTTTGTTTCCTTTCTTCTGGGATAATTATCGTCATTCATATCCAGCTCGCTTGCACCTTTGCATTAATTATATTATCAGAATAACTCATCCCAGTTTTTTGCATTACATTCTTTTGCCCTCCCCTCGCGCTTTTTTTTTCAATCAATTTATATGGCGTTACACTTATTTGCACACAAAAGGTTTTATTCTGAGACACTTATCAATTGAGCGTTGGGTGAAACTTCCACAAGAGATTCTTCCAATTTGCAGCGGTCACCCCGTCGTTTCTGCATTGTACCGATCCATTTCTTCATTTTATATATATATATATATATGATCTACATTCTGCTTTCTTAGCCGCCCTCTTTGATACACTCAATCCAAAACTGTGCAAAAACCAGCGTTCACATTTGAACCTATACACCGAAACAAGCGTTCCCTCCACACCACCCGAACGTCCCCCCAAAACTCCTCCAATAGATTTCGAAATTAGGGTTCAGCGATCGGGCCTTTATTTTCTCAACCCGCGTCTCACGGGTCCCTCAGCCCCCTCCGGCCATTTCCCCTTTCTCCCCTCTTCGGTCGGCGGGAGTGCGCAGGAACCGGAAGCCGGCGCGATCTTCCAGCGGTGCATCAATGCGCGAGATCTCAGTTCCCGTCTCGCGCAGCGAGCAATCTTACCCACCGGAAATCGTTTCCTTGGCCCTCGCCGTCCTCCGCCCACTTTTGTCTCTATCCCACAGGAGTGTCTTCGATTTACTTTCATCCACTTGGCTGCGACGGGCATCCGACCGTGAGAGATGGAGGCTCTTACGCGCGATTAAACGGGTTTCCGTAGCTACGGGACGGTTACCTCCAGAACTTAAATTAATCTTCGGAAAGAATTCGCAACGAAAATATCCCGTCGACCATTGAATAGTAGACGGAATAGCGCATCTAGTAGCGAGCTAACAAAAATAACTCTCTCCCCCCCCCTCAGATAAATTTAAGTTCCACTCGCGGCAACTTACTGTGCTTGAAACCTGTACAGCGTAGGGAATAAAGAGTGATGTCTTCAAATAAGTTCTTCCTCCTCCTTCCCGCTTGAACCAAAGCATCTAATAAATCTAAGCTCCAGAACATGTAATCTTCCCGGAAATTCAGCCAAGATCGCAAACTTACTACTCTATAGTCTATACTGAAAGCAGGTCGTTATTTTAACAGAAAGAAATGGTGAAAGGCAACTTAGGCAGCATAGATGACCGAAAACCGTCTGTCTGTCTTTTTAAGGGTAAAAGAATGTCTAAAAAAGCTTATATCCCTCTCAAGCTTCGAGCAGCTTCCGATATTGCGAAACTAATCTGCATTAAATACCACCCGTCCAGGACGAACAAAATAGAAATAATCGAGTCCCTCCAGCGCGACAAACATAACTTTTTGTCTGCCAACCAAAACAAAGCTTGCTTCCTGCAGATACGAAACATATTATGCAACGCGTCTTGTTCACTAGCGTGTTTCTAGGGACTCGTTAATGACTTTGGCGGGTCAGAATAAACTTCCTTTTCCAAAATGAAGCGCAACTCGCGTTCTCAAAGATAATGGGAGATCGCCAACAGGCAGAACCCGACATGCCCGCGAGCTGTCTTTTGTTTCCAAGCCTAAAATCGCCATGAAACATCGTCAAACATTATTATCGGTCCAATGATGTAGCGCCAAGTGTTACGAGTACCTTGTCAACTCGTTCATTCCTCCAGTTACGCGTGATGAAAGTACGTACGCGACTAAATTCCAGGTCGAAAAGCCCACTGAAGACAAGTCGTCCCATGGGCCGAAGGAACGAAACAATGACGCTCACCGGCCATGGCCACTTTGCCCGTGTTGGCACTAGGCTCCTTCCATCCATAAGCTGACAGTGCGGAGGGAGCTACACGCTCGCCGGATCAGTCAATTACCTGCCTTTCATCACCTGAGCCTACTATCCTGGCGTCGGTGTAGGTAGGAAGCGCGATTACGTGGAGAAAGATGGACGTAATAAAGGGCCAACTAGTACGAAGATTTCAACGCACTGTCAGCTTTTGGATACACGACGCATAGTGTCGGTCGGTCAGGTTAGGACATCGTGTACCTAGCAGTGGTCACGCCAGAACGTATCGAGACGCTAAACGTCCCGCATGACCAATTTTCTCGACACAAAAAAAAACTGGCGTTCACAACAGGCCCATGCATTGTGACAGTCATACTAGGATAATTATCACGGAAGCAATAAAGCAAAACACACCACCCTTGGGTGGCTACTCAGTTAGTAACTTTCTCGGCGTTCTAGTATTCGAAATGCATATTTATTCACCTTTCAGTATCTATACAACATTTAATTTTTGAAATTAACATGGATAGTGGGCACGGGAGCTTTCTTGCGAATGCCACGCCTGACCCCACTATGTTCCACTTGTTGCAGCTCCCGCTCGCATGCGTCATCTTCGGCTGCATCTTTCCTTCGACTGCCGTCAGCAACACCACGGATCTTGACCCTGTCATCGTTACGCCACCAAGTTATCCACGGGAGCTGTTTCCACCGCCGCTGCTGTGCACAAGCCATCTGCATTTCCGCACCGTCCCCAACCCTGAAGCGGATGTGTCGTCATCGGGCTGCGCAGTGGCCTGTCTACAAATACTGAGCGCCGGCCGTCGTCGCGTCAGTGGGCACGGGAGCTTTCTTGCGAATGCCACGCCTGACCCCACTATGTTCCACTTGTTGCAGCTCCCGCTCGCATGCGTCATCTTCGGCTGCATCTTTCCTTCGACTGCCGTCACCAACACCACGGATCTTGGCCCTGTCATCGTTACGCCACCATGTTATCCACGGGAGCTGTTTCCACCGCCGCTGCTGTGCACAAGCCATCTGCATTTCCGCACCGTCCCCAACCCTGAAGCGGATGTGTCGTCATCGGGCTGCGCAGTGGCCTGCCTACAAATACTGAGCGCCGGCCGTCGTCGCGTCAGTGGGCACGGGAGCTTTCTTGCGAATGCCACGCCTGACCCCACTATGTTCCACTTGTTGCAGCTCCCGCTCGCATGCGTCATCTTCGGCTGCATCTTTCCTTCGACTGCCGTCAGCAACACCACGGATCTTGGCCCTGTCATCGTTACGCCACCAAGTTATCCACGGGAGCTGTTTCCACCGCCGCTGCTGTGCACAAGCCATCTGCATTTCCGCACCGTCCCCAACCCTGAAGCGGATGTGTCGTCATCGGGCTGCGCAGTGGCCTGCCTACAAATACTGAGCGCCGGCCGTCGTCGCGTCAGTGGGCACGGGAGCTTTCTTGCGAATGCCACGCCTGACCCCACTATGTTCCACTTGTTGCAGCTCCCGCTCGCATGCGTCATCTTCGGCTGCATCTTTCCTTCGACTGCCGTCAGCAACACCACGGATCTTGGCCCTGTCATCGTTACGCCACCAAGTTATCCACGGGAGCTGTTTCCACCGCCGCTGCTGTGCACAAGCCATCTGCATTTCCGCACCGTCCCCAACCCTGAAGCGGATGTGTCGTCATCGGGCTGCGCAGTGGCCTGCCTACAAATACTGAGCGCCGGCCGTCGTCGCGTCAGTGGGCACGGGAGCTTTCTTGCGAATGCCACGCCTGACCCCACTATGTTCCACTTGTTGCAGCTCCCGCTCGCATGCGTCATCTTCGGCTGCATCTTTCCTTCGACTGCCGTCAGCAACACCACGGATCTTGGCCCTGTCATCGTTACGCCACCAAGTTATCCACGGGAGCTGTTTCCACCGCCGCTGCTGTGCACAAGCCATCTGCATTTCCGCACCGTCCCCAACCCTGAAGCGGATGTGTCGTCATCGGGCTGCGCAGTGGCCTGCCTACAAATACTGAGCGCCGGCCGTCGTCGCGTCAGTGGGCACGGGAGCTTTCTTGCGAATGCCACGCCTGACCCCACTATGTTCCACTTGTTGCAGCTCCCGCTCGCATGCGTCATCTTCGGCTGCATCTTTCCTTCGACTGCCGTCAGCAACACCACGGATCCTTGGCCCTGTCATCGTTACGCCACCAAGTTATCCACGGGAGCTGTTTCCACCGCCGCTGCTGTGCACAAGCCATCTGCATTTCCGCACCGTCCCCAACCCTGAAGCGGATGTGTCGTCATCGGGCTGCGCAGTGGCCTGCCTACAAATACTGAGCGCCGGCCGTCGTCGCGTCAGTGGGCACGGGAGCTTTCTTGCGAATGCCACGCCTGACCCCACTATGTTCCACTTGTTGCAGGTGTGTAAACGCTATTCCTTGTATTCTAAGAAATCTAGCAACCTGTGCCTCCTAGTGCTCCCGTGCCCAAGTGTCCTTTGCTGCATAATATGTGACTCCTTGACCTTGATTCGTGCACTGTTGCAGCTCTCTGGCGATGTTGAATCCAATCCAGGCCCAGATACTAAGAAACAACCCCAACTGGTCGAAATTCTTGCCATTGTTAAAAAAGATTGAGGCCAATTCTTCTAAACTTGAAGAAGGTCAGAACTCGATTAGGCGCGATGTCAAAACTCTTCTTGAGAAGCAGGCCCAGTTGGAGGGCTCACTTTCTGCCATTAAAACGAAAATTACAGCAATTGAGGCTGAGCTTGAAACCCTTTCCGAGACTAGAGCCGAGGTAACTAGCATTCGGAGTGCACTCGCTGATCAAGTAACGGCTACAGCGTCATTTTTATCTCGGAGTAACGATCTGGAAAACCGATCCCGCCGCTGCAATTTGCTTTTTCGCGGCATAACCGACGTCCAAAGAGAGTCATGGGCGATATCTGAACAAAAAGTACTCAAATTCGCCGAAGAGAACCTTGGTATTGCTTTACAAACTTCTGACATTGAGCGTGCGCATAGGATTGGCACATTTCAAGAAGGGAAAAACCGACCCATAATAACGTGTTTTTCGTCTTTCAAAACTAAAAGTCAGTTACTACAGAATGGCTCTCGCCTCAAGGGCAGCTTATTTTCTATTTCAGAAGACTTTTGTGAAAATACACGGATCGCGCGCCAAAACCTTGTTACTTTTGCCAAAAGACAGTCTTTACCTTTCATGCTTCGGCTAGATAAGCTTCACATTGGCACTGAGACATTCATATATGATTCCCAGACAGAAACCGTAATAGAAATGTTGAGATAAGGGGACGCGGGGAGTGCTACTGATATCGCGGGTTCCGAAAGTTTAATCAGTGTTTTGTATGCTAACGCACGTAGCGTAATGCCCAAGCGTGATGATCTGTCGTCTATTATTACCTCATGTGATGCTAACGTTGTATTGCTATCATAAACTTGGCTTCACTCTGACGTCGATGATAGTGAAATAATGCCAGACCATCCCCATTTCAATATTTATCGACATGACAGAGCAAACCGTCGAGGTGGTGGAGTCCTTATCGCTGTAGACAGAAGACTCACAAGTCAGAAGGTTTTGTCTCACAGTGCTCTCGAGATTGTTTGGGTTTCTTTAAGTTGTTGTTTTGGGTCCTTTTTGATTGGCGCATGTTACCGTCCTCCCGATGCTTCCCCCGAATTTAGTAACTTGCTTCGTGATGAACTGTCTATGTTGTCACTGAGTCATACCAACAAACCTATTTTTCTTTTTGGTGATTTTAATTTTCCTGGTATAGACTGGAATGCTCAGACTACAAGTTGTTTTGGGGGATCAAGTGTGGACCGCGATTTCATAGACTTGTGTTTTTCTTTTAACCTCACCCAGTTGGTTTCCTTCCCTACAAGGATCACTGAAAATAGTTCAAATATTCTGGATTTAGCACTTGTCACTGATCCTTTTCTAGTTAAGGATTTATCTCCACTAGATGGCATTAGCGACCACAAGGCTCTTTATTGTTTTCTTGATATCAAACCATCAAAGTCGACGTGCATTTCTAAAAAGATACGTTTGTACCACAAGGGAAACTATGACATGATGAACGCCGAGCTCTCCGACTATTTTGTTTCTTTTAATGAAACCTTCGACTGCCATAACGCTGATGAAAATTGGCAAGCTTTTAAGACCAAATTGTTTGAACTTATTGAAAAATACATACCGTGCGCAACAATTCGAACCACCGCGTCTAAACCATTACAATAATTCCCTTCGTCGTGTATCTAACAAAAAGAAAAGATTTTTCAGGAACGCTAAAAAAAGCAAATACACCAGAAGCTTAGTCTAAGCATGCCACTTGCTCTTCTGAATATAAAAGTATGTTGAGGGAGTGTAAGCGCACATTCTTTCAGCACACTTTACCTAATGTGTTACTAAACAACCCTAAAAAATTTTGGAGCTTTGTTAATGAAAAACCACACTCAGAAATCAATCTAGTGAATAGCTCTGGTGATAACATATTGAATAGTGAATGTGCAAATATTTTAAACAGGATATTTTCTGACGCTTTCACCGTTTCTACACCCATTACTGGAATTCCTCTTGTTACAAAAAATTATTTTCCAATGGATACTGTTATTATAGACTTTCAAGGTGTAATTAGCATGATAGAATCCCTCAAAATGTCTTCATCATGTGGCATAGACGGTATTAATGCGAAGGTTCTAAGTAACACTAAATTTGCATCCGGCCTTTACCTCACAAAGATATTTCAGCAGTCCCTGGATACAGGTGTGTTACCTTCCGACTGGAAAATTGGTAAGGTCATTCCGGTCCACAAGTCCGGCAGTAAAACATCTCCACTAAATTATCGGCCGATATCACTCACCTGCATCTCCTGCAAGATCCTCGAGCACGTCATCTACAAGCACCTGATTAACTTCCTGGATTCCTGCAACTTCTTCACCAACGCGCAGCATGGCTTCCGGAAAACCTGTCTTGTGAGACCCAGCTACTTTTTCTCACTAACGACCTGTTTAAAAATCTTGACACTGGTTATCAAACTAACGCTGTTTTTCTTGATTTCGCCAAAGCTTTTGATAAAGTTCCACATAATCGCCTTCTCTTTAAACTTAGTTCGCTAAAGCTGGACCCTCCTGTTCTTCAATGGATTGAATCATTCCTTACTCATCGCTCTCAATTCGTTTTCGCTAACAGCACGTCCTCCTCTTTCTCTCCCGTTTCTTCCGGTGTTCCACAGGGAACTGTGCTTGGGCCCTTACTCTTTTTAATCTACATTAATGATCTCCCTCTTCACCTCTCGTCCTCTGTTCGTCTTTTCGCTGATGACTGTGTTGTTTATAGACTAATAAAAGACCCAGACGACCATATTGCACTCCAGAACGACATTAACAAAATTGCTGAATGGTGCCGCACATGGCAAATGTCTCTCAATATTAACAAATGCATGCACCTCTGCTTCACACGTTCCTCCTCCCAGCCCTTAAACTCTTTAACACTCAACGGCATTACCCTTCAGACTGTTGCACAGTACAAGTATCTTGGCGTCCATCTAACCACTAATATGTCCTGGAATGTTCATGTAGACAAGACAATATCCTCTGCAAACCGTTCACATGGCTATATCCGTCGCAATTTCAAGTCTGCTCCTTCTAACCTCAAACGTCTCCTTTACGTCACGCTTGTTCGCCCTAAACTAGAGTATGCTTCAGCTATCTGGCACCCCCATCAGGCTTTTCTAACCAACGCAATCGAATCTGTTCAAAATCGTGCTGCTCGCTTTATTCTTTCTGATTACTCTCGCTTTTCTAGTGTCACTGCAATGAAATCTCAATTAACTCTTCCTGACCTTTCCGTTCGTCGCAGAATTTCCCGTCTTTGCCTTCTTCATAAAATTTACTATTCTGAACCATTACGACAGTCTCTCCTCAGCCCGCCCAGCTACATTTCTGCAAGAGTGGATCATTCATGCAAGATCGCCCGTCCCAAGACCACTTCAGCAGCCCATCAACATTCGCTCATACCAGAAGCTATTGTGGACTGGAATGGTCTTCCCGATGACATCGTCACCATCACCGATAACGCGAAATTTAGAACTGTACTAACCAACCACTCCCCTCTATAATGCCCCTTGGGGCCTTGAGGGTAATTGTAAATAAATAAATAAATAAACACTACCTGCAAAAAAAAATGAAATATCTAATCAGCTGCACTCATTTGGTGCTTACTTTTAAAGTACCGAATGAATCGAAATTGTCTAAATCAAATAAATAATATTGTTTTTTCGTAAACAAAATTCAAATCACAGCGTTTCTTAGGGTTTTGTGAGCGTTGGCATTAATTAGCTTTGAGCTCAGTCGGCTTCGGTAAGCGAAGTTTTTTTTAATTTACGCCAGAGTCGCAACGACCTGACGTTTCGCGCGATTGTGAAGTAATGAGGTCAAACACCTGGCGCAAACATTGAGGTCACTGCAAACGAACCAGGTGCAGGCAAGCTAGAGATAGCGAAGGGCCAAACCCAACAAATAAAACAAAGCTCGTTGACCTAAGCTCCGAAAAGGCGGTATTGAACACCGCGGAACACAATTAACGCGAACACCAGATAGTTTCCTTTTTGCTTTTCACTGATAGGTTGTAGCGATCAACAGAGAATTAGAACACCTATGTCTATGCCCGGGACAAGGGCATGTCATACCGATGATAATTTGTGTTACAAATTTACAGTTGTGACAAAGCATAAATGGCAATCTTTTGTTGGGGATAATTTTGGCGTTCTCTGTATCGGCAGCTAAAACGTCTAATTTGAGTCCACGAACGTTTCAACTAACTGAGTATCATGCACATACGGAGCCACAAAAACTACAACATACCTTTTTCGGTTGTATTAGGGAAGGCACGAACGCACTATAGAAATTGTGGAAGTTGTATTCTTCAATTCACAAAAACTTTAAAGTGGCCACCCCGAAATAATAACAGGAAGCGCTTCAGCACTGTCCCAAAACGAAAATCTAAAAGTATAAAGTCACGTATAATGTACATATAAAAAAAATACCGATTTAAAAATGAAGTAGGCACATTCCGCCAAAACGTAGAATAAATAAAAATGTATAAATTACGCTTTTGATTATTGAAAAAAAAAAACGGATATACATATTCGTTGCTCCCGACATAGCCACACGCAACCAAAATCGTCCACCCAATGAAAACGAAAACAAAAAAAACTTTCCCCTCTCCGCGGGATACGACCTTCAACCCCACGCAAAACAATCGCTCCTCAGAAAAGATCAGGGGTAGAGCCAGAAAGGGGGTGGTGAGGTAGAAGAACGTAAAGCACGTGTGGGATATTTCTTCGAATGAACGGGAGTCTCTGAGTCTGGCCCTCGAATGAAAACGTAAGCAGGACGCACAAAACCACGGCGGGACGATGAGCCGCCTTTTTTTGCATTTTTCTTAATTTGTTTTAATTAATTGCTTCCTCTGTCGAGACCAAAGCGACGCTACTGCACAATGTACTAGCGAAAAAGAGAACAGGTCGAAGTGCACCCTTTCGGTAATGCGATGAAATCAACATCGGGGAACATTCTTTGCGGAATGTCTGAACACGTAATTTTGGAAGCAGCGTAAAATATATAAAATAGAGTAAATCGCCTGTAACGCAAACGTTTCGCCAGTCGCCTGTTTCGGTTTTGTTGATAGGAAATAAGAAATCCCAAATATAGCGGCCGTTAATCGCTCTGCGCTTGGGCAATCGAGTGACCGCCTTCGGAGAATACTATACACTGCGTGACACTTTTCGACGAAAACATTACGCTTTATCTCGTCTTGCGCGTGTAGGCAAGCCTCGAAAGTACACATTTACTTGTCCATAATTGCGCAGATCATAAGCAAAACCCACCAGGTGCCTACACCTTCGGGGCGTTTTCACCCGTCTCCGAATCAGGGGGGGAAAAAAAAAATCGGCAGTCGCAGTTGTTGGGCTATCTCTGTTACAACCGGAGACGATTGCAGTGATTTCGAGAAAACGCTGTTCTAGGAAAAAACGCCAATTTAGGCTTTTTTTTTTAAGAGAAATGTGGCTGCAAAACAGCGATCAACAGCTAAATCACGTGATATAAACCGAGAGTTCGACAATACAGCAAAAAAACATAAACGATGTCTTTGCTTTGTTCATGTTTTGTGTGTCAATGCAAAGCCTGGTGATGTATTTATTTATTTTAACATACTGCCGCTGGCCGTGAGGCCAAAGTAGTTGTTTAGGCATTTTAAAAATTCACGCTTATTTAAGTGACAAAAATAATTTCAAGAAAACCCCACACCTTTTTGCTATTTACAGCAACCGTAGATAAGCAGTTTCATTCGTCCATACATTTAACAAAAGAAAAGAGTTTTTAAAAGAATCTGTGTTATAGCGATGAGCCATAATAGTTTTGTTACGTCTTGTTTCAGTTAATCATGTCGTTTTACACCTGAGACTCTGCTGCAGAGAAGGAAAAAAAAAACTTTTAGTCGAAGGAACACGACACAGGAGAACAACAGAAGGGCGGTGTTGTCAAAGTTGCCCAATTCCGTAATTGTCAAACACCCTGATACGGTGCTTCCTTTGTAGTATCTAAATTTCAAGGCCACTGTGTTCGCCGATGTACTGTTTGGCTGTATCGGAGCTTGGTCCGGGTCCACTTGACTGTGGGGTAGACAGTTTTTGGTGTCAGCGGTGTGGGTGGGGTGCCCTCTTTAATAAGGATTGTGTGGAAATAAATTTTGCAACCTTGTTTAGAGACGGTGTTATGGCCCTTCTTTGATCCTACACTCTAAAAAATGCCTGCGCGCCTACTTACCCGCAAAACACTCGAAGAGCCAATCTCTGCGATCCACGAAATCAGCTCAGCGAATGATGAAGCGGAACATCTGTTTAGACTTTAAAATTAAGACTGCGCTGTGACATTACGCAATGCAAGCGTGACGTTTTGCATTGCGTAACGCCACAGCGCAGACTTCATATTTAGGTCTAAGCGGATGTTCGGCCTCATCATTCGCTGAGCTGATTGTGTAAATCACAGAGATTGGGTCTTTGAGTGTTTTGCGGGAAAGTGGACGCACAGTCTTTTCTTAGAGTGCTTGACTTAAGGTTATTTTCATTATGATCGTCCATCAGCTCGCCTGCACAGTAACTCTCATTACAGAAAGGAGCGCCTCAAAGTCAGCTAACTGGTTTATTTCACGAGCACCCTACATATACCCCCCATCCACTCTCAACCCCCTTCTACGCAGGTATCTCCTTTGTTGAAAGCACTTTCAAATACAAAGCGCATACACATTCACAAGAGCAAAAAAGGTCCAACCCACAAACAATCCCATGATTATCAACCACATTCTACGAAAAGATTTCTTTTGTTGAAAACATTTTCAAAAACAAATAACATATAAGATAACAAATGTGTGTAACTGTGTAAAGAGTTATCTGTCTTTTCAATATTAGTATTCGGGTCACTGACAGTTGTTCTAAAGAGTTTATCTCAATATCAGGCCTACCCCAGGAATCAATTCTGGGTCCTCTGTTGTTTTTAATTTTTAGAAATGATATATCGTCATGTGTAAAAAATAAAACAAAAAAAAAACGTTAAACTGCTTTTATTTGCTGACAACATCAAGTTGTTCAAGAGTGTTCATTGCCTTTAGGTTGTGATTTGATACAACATTATGTGTGTAATATAGCACAGTGGTGTAAACAAAATCAGTTATTTCTTAATACTTAAAATCAAAAGTGATATTTTTGTGCAGACGACGTGCGATGATTAAGGACAGTTATCATCTTGAGGAAAAACCGATTGAACGTTTGTCACTTGTAAGGGATCTTGGTGTGTTAATTGATTGCGGATTAACTTTTAAAAATCATGTCTCTTTTGTTGTCGGCTCTGCAGAACGTTCTGGGAGTTGCATTGCGTTTGAGCAAGCATTTTAGGAAGCCCCATTGTTTGATGCATTCTTTTAGTTTTTTAGTGGTTTCAAGGCTTGAATTTGCTTCTGTGATTTGGAATTCACCACCTGTAACTCAGGCTTTAATTATAGAACGAGTGCAAAAAGATTTGTTCGAAATGTTTATGATAGATGGATTGGACGACGCGTGCATTATGACTATGAATGCTTACCAACTAGATTTTCGCTGAAGATTTTATCCTACAGAAGAACAGTTCGTGACTTCGTATTCCTGCATAATATCATAAAGGTGTCATTGATTCTTCGTGGTTTATTAGTAAAATCGATTTTCATGTTCCTTTCTGCCCAACGGGACCGTTCACCTGTTTTGAAATTTTTTCACCATGGAGTATGTCACCCCGTTCTCGTTTACAGACATTATAGCACAGCATTGTGTCCCCTCAAGTTGACATCCACCACACCCCTTTCTACATATCGCTCTCAGTTGGACGAACCTTTAGTCGCATCATAGCGCGTCAGTGTATATGCATATGTACTTTTAATATGAGTAGGATTATTGATTATGAGTTTCCATTTTTACGAGTTGGTGCCCCAAAGAGAATGCCGTCTGGTAGTTTTAGGGCAACCGAAAAAGAAAGATTAGTATTAGATTATTATTATATACACTTACAAGAGACCACTGGCTCAAACCCACAATACAGTGCCCTTATCGTCAAGGACGACGGGAAAGGGTTCCGGGACCTACATTTGGGTGACCTCGTGAAGAAGTCACCCAGATTTTACGTTATCGAAGTTGGCATATATTACAACCCCTTTCGAGAACGTTGCTCAACAACCACGGTCTTTTCAGTCTGCCAGTTCTACATCATCTCCGTGGCTCGCTAACCTCGCTTTCAAGCAGCGAAAATGTTCCTCGACCACTTCCACCAACCGATCGCAAATCCCTTATTCAGATCGCATCAAAATGAGCTTGCGGAATGCAGTGACGCGTGCATCGAAGCAAAGCGACAGTGAGTCGAGATGAAATAAAGCTTGCACCGCTTTACAGGAATCGGGGAATGTCCGCCGGATTATGGGGAGCTTACCGGAAGGAAAACGTCGAGGCCCTGTCGGATTTTCCAGAATCCCCAAAGCGACGGTGGTTCGCTCTTCCACCGAGTTCGCGGGCGTCTGGAAACAACACAAAGCCAATCACAGGGTCCAGCCGCCGCTCTCCTAGACCGCGATAACATTGAAAGACGTTTTACCCGGACGGCATTTGTCTGACAAGCCAGCTTCCACGAAAGGTTTGAAGTCCCCAGTTCTTTGTATAATTGTCACGTTAAGTTAACTGTCTTCGGCGTTCGCTCTCTTCGGAGTGCAAATGTTAGGGACTTCAACTCGGTTTCCTAAGTAATTCCACCTCCAAGGGAGTGCAGATGCTTTGTGCATAAACTTCCGTTCAAATACGAGCGCTTTGAATGACAAAAAACGTTGGTTGCCTCGACGCATTACACCTTGATTGCAACATCTAAGATGATACCTCATTCAAATCTAGATATTCTTGTTTTAGGCAGAATAAACACTTGTCTTATTGTGACTTGTATATGACTATTTTTGGCATCTCGTCTATAGGACCATTTGCATCACCACGATATATTAATGGCAATAAACTCAGCATAACTAGCTTTCATATCTCATTTAACCGCAAACACTAACGCCTGGAGCTTCTATACGTGAACTGTTCCTCCAATTTGAACTAACACAAACACTAATTCAAAACACCGTCCACCGTCACTACTTCATACCAAACCATATTCACATAGAACATTACACATGGCTCTGAAATCAATGAGTATTTTCACAACAATGTAATACAGTTGTTTGTTCTGTGGTTTTTCTCTTTTTTTCTTTACACGAGGCATACGTTAATTTGGTTTAAGCTGTTGTTATTTTGCTTTAGCTCCTTTGCCAAGAGAGGATACTTTGTCAAGCCAAATATTGTTGGCTTTTTGTCTGCATAGCGGCGTCAATATTAGCATATCTTCTACTATGAAATGGTTGATTGGGTAATTAATTAATTGATAGAGTTCACAATCTTTCCAATCGGCCCCATTTTTTAGAAAAAGAAATATATAATTGACTCCATTGGTCGAAGGGGCAACTTTTCCCCATGCAATGTGGCCAACCTAAAAGTTAGTGTAGCAACCAAATTGTCGGAAAAAACTGTTTTTTTATTCTTTTTTTATGTTTTCTTTTATTGAAAAAAAAATGTTCGGTTCAGAACGAAACAAAGATACTCCGTAACGTCCTAATGGTTCGTGTTTGCTATCTAAGAAAGTTCGAAATCAAAATTAAAAAAAAGAAAAACGAAACGTTTTAGTTTTATCAAAAAGTACGTAATTAAAAAGCATTAGTAAGTGTGCTCTCATTGCAACGATACAAAATTGAAGAAATCGGGTAAAAGACACCGAGAGATTAAACGGCCCAAGGCAACGAGCATGACTCTCAGGAACAGCACGTCATTGAGCGTATACTCGGTAAAATGCGAGACCTCTTTTCCGATAAAATAAACTTCAGCGTCGAGAGTGCTTGCTCCACACGGAACTGTGTGGGTGTGTATGGTATATCAGGGGATACTTACGCTAAAGTGCACAGTCACGATTAGCGTTCCTTTCGTTCTTGCCAAAATGTGAATACATTCGTGGTTCGTGGAAGGTATGGCGCCTCATCAGGCATTTCGAGCAGGCATGTTATGTCCAGTGAGGTTAGCTCACTTATCCAATGAAAGTGTGTGCCAAAATCAGCACGCACTTTATTTTGCTTCCTCTGGAGAGCAGAAGACACTGAAATACCTGAACTTTTCCCCCTGAACCGGAGACCAATAATAAAACACTTTCGGCTTCACTCCAGAACAAAATATTAAGCAATGTTTTGCTTACGTTTACGTTCCGTACCAAAGTATCGTTATTTTGTTTTTGGTTTTATTTTTGTTCCGCTCCGACACCTTGATTGTAACTTCTTTCATATACAAAACGTTCCAAAATAATGACAAAATAAAGCTTTTTTCTTTACTTCTTTAATATTTATTTCAACAATGTGTGGACGATCAATGACAATTACAAAACCAACTTATCATTATTATTCTTGTCTTTATTTCGTTGCTACATGTTCCTTTCCCATTGGTTTTTCCTTTTCCTTTTGATCTCCTTTAAAACGTCCAACAGCAAGAAAAATACGATCGCCCTTATTCGTGTGTTGTGGCTATACACATGGCTCTGAAGATACAAACATCCACGTCTATAAAACGCACGCGAACAGCTCAGGACAGTTCCGAGGAAGAACACAAGAAGGCGTCATGTACAGCATTTATTTTGCTTTTTGCATTCGACAACAAACCGGTAGTACCATAGTACAACCCCGTCTGTAGGCACACGCGGAAGCAAACACAAAAGAAGAAGTGCCGTTATACCCTTTTCAAAGATGACTGAAAGATTTCCAAGCAGTGGAAATGCCTGACAAGGCTGTTTGTTTTTTGCATGTTTGTGCGCAAAAATGCGTGTTTGTTGATGCTGCTTCTAACTTAGCTCATTTTGGCAAACCCGGTCGATGTGTCCCTTCCAAAAACGTCTTTGCGGCGGTACGAACCTTCCAAGAGTTGACCAGATTAAGTGACAAATCCTGTTACTGCGAAGAGACAGGATTGTGGAGAACCAGTGAAGCATGCTCTTAGAGCATCTTTCAGAAAGGTTTGGAATTGAATCAAGTTTTCGGCGGGATGAGTTTCGTAGAAGACAAAGGTACGGCGCGAACCGTCTACAAACGTGCTTTCGACGAGACTCAAGGAATGTCACTCCAGACACTCCCTACTTCCGGTAACCTCCGTGCGAAACGTGATTAGGGATTGTGGAAATTACCTTCTATGCTACCAACTCAACCGAGGCGCCTTTGTATCGACAAGCGGAGTCTTTTTTTTTTTTTTTGTTTATTGGTTTGCGCAACAAAAGCGTTCTGTTCTATAGGTGGCTCAACGAAGTGTCGCAGTTCCAATTGACCATCACTCTTCATGTAACATGTGTTTTTGAGTGTCAAATCTGCTGCCAATGTTAAAGGATCCCAGAACCAGTCAAGCAGTTTATTAACAGCTTCTTGTCTGGAGATCCCTCCAGTTTTCTGGAAAATAGAGATTTGATTTGATTTGATTAATTGTTATTAAACTCGAGTGAATGGTGAACCGGAAAAGGTTTTGTCTCGGGAAAGCTCACTAGCTTATTTTTGAACTCAATACTAAGGCTATGATTGCTTCAAAAAAAGAAAATGGGAGTCGAAACATAATCTAAGTTTAGAAAGAGTTATATACATAAAGACAGGAGACGGGACAACACATCTGTTGTCCCGTCTCCTGTTTTTACGTATATAACTCTTTCTAAACTTAGATCATTACTAACGCGCTCACCAACAAGTATATGAAACATAATGTTTGTCTTCCATCAAAGGACTATTTTAAATGATCAATTAGAACCATATAATTGTTCGTAAACGCACATATGGTTATATTATGACATATATTATTTTTGTTGTTTCCACCCGTCTCCTCTTTTAGGTTGAATTGTCAAATTGTCTTTGCATCAAGTTGGGAGCAAGGTGATTTCTTGATTTGTTTTTTTTCTGCGAATGCATTTTGTAGAAGACGAGGCGCGTTTTTTGCTTGCTTTAGCAAACGAAGTGTCTATGAATTCATTGTTTGCTCCCTCCGTGTGAGGTAAATTATATCTTGCTCTCACGATAACTTTATGAAATGACCGTCGCAATATGCAAACTCCAAATCGTGACCATCAGAATACGGCGTGGAAGTTGGTCTGTTCCTTGCGCACCTCGTGCGTTTGTTTACTCCCCAAATGCGTCCACGTGCGTTTGTTTCCCCCGACCTGAATCAATGACTGTGCACGCTGGTCTGCCTTGTCATCGTGTGTTCCCTACGTGTTATCTATAGGGTGTCTTAAGTAACCAGGCTTGACATAAAATAGACCGTAAACATCGGCGCCTGCATATAGCAATCTAAACTTTTCGTCAAAGGTGCATTTCACAGGTCGGCTGGATCCTGTAAAATTACAAAGCGTAGCTTCCTTTCTGTAAAAACTAAGGGCCAAAAATCGTGCCAGGCTCAACGGCGGACGGCAACGCAGACAACCGAGTCGAGTGGCGGGGTGTGATTGGCACATGTATTGATAGATGGCGTGGTGAGCAGCGTTGGAATACAGTTCCTGTATAGGCTCCCCACGGGAGCCAGAGTTGCGCGTTCATCCCCATAGCGCAGTCTTTCCTGCACGGCATGTTGATCCCGCTCGTCACGTGACTGAATTCGGCGAATAGCGGCGCCGCGCGTTCGAGGCGCGTTTAAAAGCAGGGGCACGTATACGCCGGGGCGCGTGCAACGTTTACTTCCCTGCACGGCACTTGATGTGGCTCCTCACGTGATCGGATCTCGGCGAATAGCGGCGCGGCGGCACGTGGAAAACAGACGCGCAACTCTGGCTCCCATAGGGGGCCTATACAGGAACTCTATGTCGGAAGGTGTAGCCGACCAGCGAAAGAACGCAGACGACACGCAGACGAAATCCGACGGCAGTAAAAGCACCGCTGCTATGCAAACGCGTTTATTTATTTTACTTTATATTTTGCTGTCGTTGTCCGGAGTTTTTTTTTTTTTTTTAAACCAAACGTACATAACATGAAATATTCTATTTATTTTATTAGACTACGGTTATCACGAGCAGTCTCGATAAAGAGGTAGCGCCATCTATCAATACGTGCGCCAAACGCGCCCCGCCACTCGACTCGGTCGACTCCGTCACCGCCCATATACAACCCTAACAAGTTTTTTGGCCCCATTTCTTACAGAAAGGGAGCTACGCTTCGTAAAGTTACAAGAAAAAAACAACCTGTGAAGTACACCTTGGATGAAAAGTTTAGATTGCTACGTGCAGGCGACTATTTTTACGGCCCATTATAGACCGAGCCAGGTCATTTCAGTAACACTATTGTTCTTGGATTGGCGTGCCTCTCCTTGCGTTCGGATGCCCCAAAACACTCATTTTGGAACACTTACTCGCCGCATATGTTCATCTCCAATCAAGCGTCTTCTGCCTGCGACACCACGTCGACGAAAACGCAGTGACCGCCGCGCGAATTTCCAAGAAGCGGGCAGCGCAGCCCCCAGTCGTCAACGACTATCTCCTTTTCTCTCGCCCTCCACCCTAAGCGTGATGAATGACAACGCGCACGCGCGACGACATTCAATCGAGTTACAGCGAGCCACGAGGCAGACTGTGCGACGAACGAGTCCCGGGCCCGGACTGACGTGCACAAGCCGTTGGCGTTCGTTGCCCATGGCTCGATACGGAAAGCACCGCTTGCTCCGAACTCGACGGTATGTTCGATCGAGGTGTACTTGTTTAACAGCCACCCTGGTGCGAACGAAGGCATCGGCGTGAAATAGTCCGTGGCTATACGGCGTGCAAGTTGGCCCACTCGTCGAGCACCTCGTGTGTTTGTTTCTCCTCGAGATGAGCCATGTGTGCTTTTGTCCCCCCACCCCCGCGAAGCAATCACGGGGTGCGCTTGGCTTTCTCGTCAACGAGCGTTCTCTGAGCGGTCTCTACGCTGGCCTTTGATTGGTGTACCTCTCCTTGCATTCCGACGCGCTCACGACGCATTTGAAAACACTTACACATCGTGTGGTCACGGACAGCTGACGAGGCGCAGGGCGTGGCGAGTTTCGAGCATCTCATTTACCTTCCACAGCCAATCAGATTGTGGCACTCACGGATAAGAACACCGAAGAACCAATCACGGAGCTCGAAGATATTGAGCCACGCCCCATGTAGCTTTCAGTGACTATAGCTGGGACTACCTGATGCGATGGTGCTAAAAACGTGAATATTTTAAACTAATGTCAACAAACAAATTTAGAAGGAACCTGGATTTTTGTTGGTTTTTGTACTTCGTAAAATCGCTTCGGCTTTCTTTGTTTGCTATTCGTGGTTGTTTTTATTTGTTACAAAAATAGCATAATTTTTAATTCTTAGAATCAGTTGACGAATTTATTTATTTATTTATCTATTTAGTTATTTATATATTAATGTATTTGTATATGTATGTATGAATATATTGATATTTTATTCATTTATTTATTAACTAATTAATTAGATATTTAAATAAATAATTAATTACACACAGCAGATCATGTTTGGTCACAGCATGGGGTCAAAGTACGCAGGTCTCGAACAAAATAAGAGATAAACGCAGTTAACCAAATAAGATGAAC
The DNA here is from genome assembly GCA_013358835.2 of Ixodes persulcatus. Classification (NCBI taxonomy): domain Eukaryota; kingdom Metazoa; phylum Arthropoda; class Arachnida; order Ixodida; family Ixodidae; genus Ixodes; species Ixodes persulcatus. The sequence goes on from JABSTQ010010204.1 coordinate 419,721, forward strand.
ACAGTTAACACGTTTCAAAGTCATGTAGAATTGAACACTGTCACTGTGCAATATACATACAAAAGCAGCTTCGATTTGTCACTGTACGCACCGTTTAAGGTATCGTTTGGGTGTTTACGTGCATCACCGACGAAGGGTATTTGGCAGGCCGCCGTGCAGTTCCTGACTTCAGATTATGCCGATAAAGTGATATTACGACCGTTTAATTGATATCGAATTTTCGATCGAACAAAATATTTCGATCCTTTATATTTTGGTGAAACTCCGCGCAGATAAGTAACGTTCTGCCCAAGTGCCTCGTGCAAATCTCCAATCTGATTCTAGCTAATGAAAACTAATTACACGTTAATGATGAAAATTAATTACATGGTAAAATTAATGATAAGCTAATAAAAACTAATTACACGTCAGCCGCTTATGACTCGCAACTTTCCTCTCTTTATTTTGTTTTCTGTTGTTTATATGAAACTTGAGAAGTCACTCGCCGTTCTAATTAAATAATTTTGCACGGGTGAGCGTGGTGAGCAATCATACTGGAAAACACCTACGGCCATAAAAAAAAAGCATACGCACCACTCTTTACATGACCAAACAACCGGTGGCGTTTCTGATTCATTGTTTATCACCCGGATCCGTTTTTTTTTTTTTTGTTTTTTCACTATAAACACGATTTTAATTACACCGAACAAAACATAGAGAGACAGAGATAGAGTAGCAAAAAAAAAGTAAAAATAAAAAAAAACCTAAATTTTAAAGGAACCCATTGAGAAAGATACATAAGAAATAATCATATATATACAACCAGAAGAAGTGGGCTCGAGTTGTTGCCTTCTTGTTCTTCCTCCAACAACGGTCGTGGCATAGATGCCACGCACGCCTTAACAAAGCGCCCAAACAATATCCGCTCATGGGCTTGAAAGCATATATTCCACCATTTACGCTATACTTTTTAAATTCTAGTCTGTGGAAATGGCTGTTTCCTCAATAGCCAACACTTCAACAGGCGTCTACGAAACATCTCTCTTCCACCGACGGCGTAAAGCGTGTTTCCAAACCACTGCGCAATAATTACAACCGAACGTAACACAATAAACAAAAAGCAAGTACAAGGGCGAGCATCGTAGAAGCGTACATTATTTAGGACGACATTAACGTGGCAAAGAGAAAGGAAATGAACTCGTGGGTGTATAAATAATGCTTGTGGAATGTAACCTTTCCGTTAGTCGAACTGACTAAAACTACAAATATAATGAAAGAATGTGATCTAAAAAAAGAAAAATACGCTGAAAGGCGGCTTAGCCTTCTACGGTCGTTAAACATGAAGCGAGTGTTGCCAAAACTTGTTTCTATATTTGAAATCGACTAGAATTCGATGGAGGCACCCTGAAAACTCGATTTACTTCGTTTCGAAAGATTTCTGTCTGGACAAAGGTACTCGTGCTTTCCGTCGAGGTTACTGGCGAGGCGGTTTAGGCCGGCTTTGCGTAAATATGTAACCTTAATCCCGGATTTCTTTTTTTTTTTTTTTTTTTTGGTGGGAAACAAGAACACTCTGGTAAGAAAATGACTGGAGCTTTATTATTCGACCACTGTTTACTTTGATGTTCCGAGCCAAAATTATGATGCACATATTAATTACTGCTAAAACGTGCGCGCTATCCTGAAATTTCAAAATTAAATGGTAAAGTTTTATATATATATATATATTTATATCATTTCATGTGTTACTCTTCTGTCTTAATATCCGCCAACACCGGTAACGTAAACTGCAGTATTAATGCCTTTAGTTCAGGCGTCACTTCATGTTCAATTTTAATTTTGAGCCTGACAAACAAGACTATGTTCATCGACAGAAAGGCGCGCAAGCAGGTTGTAAAGTTTCACCCAGTCGCAGCTTCTCAACGATGGACTATCCACTACAGCGAAAATTAACTGGGGCCCTTACCACGGACGGACGCAAAACGCGTCGCAGCGTCCAAGCCCCGGATCGATCGAAGCCTTGGCCAGAGAACCGGGGAACAATTAGGTACCGGCTCCTCGATAAACCATCGAGGGGGTCAGAGGCCGAAGTGCCTTTCCCCTCCCCCTCAGCCCGACCGCCACCTCTTTTACAACCCGTGCTTCTTTCCGGGAGGCGGTTTTCGCGGCACCCCGACAACTTGTGCAAATGAACGATCGTCGGGAAAACGATTAATTTATAAGGACAGAGGACCGAGACGATTATACATGGGCGGGAACCGACGATTGTCGCCACACTTATCGCTTCTCGGGGATCATATCTAGGGTTGCGCCTGAAGAAATGTGACCGGTTTGCTGTCTACAGCTTAAAAAATATATATATATACTTTTACTTCAAGAACAGAAGCACACTCAAAACAATGCACCAAGTAAAGTATAAAAGCAAGCAAAATGCTGAAAGAAAAAAAAAAAACCCAAAAGCTTTCAACAATGAAGAAATTTCGAGCAACCTTTGAGTTCTATTTACCGCTGCGTCATTTTACTTTTTTTTTACATCAATTGACGTACAGTTCTGACTCAAAATAATTCCACAGAATAATGTATTCCATATATATTTTATTGGATAAACGCAGAAATTAATTACCGTTATTGCTTCCAGTGCAGTTTGTAGTTTAGACTTGACCATTTCACAAAACGTGCCATCCTATAAAACTCGGCAAATATTTTAACCGCAAAAACTAACGTGGCTAGAAACGACAATTTCACACATACTCTGCCAATATTATTTCAAAAAATATATTCTTAATCTTTTTATATCAATATATAGATATAAAATATATACAGGGTGTTTTTTTTTAACTGCACCAAATTTTTAAATGAAGGGGGGGAAACGTTTTATGAATGCGGTTTTCACTGCGTGTTTATATGGCTCGGCGGACATCAGATGGGGATATAACCATCACTATTATCAGACTATATAACTAAAATTCGTTAATTAACTTTTTAATTGCTGTAATTAGGATATATGTTTATATTACGAACTTTGAGGCAGTCATATGCCAAGACTGCTCCATTTTGTAGAATTCGCGTAACCAGCTTGTGTACCGCGATATTCGTCCACGAATTTTGCACTTTTATCCGGCTAATGTAGCAAAGTTCGGCTATAGTGGCCACTTTCGTGGGTTTGCCGAATTGAGTGGATAAAAAGTCGGATTAAGTAAAAAATTCGGGGGCAGATATCTTGGAACACAGGCACATTTCGCGAATTCTACAAAATGGAACAGTGTTGGCATATGACTGCCTCAAAATTTGTAATTTAAACATATATCCTAATTACAGCAATTAAAAAGTTAATTAACGGATTTCGGTTAATTAGTTTGATAATAGTGATGGTTATATTCCCATCTAATGTCCGCAAGCCATATAAACACGCAGTGAAAACCGCATTCCTAAAACTTTTACCCCCTTTATTTAAAAATTTGGTGCAGTTAAAAAAAAAACACCCTGTATATATACATATAGATATATGTGCGGAGTGGCCCAGAGAGGCCACACCGCACAAATTGCGTCGATACAACGGCACCAAAAAATACAACAAACCATCATCACGAGCAAACCGCAATTAAAAAATATAATACAACATACAATCTAGTTTATTGCCATAATTGAAGAAATTCAGAGCCCGATATCACTTCTGTGATACTGGTGTTCTTTCGACACACCCTCGGGGTCTGCTCAACGGAGAAGTAACTTAAACTAGAAGTCGATCTCATAACGCAACCTCCAAAAACAACTACCCAACAAGATGCGTCAACAAGATATACGAAAAACTACGTCACCCTCCTGCACCCAAGAACAAAAACAACTCCATCCGCATGTGCGTCATGTACCTCTATGGCACGAGCGAGGTCCTTGCCGCGCTCTGAGACCCCACGGCATCGTAGTTACACATAAGCCAGTGTCAACCATAGTCCATTATCTTTCTCTTCCAAAGTATCGTCTCCCAAAAGAAAAACCTGAGGGGCTGGTTTACCGAATTCATTGTGCGGAATTCGACGTCCCGTATGTGGGGAAAACAAAGAACTTTCCCGAACGTCTGTGCAGAAACAAGTATGATGTGTAGAAGAAAGATCTCCAAGGCAACGCGATGGTAAAACAGGCTGAAAATACCGGCCATGTCATCGCCTTTGGCAGCAGTTTCATCCTCGACAGAAGAAGAAATTGGAGGAGACGGCTCCTATTAGAATCCTGGCGAATACAAAATACGAATAACATGGTGAACCGATTCAGCGGAAAGGTTCCAAACAGCTATATACACTGTCTATACGATGCGCCACACACGAAAATAAAAGAAGACAATACCCACAGAAAGAGAAAGACAACAACGTCGGATTGCGACCTTTGAACCCACATACAGTCACCCGTGTACAAGAAGCCAAGCCGGCTTCGAAACGTCGAGCGCGATAAAGAAATTGGTTAGAGCTTACTACGAACTCCTTTCATATTGCTTTCCTAACCATATGAAGTTCCGCTGAAATGTTTACATTTAAGTCATTATGCGTGGATCTTTGAATGGTATGTCTACTGTCGACTGCGGCGCAATAAGGCCGTCTTATTGTTAGTCGCCACCAAACAAAACAAAAACCAAATGCCACAGTGGCGCCGTTTTGAATCCGTCCTGCTCTTCCTCCACCAAGCTAGCACTACCTCTAAAAAAGCTACACAAAGAAAACGAAGCAAGCTTCTTCTTGGACACCGGCTGGCCATCCAAAACCGATCCCGAAGATGGAAACTCAAGTCTCCGCGAGTGCACAGAATGTTGCCCATTCGCTCCAACGCACAAAAGTCGCAACATCTCCATAGGAAGGCCGTTGAGGAAGTTCGGAAAGGAATCCTTCGGCAGTCGCCACACACTTCAAGCACTTGGACTCAAAAACCTGACTCGGTGCATTCACTGGGGCGCAAATAGCTTCCACATCCCCCTCCCCCTTTCCTCTTGGTCGTAAGCTCGAATCTCGGAACGGACTTGCCTTCTGTGACGTCCAGGTGTACGGAATGGAGTTTGAAAATAACGCGCAGGCAGCTCGAGGTAGATGGAAGACTATAGACCATTTTCTTTGCAAACGCCGCCAAGCGGTGCTCCAGACTTTGACGTCCCAGCGAACTTCTAGGTTTATAAAAAGTAATGAACAAAGTCCCCCTTAACATCGCTGCTTAGAACGTCAATGAAACATTTAACTACCAATTATCCAGGTGACCGCCAAAAGAGCCAAGAAGTGAGAGATCTGTTCAAAATTTTCAAATATTTTGTAAACCAACTTGTCTCCTCTAAGACGTTAAATCGTGCAGACGAGGGCACTCGCTAAATCTCCAACTTTGTTTTCCGTGTAGCATTAATGCTTTCTTGCACTTGTAACATAAACAAGCTCGACAGGTTTGCAAAGACGGAGCGACCGGAGGTCGCTTGGTACGCAAGCAGCGGTTCATGTTTGTAAACAGCTAGCAAAGGGGTCTATAATTCAGGGAAACTAGGCGATTCACATGGTCGGTAGAACGTCGACACCTTTCGCTTTGCTGTTATTTTTTAATTGCACGGCCCTGTGAGAAGGCTTCCTTGAGTTTATGGCGTTGGTCCTGTTATCGTGTTTTTAATTCAATCAGTAACAAATATATATAGAGAGAGAAAGAGAAAAAAAAATGTAGCGTAGAAGGCCAAAGAGTATAAAGTAATGAAGTCCCACTTTGAAACGTTGTTTTAAAGCATTTAGTGAGTCGACGTTTCGGTCCTAAAACAGGCCTTCTTCAAGACTAGTTGCCAAAATCAGTTATACCGAAAACAACTCCGTAATACAATGAGAAACCAACTTGATTTGAGTATGGTGTAAATTTAACAAAAAACTAGTAATTAGTATATAAATATATGGTGACCCAAGTCACCAGGCTCGATCTAAAATGGACCGTAAAAATTGACGCCTGCCCGTAGCAATCTAAACTTGCCGTCAAAGGTGTATTTCACAGGTCGTTTTTTTCTTGTAAATTTGTTTTTAAATTTTTTCTTGTAAAAAGCCATTAGTGCTATAAAAAGAGAGCCGCGAACGGTGACCGCCAAGCTTTGGAAGAGCAGCAATACACATTATTGGTGTCTTCGCGTCACAGCCTCTCAAATCGCTGCTCACCGTCTCGGTTTTAGTGTATTGCAACTCGTATATAAACTGCACTATGGTTATTGATAAAAATGTTAATACCGCAGGCTACCGTGCGGTGTAGCATTTCAACCGCAAGCTTGCGCTGCGCGTTTGAAGCACAATTTTCACTGCGCACCAGAAGCGTTGCCGTGCTCATCACTCTAAAAAAAAAACAAATGTTGTAGTTTTTACACCCCTTGTCACATATACCACACTCCAAAACTTCAGTTCGCCGTGCAACCCACTGACGTCAAAATGACGGCCCCAACCTTTACGGGAGGCTTGATGACGGCGCAATATAAGATATTAAACAGCTAAAGTACGCATCAAGCAGTACCAAAAAACAAAACAAAAAACAACGAGGTTTTGCAGTAGGGTCAAGAAAACCTTGATTACTTTCTTAGTTTACAGTCATTTACACCTACTTAAGCTATTTTAATAAGTTGCACAAGTCGGCTATCAAGCCGCACGTGAAAGTTGGTAGCGCCGGTTGAACATCAGTGCGCTGTACGTCCAACTGAAGTTCAGGGGTGCGTACGCTATGCAAAAACTTCCTATTACTATAATCGGCGTGTTTAGGGGTTTTATTTATTGCTCTATCAAAAAAAAAATGTTTTAATATGCCGTACATTTGTTGTACCGTGTTATAAATTATTTGCAACATTGCAGTCCCTCTGGCCAAAACTGCGCGTTCTAAGCTCTTGTCACAAACGGCTGGCTAACACAGATGCGCCTAAAATGCTTCGAGCATTTCTTTATTTGCTTTGTAATTACCTAAAAGCAAGTACGCGTATTCTGTCCTTTTAAAGTGCTTGAAATAAATGGTCATATTCCTTGTAACGGCCTTAAAAAGCGAAGCCATTTCCGATTTGTATTGTTCGACATACCGTTGCGCAACGAGTTTTCTCCTACTTATGGCAAAGAATAGACTTTCCGTAGACCGTACTATAGAGTTCTTTATTATCGGGAGCGAGAGCGGGAGCGTTTTCCGTCACGTTGAGCACAGATTGAGCTGGCGGCCATGCACAAGACCTGAAATCCGCAGCGTATGCGATACACGAAAAGTCTCTAATGAAATTAGACATCCCGGTCCTTCGTGCAAGGCTGTTTCAAGGCGGAGCCCAAGAATTCCTTTTTTAACGCTCTCACTTTTTTCGTTAAAACGGCTTCACGCATCAAGGCCGACAGTCCCTGCCACTGTTTCCGCGCCGCCGTCGCCGCTGCCGTCTCCGCTCCTCTGGTTCTCCATTCGTCCGCGGGAAGGCGAGCGGCGCGCTGGAGTTGCAAATACTAGACCCACCCTCATTATCAAAAGGTGTATAGTATATTAGGAATATTAGGTGGTACTAGAAAAGGAGATTAGCAATACAAGAAACTAGAAACAAAAACGGGAGTGACAACTAGTCTAGCGAAGGAGTAAGCTGGTTGCAAGGAGCGCGTGACAGGCCGCAGATGTGCTGCCCAGAGTGCAGGCTCGGGGCAAATCCTGCAGATGTAGCGGGAAGGATTAGGAGTAAGCCGAAGACACGCTCCTAATCCTCGGCCATTTGCCAAGAGACAACAGAGACCGACGCACCAAGGTTCTGAAAAGAGGGAAGCATGGCGTCTGACCACTAATCCTGCGCTGGCCAGCCTTAATTTACTCCCAAATGCTGCGTTCTCGAATCTTTCCTTTTTATTCAATTGCATCAGACGGCGTCTAGCTGAAAGAAACAAAATCATGTAATGGGTTACTGGGTATCTCTAGTTGCGACTCAAAACGATTCAAATCAAAACCGGAAATCTCAGTGCGGTGAAGATAAAAAAAAGGTATGGTTGTGACCCAGGCTAACTGAGATCTTATCAGAAATACGGACACATAGAATTGACCATCCGTCGTATATTTATGCAAATCAAAAATATCGCAATGCTCGCGAAGTCAAGTCACTTGCCTCTCCACCAACTAGAATAAAAAATGTACTCAAATCTAAACCAAAATAAAGTAAAATGCTCAACCACTAATTTCTGAACGCTCAACTGTAGCACTTTTCATAGAGGCACGTTTAATTTATACTGCGTTAAACCAAGGCAGAACATTATCGTACATGAAAAACAAAAGCAATTGCCTACTTGAATTTCACTAACTATTCTACCTTAATCAGCAAACAACCATTTAGCGGTTTTACGTGCCAAACCAACGAATGGCATCTGGCACGCCCAAGCGGACGACTCAGAAGTTGGACCACCGGGGGATCTTTTGACGTGCAACCGAAATCTCGATTACGAAGTGACTTCTCCGCAATCAGCCACCGTCAGACTGCGAGCACCTCGGCCGTGATTAAAACCCGCCACCTGAGGATCCGTATACTAAGTCATCGCAACTAACCCAGATAAGTACTAAATTGCTCAATGCTTCATGATCACGCTCCAATGCAGAAAGCTAAGCTAAAGCTAATCAAAATACCAGTCGCCAACACCCAACAAATTATGTATAAATTTCCGCAGCAAAAGTGAACATCTTTTTTTATGAAAACTTCTCTCGTAGCTCGTCGTACTCAGAGAGAAAGAAAATAAAGAACCCCGCAACAAATGCGCCAAACCCTACCCAAAAAAGAAGGCAACCCTTTCTCTAGGCTAACCCCCGGAAGCCGGTACGCGGGTCCTTGGCAGCTGCAGATGATCCATCATTCAACGACAGAATAATAAGCAAGGTACCTTCGAATTGGAATGGGAAGATCCATCATGAACAAGTCTAGTTTTGTCAGCTCGTAGTTCTTGTCCACTCCTCTTTTATTTATTTTAATCATTTTTTTTTCTTTCTGTGTTGTTATATTTTCTTTGCAGTTATTGCTCCCGTCGTGTCACGCGTTATCAAGATGGCTTCCATACTTGATCCATCTTCGCACCGAGGAAAACACATAAAAATAAAACCTTAGTTCAATTTTCTTAATATCTTACAAGTTTCAAGATTTTTTTCTCGAGTACTGGTCGGCGCAAACTTGGTCGCGAGACCAAATTTAGTAAAAAAAAATATTTACAGCCCATCCACCACTTCCGAGACACCCGGTAAACAAACAGCCTCCTCGTTTCAGGCAAATCGATCCAGGCTGCCAGCGTCCTTCTGGCGTACGTCTTTGCTGCTGCCTCCAAAACGAGGCCGTCGAGGCCGCTTAGAGAGGCGCGCCAATAATCCTGCCCAGTGGGCGAACCTGAGGCTTCCCGCTGTCTATCACCGGAGCCCGCTTTTATCGGGCCCACCCAGAACAGCGCCCGCGGGATGAGAGCTCGTTCCAAGAGAGACAACCGCCTTTCACTAAGAATTAAAAAAAAAAAAGTATTCAGATAAAATTCACATTGCTGCAAACTGTGCGTCCCTCGCTCCTTGCTTTACCTTTAGAGATGAAGCGAAAAATGCACCCAGTATCGTCCTTTTTTTTTTTCCGCTCAACTATAGTTTAGGTCTACCGCATGAGGCATCGCGTACTATCGAGGACTATATGAGCTACAACTGCCCTTCAAGCTTCCTCGGCGTACCTGGCAGATATTGAGAAAGCAGGGGTCCTATTTTGGAATAGTGTACAAAGTCTGGGTCCCATAGCTCGGATTTCTTAAAAAAACTCAGAAAGATTATAGACTGTGGCGACCGCAGACACAGAAAAAGTTATAATTGGGTGTTTCAGCTCCTAATGTCCACGGCAGAGACGTGTATATAGCGAAACAAAACTAGCGTCGCTCGGTTTGGTTCGCCGGTACCGCAGCGGAGCCGTCCGGCGTCTCGTTCGCTCCAAACGGTAAAAACGCAAAAAAAACAACAACACACATACAAATAAAAGCAGTGTTTTGAGAAAATTGAGCGCGCGTAAAATAAACTTGAGTCAAATACGTTTTTTTTTGTGTGTAAACGACCTACTTTTCGCCAAAACCTAGTCCCGTCGCTCCCGCAAAGGCCGCCTCAGCAGTCATAACGTACATTGTCAATGACGGACAAGAAAAACAAATAGTAAACCGAAACAGAATCGCAGCGACAACAAAATACAAACTTTATAAACAAAACTATAAGACACTGTGTAACGCCTCTCACTTAGCGCATATACATACACACACCCCTCGCCCAGACGTCAGGCGAAACGACCGCTGAATTTAGTTTTCTAAAAAAAGGTATTTTTTTTAGAGGCGAAGCTCCTTAGGGGCTAGCCATGTCCGTATGTCCGTCCGCCGTCCGCCGAAGGCCGGCGTCCGGTGCTCGTGCTTCTGCTCGTGAGATCACGTGCTCACGAGCACGTGAGCACATGCTCACGTGCTTGTGTAAGGCAAAAAAAAAAAAAATTGAAAAAAAAAAGATGAAACAATTATGAAAAAAAGAAAAAGAAGAAAAAAAAAGTAGGGGGTTCTGAGATGCCATCCCATCTGTTTGCTTAAAAAAAGAAAAAGAAGAAAACCACACATTCTCCTACTGACATGAATGAAAAGGCTCAAAGAAAAAGAAGAAAAAAAAGAGTAGGGGGTTCTGAGATGCCATCCCTCCTGTCTGCTTAAAAAAAAGAAAAAGAAGAAAACCACACATTCTCCTACTGACATGAATGAAAAGGCTCGGCATGCTGCGGCTCGGCGTCTACACAGACAAGCACCACCAGAGCTTCACCCCAAGCAACATCATTCACCACGTGGAGATGCGGTCAATTTTTTCTTTTAAATGGAGGTAAGCGGTCAGATGCATTTAGGTCTGGCGCGGTTGACCTCAGGGGTGTATTAGGGAGCTTCCCCTTTACCGCTTTCTTTTATGCGTCTTTCTCCCCCTCTTTTATGTGTAGGCTTCGGTTTTATTCCGTTTTAAATTGTTCTTGCTAGCGTTACTAGGAAATAGATGGGGTAGAAGAGAGTCAATCGTGTACGCGCTCTGGGCGCATTTGTCACTGACTCTTGCGAAACGGGAGTAGGGTGGAGAGTGGAAAGGTATAATGGGGGAGGTGGGGGGGAGATGGTAGGGAAAGGGGCGAGGTGGGTCGTTGTCCGGATCGGTGCGGGCACTAAAGCCGGGTAGACGGGAGTTGGGGAGGGAAGGAGGGATTCCCGCAAGGAATTTGCAGATTCCCTGAGGCATTCGCGAGAGCGTTTTATAGGAGGCTCGGGGCGGCCGTTTGACAACGACAAAAAATATCAAAGAGGCAAATATGGTGATGATGATGATTGGGGTTTTCTGGCGCAAGAGCAACTTAGGCCATATTGCGCCAAACAAAGGTTTTTCCAAAGGGCTTAGAGGTGTAATCTAAAATAACTGCAAGTTACAGCTGGTGTAAAAGGCCATTGTTATTAAGGAAATTTAAAACTCGATCGAATGGTACCAATGGTTGATTGCCAAGCAGAAAATATGGATGAAAGGGGAGATGATCTCGAAAAAGTTCTGGAAACCATTTTCGGCGCTCTTGGTTTAAAGATTTGCAATGCCACAGGATGTGCAAAACAGTCATAGCTTTCCCACAGTTGTCGCAAAGTTTAACGTCCTCATCACAGAGCAGGTGCAAATGAGTCAAACGGGTATGACCGATTCTTAAGCGGCAGAGGAGAACTTCAACCCGACGGTCTTTATGGAAGGAACTCTCCTACACCCCCAGTTGGGGCTTGATAACATGAAGTTTGTTCTCTTTTTCCAAATCCCAATTCATCTGCCATGACTTCATAATCGATTTCTGTATGATCGGTTTCAGGTCTTGGTGTGGCAGGCCAAGAGGGAGTTTTGGGTAATCTTTTGCAGAGGCAGCAAGCAAGTCTGCTTTTTCATTGCCGGAAATACCCACGTGGCTTGGGACCCAGCAGAATTTGATCTGGTGTCCTAGTTGAAGTGCTCGGTTTAGCCGTACCCGAAGACATTGCACGAGAAGGTTCTTGCTGCCTGCTAAGGACGAAACGGCAAGAAGAACGCTTTGGGAGTCGACAAACAGAATTGCTTTCATGATATTGTTTTCTAATAAGTACTCAACAGCCATTAAAATACCATACAATTCGGCAGTAAAAATATTTGCAAGAGTGTGGAGTTGTCGAACTTTCCTGAAGGAAATGGAATAAACTGCACACCCCACAAACGTTGAGGTTTTCGATCCATCAGTGTAAAAATGAGAGTAGTCCTTGTATTTGCGTTCTAAATCGGCAAACTCCTGCTGAAGAACGAGTGGAGAAATAGCTCTCTTTCTGTACTTAGACAGTGACCAATCACAAGAGATTGGCAGAAGGTCCCAAGGCGCAACTCTCTCATTGCTCCTCAGCAAAGCAGCCTCACTAAAGGGGAGATGGAGCGATGTTGCCATGCTCTGCACTCTGAAACTCAGGGGCCGAACAATGCTTGGCTTGTTTTCAAAGAGTCGGATGGATGTAGAAGGTTGAAGTGCATCAAAAGTTGGATGTTGAGGATAGCTGTATATCCTGTAAGCATAACAAAGACTCAAATATTGCCTTCGTCTTTCCAAGGACATTTGATGTGTATCAGCATACAGGCTAAGCACAGGTGATGTTCGAAATGCTCCCGTGGCAAGTCTGAGCCCCAGATGATGGACAGGGTCCAACATTTTTAGGGCAGACGGACGTGCTGACCCATAAACGATTGCGCCATAGTCCAGGCGGGACCGCACCACGGAGTTATAAAGTCGCAAGAGGCACCGTCTGTCAGACCCTCAGGACGTATGCGACAACACTTTGAGGATGTTTGATGAACGTAGGCACTTATGTTTCAACTCTTTCAAGTGGGGTATAAAAGTGAGCTTTTTATCGAATATTATTCCTAGAAACTTGTGCGCCTCCTTTACAGAGATAGCAACATCATTTAAGTGCAACACTGGATCTGGAGACAGACCACGGTGGAGTGAAAAGGGAACACAGACTGTCTTTTCAGGAGAGAACCTGAAGCCATTTTGATCAGCCCACTTGCTCATCTTATTGATTGTGAGCTGCAATTGCCGTTCACAGCTGGACAGGTTACAAGAGGAAAACAGTATCTGTACATCGTCCACATACATTGAGTAGGATACAGATGGTGGTATAACCTGAGCCAGACTATTAATCTTCACAGCAAAGAGTGTAACACTTAATACTCCACCCTGAGGGACACCATTCTCCTGGAGAAAAACATCCGACAAGACGGAGCCCAAGCGCACTTGTAAGGTCCAGCCCGTCAAGAAACTTTGAATGCAGCGAAGCATGCGACCTCGGACACCATATGAGTACAAGTCTCGAAGGATCCCATATCTCCAAGTCGTGTCATAAGCCTTTTGTAGATCAAAGAAGACAGAAACACAGTGCTGGCGATGGACAAATGCTTCCCGAATAGAAGTTTCCAGGCGGACAAGGTGGTCTATCGTGGAACGACCTGCTCGGAAGCCGCACTGATTTGTATCAAACACACCCTCTGCCTCTAAAAAATGTACAAGACGGCGATTAACGAGTCTCTCATAGGTTTTGCCCAGGCAGCTTGTCAGTGCAATTGGGCGGTAGCTTGTCGGTAAAGAGGGGTCTTTGCTAGGTTTCAGTAGGGGGATTATATGTGCCTTTTTCCAACAGTCAGGAAAACAAGCAGCATCCCACAGTAAGTTAAAAAAGGTGAGCAAATTGTTTAAAGTGTCAGGCGACAGTCTCCTTAGCATCGCGTATTGAAGCCTATCCGGCCCAGCCGCAGATTCTTTTTTGACGTCAAGAGCCAATTCAAGCTCACACCGTGTAAATGGCTTGTTATAAGGTACACCCTGGGCACCAGAAAAAGAAATAACTTGTTTTTCTGCTGTTGCTCTAAACCTCTTAAAGGATTCACTATAGTTGGCTGAGTTAGAGACTTCCTGGAAGTGTTCACCAAGAACATTTGCTTGTTCCTTAAGGGATGTTGCTGATGGAAAAAGGGTATCCTGAAAGACCGGTAGTCTCCCCTGATCTTCCTAAGACGATCCCACACTTCCTTTGATGAAACAAAACTACTCAAAGATGTGACATATTTTCTCCAAGAACTGCTTTTGGCTTGCCTTCGCGTCCAGCGAGCTTTGGCTCTTCTTTTCTTGAATTCAAGCAGATTCCGTGGAGTGGGATATCGTCTAAAGATGCACCACGCCTTGTTTTGTGACTTCCGTGTTTTGATGCAGTCATCGTTCCACCACGGCTTGCACTTTTTGGGGAGTCGTCCAGAGGTCTGGGGAATGCTGCGTGATGCGGCATCTATAATCGCTTCAGTAACGTACAGCGTGGCATCTTCAGGGCTCATATCTACAAGAACAGACGAATCAATAAAAGCCTCTAAACAAAAAAGAGACCAATCAGCCTTTTCCAATTTCCACCTTGGAAGTCGTGTCGGAATAGAAGGAATCGGCATCGTGCTTTCCAGAACAATGGGGAAATGATCACTCCCAAAAGGGTTATTTAAAACCTTCCACGAAAAGCATGGAAGTAAAATCGGTGATGCAATAGAAAGGTCAATAGATGTAAAAGATTGATGAGCTGCACTAAAAAATGTGGGTTCCCTCCCATTTAAAAGACACAACCCAGATGATAATAAAAACCGCTCTGTGACACCTCCACGTGAATCCTGGCGAGCACTACCCCACAAAGGGTGGTGGGCATTAAAATCGCCTAAAATTAAAAAAGGTTGAGGTAATTGTTTTACAAGAGACTCAAGTTCACTGATATGCAGAGGAGAGTTAGGTGGCAAATAAGGAGAAACTACCGTGATCAAACGGTCAACAAGAAGGCGCACCGCTACAGCCTCTAAGGGCGTAGAAAGGGGGACCTCCGAGCAAGCAACACCACTCTGCACCACTAGGGCCACTCCTCCCGACATATTAGGGGAGAGTCTATCTTTCCTAAAAACTTGGTGCCGACGTAAAATCTGTGTATGAGTGTTAGTTAAATGTGTTTCTTGCAGGCTGAGTGCAATTGGTCTCAGCTCGTCCATAAAATAATGTACATCGTCTATATTTCTAATTAGGCCACGGCAGTTCCACTGCATAAAATGAAAATTAGTCATCGTTTTAAAAAGGAGTTAGAATATGAATAAAGAAGAAACACTGGGAGAATAAATAAAAGTTCTAAAGCTGCCGCATGTGGCAAAAATTAAGTTACAATCTCATGTTGGAGGGATCACAGGTTTTTTGCCTTTGTGTTTACTCTTAGAAGTCTGCCACTCCATGTCGTCCTGGTCAGACGCATGAGTGGAGACTTCTCTACACTCATCCATGGCCTCAGTTTCCTGAGGCGAGGCTTTTCCTCTAGGTTTGTTCGGGTTTGGGGAACGGGGCGCCATGCCTCGCCCGCGACCAGACCCAGCCAAAGAGGCAGAGGAGGTGCTGGGCGAAGCGTCGCCCAAGTCCACCCGTTCCTGTCCCTTAGGCGCTGCAGGAGCGGCACGAGAGCCATGCCGCTCCTTTGATGATGCTCTCTCCAGGGAGTGTGGGCGAGAGTGTCGACCCTTCTCCCTGGAAGGAGACTGCGGAGGAGGGACGGTTGCAGTAGCCACCGGCCCATCCTGGGTCTGGGAAACAGCCTGAGAGGACAAAGGCTGTTGTCCCGTTGGATTGCGAAGGTTCGCACTCTGGCTGGGAAGGTCGGTGGACCGCCCAGCCGAGATTGCACGCCCCGGAAGATGAATCTTCAGCTGGGGCGTGGGGGACTGCAGTGGCCTCCCATAGTCCAAAAAGGATGTCTGGGTGGCCGCTGCTACCATCAGTGGTGCAGGTCCCCGCTGCACCACCTGCGCAAAACTGCCTTTACACAAGAATCCGAAGCGACGGCGTGCCTCTGGGTAGGAGAGGTTTTCCTTGACTTTAAGTGCAAGTACCTCCTTCTCCTCCTTCCACGTTCTGCAGGATCGAGAATATGCAGGGTGGGGATCACCACAGTTCACACAGTGCGCGTCGTTGGTGCAAGAGTCTGTGGGGTGGTCATTCTTGGCACATTTTGCACAAGTGGCTTTTCCACGGCATTGCTGGGAACCGTGGCCAAACCTCTGGCATTTAAAACACCTTCGAGGATTAGGCACATAGGGCCGAACCCTGCAGTGGAGATAGCCAGCTTTCACGGACTCTGGAAGTGTGGCAGACTCAAACGTTAAGACTATGTGTTTTGTTTTAAGTTCTGTGCCATCACGACGAATTGTGATTCGTCGTGCAGCGACAACTCCTTGGCTAGAGAGGCCCTCCACCAGCTCTGCGTCAGATGTGTCCAGCAGGTCGTCCTCGGAAATTACTCCTTGGACAGTGTTCAATTTGCGGTGAGGGGTAACACTGACTTCATAGTCGGATACAAAGTTAAGACGTAAGAGGGCATCACACTGCTGTTTTGTACTAATTTCCACAAGAAGGTCTCCGGACGCCATTTTTTTTGCATTGAAGTTTTTGCCAACAACTCCTTCTAGTGCCTTAGCTACAAGGAAGGGGGACAGTTTGCCCAGTGGCTTTTCATTCTCAGAATAAAGAACTAGAAACCTTGGAAATTTTTCAGAAACAGAGGACTTTTCAGATTGGAACGGTACTTCGGTCCGGACCCTTTTCAGGGCCCGATCAGAGGGTTTTTTTGTTTGCAGACCCATAAAGATGGGAAGAAGATTCAGTGCCCGGGTGCACCGCCCACCACGGAGCCCAACAAGGGGGTAGGTAATGTGCCATAGCAAGAAAGGCTTGGCTGACACAATTACTCTACCAGTGCTGCCCGGGCACTATACCCTAGCGTGGTTGCAGGGACAGGACCTGTTTCCACTCAAGGTTGGCCCTTGCCGCCTAAGGAGGTGAAAAAGGAAGGAAGAGAGTGTAGGAGAAAAGAGAAAGAAGTGGGAGGAAAAGTGAAAGAAGGAAGAAGAGGGTAGAAGAGGCGACTGACTGAATCATCCTGGTCGGGCCAAGCCAGGACACCCGTCTACGAGAAGCAGGGGCCGAAGCGGTGTATTGCCTCGCCCGGGGAGCCCCGAAGGGTCCAAACAAACCCCGGGCTCAGCTCAACCACCAGGGTCCCCTTTTCCCCGGACACGGGTTAAGCCACGCACAGCCAGGCGTGGGTGGGCGAACCCACATGGCTCGGAGTTCGTAGTGACGCCACTCACCAAGCACCTACTATAAAGTAGGTGCCCCCTGCGTGCGGGTATGGTGGCCCACGTGGCTGGGGTCCGTGGTGACGCTACTCACCAAGCACCTAGCACCTAAGGTGCAGGCGCCCCCTGCGGAGCTCGGGGTCCGTGGAGACGCCACTCTCCAAACACCTGCTTTCACAGGTGCCCCCTGCGGGGGCAAATAAAAATATTGTGAAAGTGTTAGCGCTCGTTTAAAGGGAGCAGAGAAGCGAAACATCCCCGTGGTGTGACAGCGTGAAAGGAAAGTACAACCGGCAGCCGCGGTGCTCTTCACGCCAAATACCCACTGTCTCTTATTTTTTTTTTGCTGGTTTTGTCTTTATTACTGCAGTTCTTTCCAATCCAGAGCGCTCCTAAAGTCAAACCTTCCTCAGCGAAAGCCCCGCTCGATAAACGTTTCATGCACAACAAATCAATAACATTTTTGTCTTTCAAATGTTACGTGTCTATCTTTTGTACGTCTTGAATATGTAGAGGTTCGTTTGTTACTATAACTAATGACATTTCTGTAGATATCACGTCTCTGTGCAAACGGTGTCTCCGTCTGTACCTTGAGCAGTGTATTGTTTGTTCATAAAATAATATGTCGTAGTCTGTGCAATAGGCTCCCGTGGTTATGTCGTGCTCATGCTAGGTCTGTCGTAGTCTACTGAACGTGTTCACGACTCTCCGCTGCTTATGACGATAAGTGCAATGAATTTGTCTTTCAAATTTCTAAGTTCGGTTTCAGCGAGCTGACAGCAGCAGTGTTAAAACGTTTTCCCGCATTTTGTTTTATTATTATTAATCTGCAGGCAGGCGGTTGCTTATTTGCTTTTTTTTGTTGTTGGTTTTTGTTTTCGTAAGCCTCGGGAGCAAGGCGATAATATGGTATAACACCTTCTGAATATTGCCTCTTACTCCCACAGACCCGCGCTTCTTTGCTTCACTATTTTGTCTCTTTGACGTTGTCTCATTCATACTTGGTACGGCCGTCATCGCCACCTACGAGGCCATCGTACACGGTAGTTTTATACGGGCATCTACGACGTACCTACGTCGAGTTCCGGTTATATAAGCGATTGGAACTTTGGTATATCTTGAATGTGATGAGTACCAGTCAGTTCTCGAAGCTGTGACACTTTCCCTACTTAAGCTGCTTCGTGGATCACTTAAAGTCGCACAGCCCTCACATCATGCGAAAGGCACAGTGTCCACTACAGACATGATCACAAAAGTATCATTCCTTATTCCTATTCCAAGAACGTTTGCTTCATTCATCTGTATGCTTCCAGCATGTCTCCAGATTACTTTTTTTTTATGACGAGTGTGACAGCATTTTTATAGAAGAACGAAACAGGCCTAAAACAGCGTCTACGGACCGTATTTTGTATAGTATATTAGCGGTGGGAGCGCGGCTTTAAGTTTACGTTCCTTTTGACGAGACTGCCTCACCATCACTGTGGAGTCGGTCGCGACAAAATTGGATCATCCTCGCACACCTCACAAATTTAAAAGATAGCTTTTGTAGCGATCACGCGGCGCATCTCGCCCCTACAGCGGCCCACGGAGAGTTCCCGAGATTACAGAAGTGCGTCGTCGCAACATCAGTCTCGGGCACACAGCGCACGCTTGGCAACGTTCATGGCGTCCCCGTTAAGAGAATGAGGGTCTTAAGCGCGTGTCGTTGGACGCAGGCAGGCGGGAATACGTTGCTTTACGGGGTCTTTTAATTATGATGTACGCGGTGCATTCCGGCGTACCGGCGCGCTGTCAAAACATTCGGAAGAAACGTTTTCATGGTGTGTTCGTGTGGTCCTTGTTTCCGTTCTTAAACCAAGTCGCAGTCTAACACCAAGTTTATGCACGATACATAATGCGAGAGAACTAGGGTCACATGAATCTACGAAGCTGAACTAAATTAAAAGTTGCCTTCCCCACACAAAGTATTCAACGAAGTTACCTTTAACGAGCGTCGACGAAGCATACAGGAAGCACGTGTCGGGCTTGCGTACCGGGCGGTTTTACGGTGACGTAATCTCGACTTAGAAATCTCGCCGAACGCCAATGTTAATTAACTTTCGTCGTTCCTCTTTCCATGAACGTTGACACTGTTTTTCAAATATGCTCGAGTTTTTTCGCGTCGTGATCAACTGCGCCAGTCAGAGAAGTCGGGAACATAAAAGAGATTTCGGGTGCTACTTGGTCGAAATATATGTAAATCATTCTTTGAACTCAAGAAGAGTCGGCGACAGGGGAATCATCCCGTCAGTGTTGTAAATGACACCTACAAATACCACATGGGAGACTAAAAAATTGAAGAAAAAAGATAAGTAAGTGTTTAAGAAGCCGAAATACGTCCCAGGTTGTGCTTACCGAGTTCTGTCGTCGACAAACTGTGTGAAACGCACCAGCAAGGCGAGTGGCTCACTCGCCTCTCGTGCGTTTCTCATACACCACACACGACGTCTATAACTTATCGTCTGCATGCAAGGTAATGAAAAAAAAAGGCAGACACTGTTCATCAACATAGAGGAACATTAACGTCGCGTTATCGTAGCGCTAAGATGTATGCGTGAGCCGACGTTAAGCGCCCTTGCGTTTTGAAAATACGTAACGGAACATAGATTGTTTTTTTTTTCTTTTCGTTTTCAATTCAGCAAGTGAGATTACCGATTAATTTCTGCGGTTTCTATCGATTAATTCGATTAATCGGTTGTGTTGACCTGCAGTCAGATATATAAAAAGAAATATCACTATAATATTTTTTTTCTTTTTATTAATATGTCGCGAACGGCGATATGTGCAGTAATATTTCAAATTTGAAACATCTATACCGTTCACAAAAAAAAAAAGGAGCGCACGGGTATATCAATTTAAAAATAAAATATTTCTACTTGTTATTTCTTCTGTACTTTTTTTTCTGCGTAAGTCTATGCTCCGTTTCACCTTACGATGGACCGCGATAAACGCAACGAACCATCGAAGCCAATCCAATGCCTTGTGAGTGCCACGTGACCTTCGAGATGTGCGCAACACGCCGCGCGGGGCGCGTAAGCAGATGATACATTCACTGCACGGGATTGGTTGGGATAGCTGGTATCGCCTGCTGCGGCTCAGCATAAGGTGAAACAAAGTATAGACACAGCGAACGCTACGAGCGAATGGGATCAACCAAGCAGCGCCAAAAGATCAAGTCAGAAAGATTTTTTTTTTTATGGTTGGTTCAGCAATGATGGAACACCTAAAGAAACATGACGAATGTCATGATCATCATCATCATCATCGTCATCCGATGGTTCGCTTTTGACGCTGGCTAATTGATCCCATCAGCTCTTAGATTCGGCGGCGTCTGGACCAAACGAAGTAAAGTCACCCTCCATTACAATCGTAGGGAACACTTATACGTTTGACTTCGGGATACAATAGTTCTGCCTCCTAATATATATAAATGCGCACTTAGTAAAGCAGGCATAATTACTTTGTCGCCGAAATATCCAACTTCACAGCTCAACCAAATAACCTGCTAAGAAATTGACAAAAATAAAAATCTTATTCATGGGTAATTAGTAGATGGCCGATCAATTTCCCAGCCCTCAGTATAACACGTCTCAGTTAAGACGCCTACAGGTTACGTAAAATCAACGACGCAACATAAAGAAGGCAAAATAATAGAGACTATGAGAAAAACTTTATATTACGCCCCGAATTTCTGTCCTGTTCCCACCTACGCGTTCATACCCCGATATAAAGTTTAACCAAGCGAAAAACGGAAAAAGATCAAGTCAGTCCAAGATAAAATTGAGAGAACCACTAGGGTACAAGGGGGAAAACCGCGGTGTGCGGTGCAGGGATTGCGACAACACTCCGCTGTCTGGCGCATTTCTAAGCGCTCTAACGAGGCCTTGCAAAACGCGGACGGAAGACGTCGTGCTAAGTTGCCAAACGCGCTACCGCGACTCGGAAAACAAAGTGACAGGCTACAACGACTTACGCGGAGAGGCATGGCGCGGCCGCGCGAACATCTCGTTGGGGCGACGTGGACATTCGCAGAAGTGCGCGACGGTCTGGAGAGAGAGCAGAGCAGAATGAGTAACATGGCCCGCTCCGCCGACAGTCGCGTGACGGTCACCAACTGCGCAACCGTTCAACCAAGCTTGACACAGAGTTTCTCTAATGCTTCATAATAGTTTTTTTTTTTTTTTTTTTTTTTGTCTCGGTGTCTAAGCGCAAAACCGCAATAGACGGTGTAATACTCGTCGTCTAATTAAACTGTTCTTTAAAGCGCGTATTTAAAAATATTTAAAAAGCTATAGAGTTTGAACTGTGGTGACATTGCGCTCATCATTTAGTAAGTTCCACTCATGGCCCAATAGTAATCCATTCGCATGATTTATGGTCTCAGGGAGTGGAAGTACAACCGCGGTTTCTAGTAACCAGTAATAACAATAAAGAAATGAAAATAGGCACTGTGTCGAAGGAGCAGTTTAGAACGTTAGTCGTGCTCGAAGGTAAAAAAATAAGGACGCCAAGAAAGCGGATCACACACGTCCGCATGCAGCGTCCGTTGTTTGTCGATCTTGTCCGACGAGACCCCGAGCCTATAGGTGAAACTTAACCTGCTTGCGCCTTCGCCGATTCCAGTAATCACGCCTCTCTCTTTGTTCTAGCAATTGCTACGCGCACACACGCCGCTTCAGGACGGGAGTTTCTTCATCTGCCGGTTGCCTGGAGAAAAAAAAAAAAAACGAAAAATAAAAAAACTCGACACCACCGATCGGATTGTAGGGAGTTTCGAGACACAGAATCCGTTCCCGCCGTCGCCAGAGAACGAGCTGTAATGAGGGCATGCCGCGTTCGCGCGAGAGCTTCCCGCCGAGTTAGCCGGTAACTGCCGCGTCGGGCGGGTTCGTCCGAGGATGTGGCGGGCTCAGAAGCCACCTTATTTTCTTAGTAACGTCGGCTTCCTGATCGGCAATGAAAGGATATACGCGAGTAGACGAGGCAACCGCTCAAGTTGATGTTTATTAACGATCGCGTTTGCCTCTGGAGCTGTGGTCTGCTACACGTGGGCAGGAACCTTTATTTTTAGGAATGAAAGCATCCGCGCATTCACCGTCCAACAACCGAAGCTACTGCGTATAAGAGACGCCGGTCGAAGACAGCGGTAAAAGTGGTTATAATTTGAGGCGGCGGGGGAGCGTCGGTACCGACGCTTCCAGCGCGCTCCAAATTAGAGTCAGCGTCGCAAGACTCCCCTACAATTTCGATGAGAGGCCTAAGCTACTATACTCCGCTTCCCTTCAAGTCCGACAGCAGCTCACGCTACGATCTAATAACAAATGCCAAAAAAATGCGTCGTTAAGGAGCTTGTCGTCTTTGTGGAATCACCGGCTTAGCCAATCGAGCACAAACGAGAAGCGCAGGATCGCGTCGCATTCACTGTACCTGATTGGTTGAGTCAGTCATAACAAACACACAACGACGACGTGCACCGTGGCTGTTCACTTTTGGCGCTGCTTGATTGCCTTCCTCGGATCGTGGTCGATCGTGAAGTGAAACCAGGTACAAAAGCGTCTCTGGCGAACCTTCGCCAAGCCTGTGCCGGTGCATTGCCCGATATTGTTATCTATAACGCGGGAACGGAGCTCATTAAAAACGCGAGTCCCGTACGCTCGTCAATCTCGGAAAAAGTGGAGACCTCTTTCTTTTCTGCTGCCGTCACTGCAGTCTCAGGTAATTCTATGACGACGAACCTATAGCGTAGCTCACTCGCGCCCAAACGTTTTGTTCTATAGGTGAGAATGGGACGTGATTTATAAATGCCTTTTGACCCACAGGATGCAGTCTTTGGAGGAAACCACGCTATGCTGCGCGGCCGCCGGAAGACATATAGACCTCGTGTGGTGCAGATAACAAATTACCCGGCTCGTTGCTAACACCGAAGACACACATATCTCTCGAAAGAAGAAAAGTTATACGGTAAGTTGCAACGTATGTATATTCAGTAACGACCTAAAAAAGAGGAAGAACACCAGACATGGCGCTGGTCAGTTTGATTGCCAGGTTCTCCTCCCTGCTCTTCTCGAGCGAATGCGTATGAATTTGGGCACATAAGGAACATTAAACAGAAACCCGTGGAGAGGGGAAGATGTAGCAGCACGAGAACGGAGCAAATCCTGGGCCTTGTAACGCAACAATGCCGCCTTCGTGAAGATCGGAGCCAATCCAACGCTGCGGTTCGTGGCCCTCCGCCGGGGCACGTACGTGGTGAGCCCCGCTGTATCGTTCTACGTGTCGAAGAACCTTAGTGCCGCGTTGCCGGACAGAAAAACTATACTTACGTGAGCGGCGAGTAGGTTCGACGTATTCTCTCTCTTGCGCTATCTAAACTACCGGGAAATGAAGCTCGCGTTGAAACAGGTTTAGCTCGATTATGTTTGTTTGGTTTCACGTACATTTATTCGGTACGACCTTAGTCCGCCTCATGTAATGAACACCTAAAGTTGCGTGTGGCAAATAGTCGGTCAACCAGAAACATAGTAAGCGTGTTACAAATGTGCTGTTTCTCTCACATTACGATTAGAAAAGTAGTGACTACGTTACTTTTTAAGAATCGAGTAATGAGTACTTCATTGATTAACCAAAATATTTAGGCCTCTATATTCCTCGTGAGTAATTTACTTTTAATCATTGATCGGTGCCGAGAATATGCCAAGGTGGCCCCAAGAGCTATAAACTGAAAACCCCTCGCTGAACGTGCGTGAATTTAATACTTTTAATTGCCGAACATCGTATTGTTGCCATAAATCTCAGGGGGGAAATACGGTCCGCGTTCCAGTTATCTTCAAGCCCCTTGTTTGCGTAGCTCTAGCTGTAGAAGCAAAGGAATACGTATCTACTTTCGACAAAATAACGAGGCTGGTGTTGGCGGGTAGCATTCCCCTTGACCAGTAATGACGAATCAAAAAATAAACTAAACAAAGTGAGCGTCTACTAGTTCAATCCAATAGTTGGGATTCTTTTGTGTCCCCTTCGGAGTAAAACGAGGCATGTCGCCTTTTAACTTTGTATAGTAGACAGCTTTTTGTGCCGCGTTGCTATTTGATAACAACCTTTATCCGCACACTTATGAAACGTAAACAAAGGTTGCTATCCGAGGACTTTAAAACATCTGAAAATTCGCTGGAAATTAGGAGTGTCTAGCAGTTTCGTCACCAGCCCCCACATTGACTGGCTTCTAAACTTTAAAGTACTCCGTGCAGCATTTACTTTTATGTTTTGCTGTTGACGCCACTTGTACGAAAGTTCATTGCAATCTCTGGAGCTTTGTACAGACACTGTTAAAGTGGTGCTCGACTTTGGCAGCAGCGTCGTCTAGGACCACTCGTGCGAATCTGCAGAAACGGGCAAGTAGCGAATGCCAATTAGCGCCGGGGCTCGAACGATAGAGGGCGCTGCTGCTTCTTGCGTCACTCGCTTCATCCGAGATACGAGTGCCTGGAGAGCTCTTTCAAGTGCGGGAAACAATCAGTTCCTGTTCAGTGCCCTTCGCCAAGAGTGCGCCCGTCCTCTCCCGTTTTTGCTTTTCCCTGTATCTTTGCCCGTTCTATCGGGAGTTTTGCACTGTGTTTCCGCGCGTGTAATCTGTTCTCAGCGCTTCAATTCATTCCCTGAGTACCTTCAATATTAAAACTCAGTCCCTTAAACTTTTTTTTTTGTTTGTGATTGACAACGGAGCGTGTTTTTTACAAATACAGGTAGCCACTGCCCTCATAATAGTTTCGGGTATACATCAAATAAGTATTTGTGGACAAACCCGTTTTCTCGCGGGAGCCTTAAGCACTGCGCACGATACAGAAGCTATTTTTTTTTCTAGTAGCAAAACACCTGTCTGCTTCGTTAGGCAGCCAGTGCCACCGTCTCGCTGAGACGCCAAAATGGTTAATGGCTGAAAAGGCTACGATAACGTACAGAAAAGAAATGACAGAGCATGGATTGCCGATTGAACGGTCGTCGATGAGTCGACTAACGTCCACAACTTAGACAAGTCGATTGATCACGGAGTTGTACAGGAAGTCAGCTTAAAAATTCAAACGATCACGCGACGAACGTTAAACAAACCTCAAAATAAAAAAAAAAACATATATTCGTAAAAAATATAAAAATCAAGACAATAAAATTGCAAATTACTTGAACAGCGGCGTTAATCGGTAGCAACATGCAGAACAGAGAAATTGTCCGCAAGGCCTAATTAGTCTGGGACTACTGGCTGTATCAAAGAGCGGCCAGGCTCTTTAATTCGGTGTTGTGCCAGTTACCGAAAACAAGTAACAAAATAGCGTTACTCGTTAGTTTGGTAAAAATTAACGCGTTATTGAGCTACGTTACTCCTTTATAAACGTAACGAGATACCGTTACCGTTACTTTTCAAAAATAACGAACGTTACTTTTACGTTACTTTTGTGTTCGAGTACATATGTTTGGCAGAGATGTGTTCGCTTACAAACATGCCTTCGGTCTCGTGAAAGAGAAAACTATTCAATATTAGCCAACCTGCTTAATATATTAGATTATGACCATGGTCGACATGTTTCCGGAATGCGTTAATGAACTTATTAAGAAGTTCTGGAAGCGCTAGCACTGGCATAAAGCAACGAGGCCAGTGAAACATCAGCAAGTTCTAAAAAATACCCGTGATCTGTGAACATTGTGAAAAGCGGGCTGAAGAGAAATTATAATCGAGAAACGTACTCACATTGATGTGCTTTTTTAAGTTAGAACTAGACGTCTTTGATGCGCGAAGCAGCTTAATTTTCGGCATGCAGAGTGGGCGTTGAAACTGTAAATTATCTGATTCCGTCTCCTTTAGTTGATATATTTCCTTCAATCCTGGCCATAGCGACGGAGTTTCGTTATTCATGTTCATCTCACACGTAGAATGAGTCGCAGATGGTAGTCAATCGGCTTTTATAAACTACGGCATGCGAACGGGGACTGCTGGAACACAACCAGCCAACCAACACCCCTCATCTTTACACCGGTTTTAGTAACAGTCCGGTTCATACTATTACCAGAGACTGATTTACTTCACTATGTGGAACAGGACACCGGTTACCAGCACACTGGTTATAATCACTTGCTGCCTCTTACCAGCAGTAGCTCTTAGTTTTTCTGTGAAAAAAAAATAAAAACTTTCGTGTTTCTAAGTTTTCTTTCCAGGTTTAAAACTTTTTAAAATCTTTTTATTATGACCTTAGTGAAGTAAAGATTAATCAAGCGAAAGATTCTTCTCTGTACAAAAGTGGGTCGGGAACTTTCAGGCAGCGAGGGGGAGAGCGAGGGTAAAAAATTCCGCAAAGGGTGTTTTTTTTTTTTTTTACGTGCCTCCCCCCCCCCCCCCCCCCCCCCCCCCCGCTGTCCACCTCTGCTGCACAAAGCAGAGGGGGAAGAGGAGGGAGGGGAGTGGGCTGTAACGCAGTCGTTCGTTCAAGCCTTGTGAGTGGTGACTCTATAAAAAAAAGAAAGGGTGGACAAACGGAATTAGCTGGTAGCAGAGGGTTTGTTTCGCCTTCGAGAAGCGAGATAATGTCGCCTTTAACGGATGTCTCTTTTTTTGAGAAAGTTTTTTTTTTTTTAGTTTATTGAGACGGATGCTGGTTCCGATCCTCCATTGAGCTTAGTGACCTAAATTTAGTTCCCCTAACGTCTCCAGTTTTATGCACAAGATTGTTATTCTAAACATTAGATCAGGCGTCGTGACCTTTTCCAAATACCTAATGTATTTCACCAGCTTTGGTCAAAAGTAACGAGTAACGAGTAACGTAATTCGATAGCCGATACCGTAAAAAAGTAACGAAAATACTTTACTCGTTAGTCATTCAGAATACTAACGAGTACGTTACTGCGTTAGCGAGAAATGTAACGCGTTACCAGTAACGTCGTTACTAGTAACGCGTTACCTCCAACACTGCTTTAATTCGACCGCAAAATTCGGTTTCTTAACCTATCGCGTTCCGATTTTGTACAGCGTCGGCCACAGATGGTGCATTTTTTCTATAAAACTCGCAAAGAGCGAGCTTACCTGAAGAAAAAGTAAAGAACAAAAAAGGCTTAACTTATATGGAAACGCAGCGAAGCCACAGGTCTTCGAACCATAGGCGCCCTATGGTTTGAAGACGGGATTAAGCGAAGAAGTGATGCCCATCCCAACGTCGGCGCGTCTCCGCATTTTACTCAGACAAGGTAAGACCGAACATTCAAGCCACATCGCTGGGCCTGGCAGGTTAGCAGACGTGATCTCCGTTCACCAAGTATCAGGACTTCCGTCGAATATTCTCATACGTTAAAGCTGAGCCTCACGTACATTCTCTGGTACCTATTTGAAAGTGAAATATGTAGTAAAATTTCCGAGCTCCTCGAAGGGACTTGTCTCCTACAAATGCCCGAAAGGCATCAGGAAGGGGCGGATTTACCAAACTCTGCCTTCGCTCCTGCCCCATAACTCGAGTATAGTGCCCTCAACCGCTAAAAATAAAAGCCAACGTTCATTTTCTTAACCTGCTGAGTGCATTCGAGAGTATTAATCTACGACGTCGTTTTCAACAGGAACTCGGGTTAAGAATATTTTGAAACAGCCCTAAAATAAATATATCCAACTCCTTGACCAACAGCTGTAAGAGAGTTAACTACCGATGTTTCCTCGGGATATTGGCACGACGTGAGAATTTGTGCTGCACATGATTCCTTGATTGTGCTTCTTCAGTTTAATTTATGCATATATAAACAAGTATAAGTAGTATTTACTAATTGACATAATAACCATGAAGCGAGGAGACAAAATGGGACGGACAGAAACGAAGCTCCGAGTTTCGTGTCTGTCCGCCCATTTTTGTCCCCTCGCTTCAACTCGCCTGCCTACTGGCTTTAACCATAACTATTTACTGATACCGAGATATTTGGAAATCGTCATTCGTTAGATTTTTCTTCGAACCCGTAATTATAAAATCCGTAATTCCCCTATTGAGACTAGCGAGCACTTTGTACGCTCGCGCACGATCATCCAAGCATTTATAACGGGATAAGTTCTTTACAAGCGCGTCCAAATGCAGAACTGACGGCAGCTGAAGTGTCTTAGGCGGACTTATTGGTGTCATAATAGCAGACATGTACAAGTTACTCAAAAAAGTAATTAAGATAAGTTACTGAGTACTGACCTCAAAAGTAATTTGAGTAGAGTAGAAATTACTCAAATGGCAAGTAATTGAGAAAATCACTAATTACCGTAAAAAAGTAGCGAATTACTTTTAAGTTAGTTTGAAGTTACTTTTATTTGTTTTTTATGGTAAAAAAAAAATATAAATAGGTTTTGATCCGTTAGCGAAATTGTGCTAGCCAAATATGGATCGCATTGTTTTTTCAAAGAAATGCTTTAATAGCTGGTTCGGCTTCTGCGTACCTAATTGTTTTGTACTTTCTCGTTTGGTCAATGATGTACTGCAAATGTGTCATTTCTAGTTTGAGGTTTAGGACTGCCTGAGCTTGATTTTTAGACAGTGTTTGCTTGTTTACAGTGTTGCGTAAAGTATATCTAAAAACGTACTTGAACCAAAGTCAAAGTAAATTAGAGGTTATGTACTTCAAGTAAAGTAGTAAGTACACCGGGTGCAATGTAGTTGAAGTAACGTACTATAAATACAATATACTTCAAGGTGAAGTACCAGTACTTTAAACAGAATCTTTCATGATGCCCTTTCATTCCCCAGTGTTTTTTTAATTGGTACACATTGCTCCAGAGGTAATCGTAGGTGCATCAGTTTTTTTACGAAAATGGCAGCAAATATTTTATAAAGTCAAGTCACCACAGTGTAGTTGTTTTACTCTCGCTGACGAGCTATTTGACACAATCAACTTATAAGCTACTTATTTGTGTCGGCCTTATAGCCACCATTACTTCACTCAGAGAAATGACCAGATGACGTCTCAGAAGAGCGCGTTTTCACACGATGATTCGCCATTTTTTGTTTTCAAATTCGGGGAATGTACATTAAAGTCGGGAGTTTCACTTTTCTCGAAAAGTACAAGTACATGCCCAGAGAATGTACTTCAAGCTTATTACAAGTTTTCTAAACAGTAGTACTTTAAGTACCATGCACTTAGAGTACTTCCCAACACAGCTTGTTTATTATTTTTCATATAAAAACGTTGGGGGAATTACTGAGGTTTCTCGAATGATCTTCAAATCTTTGAAGATCTGCATATTTTATGTTTTGGGAGGAAAGGCAACGCAAAAAGGTCCCCTTTGCGTTGCCCTTTAGCACGCGATTCTGTGAGTACGGCACAAACTACGGGAGCACCAGATGAGCCTCAGAGCAGGTGCTGCATTTTGTTGCCTCCTTTGAGTGAGGATGCAGTGTGTGCACCTCCTGTAGTGGGCCAGAGTTTCTACGTTGGGGAGAAGCGGGAACCAGCCCTTTTCGCGAATGGGTTCAGTCTCCTTGAGATTCGGGACACAAAGAAACGCCGGTCTTCGGCGCTAATCCCGCAGTTACTCGGCCTCTCTTGCGTCGTTCCTGAACGCTCCCCGCGCTTCGTAGCAGTGTTGTTGCAGAGAGAGGGGGGGGGGGGGGGGGGGGGGGCCGGGCGGCCGGGCCTTTCCTATGCTGCATGCTTCCCACTCTTTGCAAATATCTGCTGATCTTACAACTTCTATCTTTTTTTTGTGCAGGAATGTTTGTTGATAGGCAAAACAACCACAAAGATTCGAAAGTAATTTGTAATTTGAGTAGAAGTTACTCAGAAAAAGTAATTAAAGTAAACTACTAATTACCGAAATAAAAATGTAGGTGAAAGTTACTAAACTACACAGAAAAGTAGTTAAACTACAGTAACTTGAGTAGAGTAGTTGAACTACGTTCAAGTCTGCATAATAGGCCCGTTTTTTTGTTTCTGTTGTTTTTTTCTTTTACCTATTTCTCCTTTCATCTTCCAAGTCATACAACGCGGAGCACGGACGTCCAAGAATCGTCCCGGACGCACGATCATTCTTCATAAACCAAAATAAAAAGGAACAAAAAAAAAACGGTAAGAGAGCAGGCGGAAGGACAGCGTCCATCATTCCAGCTTGTCGCCATTCATCGCCGCTCCAAGACAGATGTTCCGCGAGGGGTTCAGACCCCGCAACACCCCCTCCGTCTCCTTCCGTCCTTCGTCTCGTTGAAAGATGAACCGAAGAGAGGGCCACGATCCCATTAAACTGATCCGGTGCTGCCAAAAAAAAAATTAAAAAAAAAAGAAAACTGCGTTTCGCAACACTCAGTGGTCGGATGAGCCAATCAAATGCCTGGAATGACGCACGTCTCAGCGATCTTCAGCTGGCTGAAACAGCCTAAGCTCTGTTTCATCTAAGTCCGACCACACCAGAGATGCACTTTGGACGCTGATTGATTGGCTCTACCGGATCGCAGCTCTGCTGCGTTCGGAATTAAGGTGAAACGGATTTTATCGATGGAAAGAAGCAGGGACGTTACACTTCGAGTGGAGAAGTACGCCCGTATGTCTTCGCTTCGAAACATCCTAACTAAGGGGAGGCGAAGATTGGCCGAAAGGAAACGAACGCAGTTCGAGAGAGAGCACGCGCGGATTTACGACATTATGTCTGACGATTCTACGCGGGTGTGCACGCTACTGTTTGAAAGCATTGCGCTCCGCCATTGGCTCCGCTCGAAGGAATGCGCGGCAGTAACCCGAGAAGGGGAATCGGTCTAGACGCGCATCAGACGCCATTGGTCGCTGTAATCTGCCCCAATGGATCGTTTGTGAAAATGGAAAAACGAATGGACGTGCAGCGAGTACTTCGAACGCAGTATAATAGACGAATCGGGCCACGCGTCCATTGAGTATGGGTTTTCGCCGCAGCATCGAGTTGAGAGCTGCCTGAGGACAAATAATACCGAGGCTACTTGCCCGAAAAGTAAATTGTATCGCTCAAGAATACGAAGATGTTTTCATTTTATAATTTGAAACTTTCTCGACAACTTTGCCCTAAGGTTATTCCAAAGTTCATTTTCTATCGTATGGCTCCGTATACATAAGATAAACACGACCAATAAATACTTGAGCATATAACTCGATTTATGAGATGCTGATTTTTTTTTCTTTACAGAATTGTTTTTTCCAAGCTCGTAAATGGTCAAGAAAAACTGTAGTGTATATGTATAAACCAATGCCAATATGTATTCGAGGAGTGACACGAGTAACAAACCAGCTCATCGATCTTTTTTTTTAAGATAAACTCCACTGGGATGACACTTTGGGTGCTCGCTTCGCGATAAAACATTAAGATAGAGAAAAAAAAATTTAACTACTCGAGCGAACAAACGTCAACTTTCTTTCCCGTGACCGCGCTTTCATCCGATGTCGACATGCAGAGCGAGTTGTATCCTCACGCGGTGCCCATTGTCGTATGACCTGCATCTTACGCTCGGATCATTTGACGAATGAAAGGTGAACCGCACAAACAGTAATCATTTCCAAAGCGAGCTGAGTGTATGAAGTAGACCCACTTTCCAGAAATACAGAAGGAGGGGACTCTAACGAACGGGTATCAATTGCTGCCTATCTTTCAATTCTCAACTTTATTGTTTCTCTCCAGGGGAGAGGGGAGGGAGAATAAAAAAGCAGACTGTTGTCGCTTGACAAAATTTTTCCTCCCCACCAGCAAGGAGAGAAACTATTTTACATACCAGTGACCCGTAAAACAAGGTTTACCTAGGAGCAAAACACACAACATTAAACATAAAAAAAAAGATCTGACATACATCGCGAACATTTCTTGCAGGTCGGAGGTCCCACCAGGAATAGGCACAGATTACACTAGAGAAACAATGAACGAATATCCTTTCTGCTCAAACTCATCTAATCCGTGCCAAATCTATGTGGGTGATTTCATTTCAACTCAGGCACGAATTTAGGGTCGAATTTTTAATTTTGACGAAAAAAATATATGTTTTGGGGAAATTCCTTTAATAAAAAAAGACGCAAACGGCATTTTCGTCGGCTTTTTTGTTCTCAAGTTATGGACCATTACAGCGGCCAAGGTGGAAACTGACGTTTTTCCAGCTTATCGGAGGTGCCATATTTCACTCCATCCCTTTTCCCTACTTTTTACGCTACATCAATATACATTCTGGGAACACTCTAGACATAGGCTTTTTCATGCTAATTAAGCGTCTAGGTCATAACATTCTTACTGAATTTGTTTTTATTTGTCAAACCGCCTCTCTGCGACGACTATTTGACGAAGTTCAGCAAGCTGTGCTGTGTGATCTAATTAACATATTTTATGATCTTTATATCACCGTAAAGGTCCAATTAAGTTCTTTCTTTTGAGTATAATTTTAATATTTTGTGATAAGTATACAATGCGCTACATGTGCCTGAAAACGAAAATTTCGAAAAACTGGCAAGTTTGGAGTCGATTTTGTGAAAAACCTCACTTTTTATTTCTTTTATTTTTTATTCACAGTTAGTTAATATAGTAGTCTATCAGAAACTGCCGACAAAAATTGTAATATATTGTTTGTATGGCCGCTATTAAGACGCGAACCTCGTGCTATGAGCGTTTTGAACGGGACCTCGCACAGGCGCTCTGCTGAGCAGAATTTTGGCCTATGTAAGGTTTTCTATTTATCGTTAACAGTTACCTCAATATCCAACCATAAACATTAATAAAATTTGGAGTAGTGTACTTAAAAAAATTTACTTCGAAGTCCTGTATCCACAAGTGCGGGCACACCGCTTACTTCCTCCCAATACGGGGGAATGCAGATCGTTAGAGAATTCCTCTGGGGCCTTTTGCTTTCGGCTTTGAGTTTGAAATACCGAACTTGACATGTAATTGTCATATTTTCTAATGTCAAACAGATATGCAGTGCATATACGTATGTACGATTTAGTATCTGACGCTTAGGAAGTACGGTTTATTTTGTGCGCGTACGGACTCTTTCGTAAAATAACAAGCATTTCGTAGCGTGTAAGGCTTCAAACGTGTTAGTCATGTGTTTAGGTTTCATTTCTATCTTCAGTGATTCATGCCAGGTTACTTAGACTTTTTTCTCTTGACTTAAGTTTGTCCGGGAGTCTAGATGTTACGTATCTTCTCCGCCAATACATAGGGCGAAGCTCACACACCTTGCAAATTACGCTAGTGCCAAGTAAATAAATATTGTTAGGATAAATATTATTGCTTCACTGAATTTTACGCTCAGATATTTAGGTAAGTACTAACATTAAATAGAAAACCTTACATAGGTCAAAATTCTGCTCAGCTGAGCGTCTATGCGAAGTCCTGTTCAAAACTCTCACAGAACGAGATTCGAGTCTTAATAGCGGCCATAGAAACAATATATTACAACTTCCTGGTAGGCCCTGGCAGATTACTATATTACCTAACTGGTCTTTCTTTAGAAAAACTTGCAAGTTTGGAGTCGATTTTCTAAAAAAAAAAAAACACTTTTTATTTCTTTCATTTTTTATTCACGGTTAGTTAATATAGTAGTCTATTAGAAACTACCAACAGAAATTGTAATATATTGTTTGTATGGCCGCTATTAAGACTCGAATCTTGTGCAATGAGCGTTTTGAACGGGACTTCGCACAGGCGCTCTGCTGAGCATAATTTTGGCCTATGTAAGGTTTTCTATTTAATGTTAGTACTTACCTCAATATCTGAACGTAAAAGCCAGTGAAGCAACAATATTTATCCTAGCAAAATTTAGTTACTTGGCACTGGCGTGATTTGCAAGGTGTGTGAGCTTCGCCCTATGTATTGACTGAGAAGATACGTAACATCTAGAGTCCCGGACAAACTTATATCAAGAGGAAAAACTCTAAATAACCCGGCATGAATCACTGAAAATAGAAATGAAACCTAAACACATGACTAACACGTTTGAAGCCTTACACGCTACGAAATGCTTGTTATTTTACGAAAGAGTCCGTAAGCGCACAAAATAAACCGTACTTCCTAAGCGTCAGATACTAAATCGTACACATGTATATGCACTGCATATCTGTTTGACATAAGAAAATATGACAATTACATGTCAAGTTCGGTATTTCAAACTCAAAGCCGAAAGCAAAAGTCCCCAGAGAAATTCTCTAACGATCTGCATTCCCCGTATTGGGAGGAAGTAAGCGCTGTGCCCGCACTTGTGGATACAGACTTCGAAGTAATTTTTTTAAGTACACTACTCCAAATTTTATTAATGTTTATGGTTGGATATTTAGGTAACTGCTAACGATAAATAGGAAACCTTACATAGGCCAAAAGTCTGCTCAGAAGAGCGCCTGTGCGAAGTCCCGTTCAAAACGCTCATAGCACAAGATTCGAGTCTTAATAGCGGCCATACAAACAATATATTACAGTTTCTGTTGGTAGTTTCTGACATAATACTATATTAACTAACTGTGAATAAAAAATAAAAGAAATAAAAAGTGAGGCTTTTAGAAAATCGACTCTAAACTTGCAAGTTTTTCGAAATTTTCGTTTTTCAGGCACATAGCGCATTATATACTTATCGCAAAATATTGAAAGTGTACTTAAAAGAAAGAGCTTAATTAGAGCTTTACGGTGATATAAAGATCATAAAAAGATTGATTAGGTGAACTTCATCAAATATCGTCGCAGAGAGGCAGTTTGACAAATAAAAAAAATCATTAAGAATGTTATGACATAGACGCTTAATTAGGATGAAAAAGCCTATGTCTAGAGTGTTCCCAAAAAGTTATATTGATGTAGCGTAAAACGTAGGGAAAGGGGATGGAGTGAAATATGGCCCCTCCGATAAGCTGGAAAAACGTCAGTTTCCACCTTTGCCGCTTCAACGGTCCCTAACTTGAGAACAAAAAATCCGACGAAATTGCCGTTTGCGTCTTCTTTTGTTATAGGAATCGCCCCAAAACATATATTTTTTTTTGTCAAAATTAAAAATTCGACCCCGAATCCGTGCCTTAGTTGAGATGAAACCTACCCATGTATACTATTTATAACATTAGGCAACAAGTACTGCAGCATCTGGAGGCCGTAGCGTGTTCTCGAGCTGAGGCGTTGACCATGTGTCAACACAAAGGCCTGCATATGCAGGCATCCTCCGCTTCATTTTGGCGATTTATATAAAAACAAGATAATTTTGCCTTAGAGATGTTTGACATGTTAGAGGAAGTTTATAATTGTAAGGCTCCGTAATTGGAACTATATGAAGGTTTTTGACAAGTTGTAATGTGTGAGTGTTGAACTCCGCATTGCACATAGTTCGGATTATCCTCTTCTGGAGAACATGCACGTGATGCATATTTGTAACCGTTGTGCTAGCCCAAACAAGAAAGCTTTAATTATAGCAAGAGTAAAAGAGACAGTTAATAAGAAGGTTTAAGACCGAAAGGGGTAATATATGACGGGATTTATAAATAATGCCCACAACGTTCGAAATTCTGCCAGCTTTACATTCTTCTTCGGCGTCCCAGCTCACGTACTCATTAAATATCACACAAAGAACTTTCACATCTTGTACGAAGTCAATATTTTGTCTTTGGATAGAGAGAGCCCTTGAGTAGATGAAAACACTGTATTTTTGGATCGAAAAAGTATTGCTTTCGTCTTATCTGTATTAATTACCAAAGAGTTTGAGATGTCCATTCACTTATCTTCTGCAGAACGCTATTTGCCGCACATAAAACCTGGTGGACAACTTTCCCCGAAAAGAATAAACTGGTGTCGTCTGCGTAAATCATAAAGTCTGCACTGTCGTCTATATTTACTGTATCGTTGATGTACAAGTTAAACAGAAGGGGTCCAAGGATGCTCCCCTGCGGCACCCCTGACGTCAGTTTTTTTTAAGTTAGAGCGGTGACCATCTATCACGACACGCTGATGCCGATATCTTAAAAAAAAAAGTATCGATTATCGTTGAGGCTACTCCTCACACCCTGTAGCCAATCAAGATGAGCAGAAAGTCCCTACCTCCAAAAATAAGGACGCGTGAAAGGACATCCAGATGCTTAGTCACTGAGAGCCGAAGAATTTCATTGCGTGGCATATGCACCTTGCGCTTCGTGCATCTTACTTCAGAGTTCTTATCGACTCCTGGCATGGGTGTATCTCGAAACAACCCATTCTGATTTGAACCCTTCTCGTTTGAACCCATTCGCAAAACGCCCTTCGCGTTTTAACCTTTCGCGTTTCAACCCTTTCTCATTTATACCCGTCTCATTTGAACCCAATCTCATTTGAACCCTTCTCGTTTGAACCCATTTTCAAAACGCCCTTCGCGTTTTAACCTTTCGCGTTTCGACCCTTTCTCATTTGAACACGTTCTCATTTGAACACCGTATTTCAAACCAATCGCCTAACGCTCTTTGCGCTTTAACCTTTCCTTATTTATGCCCTTCTCGGTTGAGCCCGCTCTCACTTAAATCTTTATTGTTTAATTAAACTCTGTCTCAAAATACGTAAGTGGCGTTTCAACCTTTTTAGAGTGCTCTTAAAATTTCAACCAGTCTCTCTTTTTCTGTGTTAAGAATAAACGAATAAAAATAATGGAGATGTTGGCACTGTTAATGACAGTGCCGGCTACTCCATAGCAATTGTTATTTGATAAAAAAATAACCAGATCCTAAACAAAACAAGCCCACAAACAAACAAAAATCCTGCCAGAGTTGCCATTGTACATATTATTACGATTCTAACATGTTCGTCGATCTATTTTCGTGGACTACCCGTGCCAGTCTGCACCGATGCGAACACTTAATGTCATGTTCCACACCAAGGCTAACTGGAGATCGCTTACCGCCCGCACCAGCAGCATCACAAAGCAACAGCCGCGGCAGGTCTCGCCCTACTGTGCACCTCGTCGCTCACAAAGCGCCGCCGCCACCACTCAAGAGCACCACCAGCAGGGAGTGGCCAACGATCCTGTGCCCACCCCCGCATGAATCATTTGAACACTTTTGTATAGCATACATTGCATTCAAAATATGTCCACAGAAATATTTTATTTTCCATACCGTCACGTTACAAACGATTCGCAAAGCATTATGCTATTCAAATCGTATAGCTAATCGTTAGGCTACTGAACGGCTCTTCTCGAGACGCATAGTGCAAAATGTTTTTTGTCGCAGAATCAGTCATCGCACCTCAATGCGATCCCATGCTCGGTAAAGCTTTATTCTGGAGCTTTGTTCCCACAAGATGGTAATTGGTAAACTATCTAAGATGACCGCAGCAACAAAACACGGACCATTCAAAGGCCAGAGAATGCCTTCGCCCTCCTAAACCTGCGGCGTTTTTTCTTTTTTTTTTTTTTTTTTAATGTGCGGGTGCGGTGATGCGTGGCTTGAGGGCTTTCCTACCAGGCACAAATTGTTTTCTTCATTTCAGTCGTGAATCATCGGATGCAAATTATGCTCATCTGGCATGCCCTGCGAGGATATTGAACTCTTTACAACCGGTGCCGGAGTAATCGTACAGATCTACGATCAATGTATATTTGCCTATGTGTCGTCCACCATGCCGTGGATTGGCATGCACTCTTGATGTCATTCTCCAAGTAGCATTTCAAGGCGTAATAAAGCTTCAGGTGCCTGGACTTCATAATGTCATTTGTTC
Source organism: Ixodes persulcatus (assembly GCA_013358835.2). Classification (NCBI taxonomy): domain Eukaryota; kingdom Metazoa; phylum Arthropoda; class Arachnida; order Ixodida; family Ixodidae; genus Ixodes; species Ixodes persulcatus. Next base: position 457,576 of record JABSTQ010010204.1, read on the forward strand.
CTTTATTTCGGTTTCCCGTGAGTGTATGCTGAAATTATTTCTTTTCCCTAGCCTGATCATGTACAAGGTTAAAATGAGAAAAGTAGTTTTGAAAATGGTCAAAAACAGAAAGTATGTTTTTAGTAAGTTTGAAATGAGAAAGTTTAAAATGAGAAGAAAAGTCTTTTTGAGAATGGTCAAAACGGTGCGAATGATATATTTTTTCTCTGTGTGTTTTTTTATGTTCAGCTGGCCTCATTCACAAACAAAAAATGGTCAAAACCAAAAAGTATGTTTTGAGAAAATTTGAAAGGAGAAAGGTTAAAATGAGAAAAGTAGTTTTAAAAATGGTCAAAAACAGAAAGTATGTTTTTAGTAAGTTTGAAATGAGAAAGTTTAAAATGAGAAGAAAAGTATTTTTGAGAATGGTCAAAACCAAAAAGTATGTTTTGAGAAAATTTGAAAGGAGAAAGGTTAAAATGAGAAAAGTCGTTTTGAGAATGGTCAAAACGCGAAAGTTCGTTTTGAGAACGGTCAAAACGCGAAAGTTCGTTTTGAGAACGGTTTAAGTGAGAAAGGGAGAAAAGCGAAAGTTGTTTTGCGCTGGGTTGAAATGCGAAGGTTAAAACGAGAAGGTAGAATTGCGAACGGGTTCAAATGAGAACCACCCCCTGGTGGCATAGCCTCCTTTATAGTCACAAATCCTGGCAGTTCGACGATGGAGCCATAAAGTGCGCCGTCACAGATTTTGGAGCGCGAGGATCTGGTAGCACAGAACGTCAAAGAGCCATTTCTCAGGGAACCTGGACGTCAGCGCACAATTTTTGCAACGGCGAGGACCCGAAACACACGTGTTCGCCCGGGAGAAGTGTGTTTCGGCGTCTCGCCGCAGCGGGGCTCCAGTCACGTGGCTCTCCTGTCATCCGTTGTCTGCCGCTGCAGTTTTTTCATTTCGGTGGCCGCTTCTCGTGGCGATCTGGCAGGCTTTGTCAGTATATAGGAGGCTAAGGTCCTGGCTGCGGCGTAATAATAAGACGCTAAAGATTCCCAACTTCCGATGATTCTTAAGCTGTTTGTGACACCAACTCCACTCTCTGAAATCACACCGCTGCGATGGCGCTGCTTTCGGCAACGCGCATGCGCAAACGCTCTTTCTCACACAAATCTGCGCAGGCGCGCTGACCACACGGGCAAATGTGGCGTGTTCGTAACAGCCTCTTTGTCTATAGCGAACCCGCACCAATTATCTTCTTCCTCGTCCAACTTATCGATGAATAGAGAGATGCTACGAATAATCACGTTCGCTTCAACCAATACCAATTACAAGACGAGGCCCGTGTCCAAGGACTTTTACATAGGGCAGCACCCGACTTGACCCAAAAAGGTCTCAATCCCAGGCTGCCTCGCGCACCGACGCGCTCTCTTTTCACCTATATCCAACCAAGCTCCCATCGTCTGCTCGCCGCTCGATCGACTGTATTAGGCTAAGCTCCGTGCCTGCGGTCTGCTTTGTTTTTTCTCCGTTGAGGCTGGCTTTCGATACGATCGGCGGCGCACCAAAAGAAGTTTTGATATGAACCCGCATTCTCATCACGCCTACACTGTTAGCAATTCCTGTGTATTTAGTGAATATGTGGGGTCAAAAACACGCTATTTACACAAATTACCATAAATTTACACGTTGAGTAACGGATAACTCGTTTACAAATCATGCGAGGTTGTAAAAAACGTGTTTTGGTTTGGTCATACGTACACGCACAACCGTGTAGCTGACCTCGAAAACACGCATCACCCCCGGAGACGACCGCAGCATCGACGGCTATCGAAGCACAGGAATGCTTGGGGACACACTTAGAAAGGACCGTTGAGACAAATGCCGCGGAAAGAAACATGTCTCGGAGACGGATATGCACCAAAAGCAATTGCGCCATGTCGCAGGACGTTGGCGAAACCCGCGCTTACCGTGCTCGCTGCCATTTTCTGGTCGATGGCAATGCGGCTTCCCTCATGTCGCCCATGATTGTATTTGGTTTAGGGGTCTTGATAATAGTTTCTTACACACCACAAATAAAGTTATGGGTCTAATTATTCGTTTTAAACAGTTAACGTGGATATAAAAAGCGTGTCCTCGATCTGAACACGTGACATCGCAGTTGGTTTCGTTTTGGCTTCAACCTTCAACTGCAAGCGATCTGGCCACGGCGCAAGCACAACGCCGATGTACGCTGGAAGCTAGAGCCGGTTTGCTTTCGTTGTTTTTGTTTGACCGGAGAAAATCTGGCATCAACGCATGGCGCCGCTATTGTTTTGGTTTGACAGGACGCGAGAAGCTTCGCATAGAGCTTCGCAGTTTGCGAGCACATAGCGAAGACGTGACCGGAGAAGTGCCCCTGTGATGTTCCCGGAAGACGGAAAGTATCATTCGTAATCGTCGTGTGTGCTTTGAAAGCGAAGGGAGTCACAGGGTCCACGAGTGCGCAACCACAAGCCAAGGTTCACGACAGCGCTGCGTTGACTTCGGCGATCTCGTTCTGTTTGGGGCAACACACGATGCGAGAAAGAGCCGAAACGTTCGTGGTGTGTGGTGCGGTGCTTGAGGGTGGAAACCCACATTAACACGGACCTCAAATTGGTTCTTGTGGAGTAGAGGTTCAACGGGATCAATCCCGTCGTCGTCAGCTGATCCAGTCCAGCTGGTCCGGGAGGACGCAGCGAGCGTTTTTTAAAAGTAAATCTTTCTTCGTTCCGTTTCAAAATGTGGAAGATTCCCGACGCATATTGTGAGTAAAAAGCTCCGGGCGTTTTCAACAAAATTATGTCGTTTTAATTGAACAATGGGCTTCGGATTGTTGTCCTTAATCTGCCGTTTTTATGCTTCGTGTTGTTGGACTGCATTTGCACAGCGACGTGTTTGCACAGCGACGCACACCGCTCGAGTAGATGATTCGGTCCTGCAAACGACCGGTTATACAGAATTCCAGGGAAACTTAAGTCACCACCGATATTTTCCTGTAAATCTCGTGTAACTCGTGTGAGTTTGTTGCGCTCATCTTGCGGTGTGAATAAATTAGGGCAAGATTTCCTACCTGCCCACAGATGCATGAACTGAGACCATGTTTTACGTAGTGAACATAGTGCTTTTTCTTTACTTTGGGAAGAGGCGTTGGTGCATTTATTATGGTACAATCTTTGATAGTTGAGAAATTGGGAGAGCGAGCAAGCTTTCCAGACTTTGTCTCTTTTCTCTCTGGCACTGCCCCTAGTTTCAAGTTGCAGTTTTATTAGATATACCTACTAGCAGGTACAAACTGCTCTAAAGCAGGTGAAAGACTGGTAAGTCAGGACGGTGCGGACTCCGTCTTTTGCGCTTTTCGCAAGGGGACTAGGTAAATGCTTTTGCGAGGTATGCGGATTGTGCAAACGATTTTGTTATGCCCGTCGTTTGCGTCTCCAGCAAAACGAATAAGATGATCTACAAAGGCACAATCACAAGCCAAGATCTACGATAACAATGCGTTCGTTTCGGTGGTCCGTGTAGCTGTATTATACCCTGCTCTCTGCAACACCGTGTCATGACGAAGAGCTGGAACGGTCACGGTTTGTGCTGGGCTACCGGTTGACAGAAACCCGCATTGCCCGCATCGGCACCGAGTGCACTTGGGCTGTTGATGCTCAAGCCTTTCATCCGCGGCTTGTCGCCAGCTGATCCTGCTACTCGACGGTGAGGAAGCGGCTCAAGTGACCTCTGAAGTAAATGTAAATCCTCGTTCATTCAGTTATCCGGTGTCAAAGTGTGGAAGATGTCCAACGTGTACTGAGGGCGGGAACTACGAGCGGTTTGCCTTGCTTTTATAACCGAAACCAGAGCAGCGAGATAACTGCCTTGCGTACTCCAAAATGACGGAAACAGTAAGTTTCAACAGGTCGAGCACGTCACCGCGGATGTAGGCGAGACGGTGCACTCTGTTTAAACGCTAGCAGTATCCACGAGTGCTACCAGAAAAACGACAACAGAGAAGGAGCTCGCGATTCAGCATAATGCAGTGCCACGGGCCCGTGAATTTTCAATGTTCGAGGTAAAGGCGGTATATAAAAAAAAAAAAAAAAACGCATCAGCGTTACATTAGTGATCACGAATAACACCGGTCACAAACTCCCAAGTCCCACCGCTCCACTCGACACCGACACGACATACGACAACAAACTGCATCAAAACGTCCCCAAAAGTGAAGGCTTCTGCTCCCGTACGCGTACTACAACTAGCGGAAGTGAAGTGTTGGGCGGATGTCCTTTACAAATACTTATATAAAAAATGCTTTGCGCAAGGATAATTTCCATTCATTATTGAATACATAATGATAAAATCCTAATAATTTGTTTTTCTATCTGACTTAAGCTAGTCAGACTGCTCATAACACTGGTCGAGCATGAAAATAACAAATATTGTAACTTCTTCATGGCCGGTTTAAGATTTATTGTTAATACATCGTTGTTTTTCGCAACGAATTAATTTTACAGATTTTGCCTTTATACTTTTTAAATGCAAGCAGTTCTTACATACGGCTGTTCATTGTGCCGTGTTTTGTGTCTTCTATAAATCTGTAACGGTCAGCGACCAAAGAGCTCACCCGCACATGTCAAGCTTATATACGCCGCGGGGAGAAAAGGATGTTAGTAGGAAGTGTCGGGCGCAGTGTCGGTGTTGTGATTGTGTATGTGTTGGTGCTGTGTCCTACGTGATACTCGTGTTGTCTGTGATATATGTAGGGTTGCTGTCTACTTGTGATAGTTCACAGCGTATTAAGAAACTCCTGATTGTTTTTTTTTTTTTCACTGGCTGCTTGAAATCTCACTATGTGGCGCAAGTTACCGCCCGACTTCAAATAGTTTGCTCGAGCTATTTATCCATGTAAGTTCGGTATTCGTTTTTCTGTCTAGCGGTTCCGTGTTCCGTCGTAGCTGCCGGCGCCACCGACCGCCGACGACGCACGTACGTACCTTTGCACCTAGCTACGTCTGCCGCTTGGAGACTGTTTACTGTTTATAAAAGACATCGAACGAGAACAAACGCGTCCTGTGTGCTTTCAATTCGGCTGAAAGGCGCGCGGCTCGCTGGGCTCGTCTCTTGCCTGTTCTCGGCTGCTGGCCGCCATGTTTCATAAGGAACACGCTGGACCGTGTTTCTTGGAAAGCAGACACGGTGTAGCGTGTTAAGTTTACACGGCACCTCGTGTGTAGGCGAATAACACACATGGCTGCGTGTAAAACGAACACGTTTCGACGTGTCCGCTATGGGACAACGGTTTACACGTCTGGACGTGTTATTTTTGCTAACAGTGTACTTCCGTTACCCTTCGCTCGATGTATGGAGAATACGGACACCACCTCCTGCCCATCTAACCTCTTTGCCTGTGTATCTCCAAACGTCACCACCGTGGATCTACGCAGTGCCGTATACCCCGCGCAAGCCTGGTCGTCAGCGCGCCAAGCAGCGTCTCCCAGCGTGCACGCGACGTCAGCACGCGGCAACGTCAAGACGTACGCGTCTTCCTCGTTGCGGCGGCGATTGTCAAGCTTCAGCTCGTTTGCCGCTAGGGGCGGGTCGGGGAGTCACTAGCGATGACGTCATCCGCAAGCGCGGTCTTCTAGCCGGTATTGGTTCAGCTCGCTGCTCGCTCCACTCTTTGGGACGCGAACAAGAGCGAGGGAAGATAGCGAATCGAACCCCGGTTACAACGGCAACGTCCAGTTCCAATAATTCCGTTCGGCCGACGAGAGTCAAACGGCTACCATACTCCCTTTCCCATTCAGTCCAGCCCCAGTCGACATTAGGATTTGATTAAGCCATTGGAGCTGCACCAAAAGTGCATGGTCACTGCTCTCTTCGCGCAGTAATCGTGCGATTGCTATCACCGACTAAACGAATTAGGCGCGGTCGATGCGTTTCTCGCTCTTGTTTCCCGCGTGGCTGGTTCAAATAAAGTCCCCAAATAAGAGCTTCCTACAAGTAGCGACATTCTTTGAAGCGCCGACTGCGTGACAGTGCAGGTTTTAGGAAGCGAGTGGCGGCGCACAGCAGAGGTTTGAACTGCATGGACGCCGCCATTTTGTCCCAGCGGAATGTGCTTTGTCATTTGTATTGATTGTCGTTACTTGTAAAAGAAGTATCAAGGGTCTTTAGGTTCAGCCGGTCGTAGAGAACCCGAGTAAATGGAGAGCGCCGTGACTGTGCACTTTCGGCGTTGCGTGGTCGGAGCTCTATAATCAGGGACAGTTCCAGAAAGACAGGGCGTAATGAGAAACGAGCATCGCGTTAACCAGCCAACTAGGTTGCGGCGTTGGCCTTAGAAGGCCGCTAAAAGCCAGAACCGTCAAGATATTATGTGCCACGTCCTTCGTTTCTTCGGTGGCCTAAGGCTCTATATGAGGGTGATTCTCGACGGAGTAATAATCGCTCTAGTTTCGGAGGAAGAGTGAGACGTCACCGAACCACCAATATGGTCGCTTTGGCGGACTTAATTTATTGCCGTCTATCGCGCGTTTTTATCAGATTGTTAGAGCCTCGGTATGTTCGTGTATGTAAAGACCTTTAGATGAAGTCTGCGCGCTATTCTAATTTCTCCAGTTGCGTCGATTGATGCTGGCCGAGATAGAAAATATTCGGCGGTCGAGCCACTTTCACCGGGTCCCGCTAGAAATAAAATTAAAATTACAAATCAACTCAAAATGGCGTAGAATGAGTACAGCATCGATGCGATGAGATTGAAGCAAAACTGTTTACGTATAAAAAGAACGACGTCGATAAGGAGATGTGGGTGGAAGGCATGCGCGGAAAATCAGCCTCAAATATGTACGCACCTTTATGATATAAAAAAAAAAACTTATTTCTTTCAAACCCCGTAAGTTTTCATCACCATCGAAACTTCTCAAATCCAAATTCGAACGCTTCGTCGAAGACTAAAAAAAAAATTACATGTGGACGCTCAAGACTGCTTACATCAAGGAAGGCGAAACAATTATAGTCCCGCGGGAGAAATGTTTTCCAGTAATGTTTCTACACCGTATTAAAGTTTAGAACAACGTCCTAGAGATCGACGCCAAGTACGGACGTCTAGTGCGATATCTAGGACGACGTCGAGGACGATGTCAAGGACGGCGTCTAAGACGACGCCGAGGACGACCACAAGGACGACGTCTAGGACGACGTTGAGGTCGATGTCAAGAACGGCGTCTACGACGACGTCGAGGATGACGTCCTAGACGACGACGTCAAGAACGACGTTTAGGATAACGTCTAGGACGACGCCGAGAACGACGCCTAAAGGAGGACACTGTGGCGTATTTGCGTGGGCGGCTACGTATGCCTGAGGAAGCCGCCGTAGGTGTAGACGCTGCTGTCGATGTCGAGGCTGTAGAAGTAGACGCGGTCGCCTCACAGTCCATCGCACAAAGCGCGCAACAAGCACGAATGAAGTCCGAAGCGCACCTTTTGCACACGGCGCTCCTGCGATGACATCACGCTGTTGCACTTGAGCGTGAGTGTGAGCGGAGCGTGCTTGATGACGTACTTTTATGGCCATCTTTCGGGCACAACGACGCCGCTTTTTTGCGTAATGGGACAATTAAGGTCATCTCAGAGGTCTAGGACAACTTCTAGTACGACCTCCAGAACGACGCCAAGGACAGCGTCGTCCTTACGCAAACATTTGAGCAGCGCGTGCCGCTAAATCGTACTTTTATGGCCATATACGCCGCTTTTTCGCTCAATGGGACAAGTAAGGCTTTCGCCTTAAAACTAATCATCGAAGTATATTTATTGTTTACTCAAAACTCTTCATTTATTGTTTTAACTTAGGCATGCTTCCGGTCGCGCATTAGTAACCGATAAAATAAAATAAAACATAAATTACTCTTACTTTCAACAACTTGTCGGGCTCCCAGTTCTAGAAACACAACTGGCACAATATCTTCCGCCAGAAGTGTTACTTTTCCTGCCATAAGAGAATGAATTATTAGCAGAATTTATTTTAATACTGTTAGCCAGTTCCCACGCACTAATTCGTTTGAATACTTCGTTTCCCCTCGCACAATCCAGGACTGGAATAATATTCCCGGCGATCTTATTTCCTCTACTCATTTTGTCTTCACTTGGAATTAAGTACTTTTTTACTTTATTTATTGTTCTGCTTAGAGTGCGACACAGTTTTCGCCTTAATGGTGCCGCTTTATAAACAAAACTACCGAAGAACAAAACAAAGACACCAACATAAAAAAGTAGAAACTAAAAATCAAAACACACCTCAGACCTGATATCAACGTGTTGACAAGCGTTTTTTTGTTTTTTTAATTAAAAAAGAAAGCAAGCAAGTCTAGATATTTCTTGCCGCGGTTAACAAAAATTGCATGCCACACGCAGGCAAGTTTCTTTTAACCACGACAAGAATGACCTGGACTTGCTTGCATCCTTTTGATGGTCCAAAATATACATTTATTGGGTAAAACAAAGAGAAAGCTTTTATGTGCTTTCTTTGAACACAAGAGGAAATGCCACTAAGAAGCGACGGTGCACGAATTATGTCATTCACTACAATCTAAGAAGTGCCTGCGCGTTTACTTACCCGCAAAACACTCAAAGAGTCAATAATTTCGATCTAGGAAATCAGCTCAGCGAATGATGAGGCTGGGCAACCGTTTAGACCTAAAAATGAAGTCTGCACTGTGGCATTACGCAATGCAAGGCGTCATGCTTGCATTGCGTAATACCACAGCGCAGACTTAATTTTGAGGCCTACACAGCCGTTTCGAATCATCATTCTCTGAGATGATTTGGTTGATCGCAGAGATTGGCTCTTCGAGTGTTTTGTGGGTAAGTAGACGCGCAGGCATTTTTTAGAGATTGCTTCATACAAACAAAAACGCATGGCTCTCATCTATCGGCCTCCACTCGCACAAAGGAACCGGGTCAAATAAGTTGGGAAGCATTTCACGGTCAAATTAAGTATCCTTGTTCCATGTATCGTAAATATTACGAACAATATGGTGAAGACTTGGGCGAGTTGGTTTTGCACACATTGAAGAATTAAAACAGAGCCCTGTCTGTCTATGTCTCTTTTTTTTTCCTTCGTCTTGTTTGCGCTGTTTTTAATTCTTCAATATGATACGAACAAGACGACGCTCCACTCTTTCCAAGATAAAAGACTGCGTCATTTATTTTAGAAAATATGGGCAAGCCGAAGAACCCAGGGGGTCTTTGGCTTGTCCATATTTTGCACCATAAAAGTTCTTCACGAAGAACCCACTAAAAGGGTTCTTCGTGAAAACCCTCTAAGGTGTTCTTTTAAGCTTCTTTTTTATGTGAAAAAGTTCTTCATCGCTCAGTTTCCGTTCTAGTGCACCAGAGGGAGATAGTGCTCATACTTGGGTAGTAATTCAATTACAGTAATTAAATTACTGTAATTTAATTACGTTTCTTAGTCATTTGTAATTGCAATTAATTACTTTCGGGCATAAGGAATTGTAATTGTGATTTAATTACTTTCTAGCCTCAGTAATTGAAAAAGTTTAGGCACAATTACAATTACTTTTGCCAAACTTTGCGGCGCCGACAGAACCTCTCTGAAATCCTCAGCGCTCGCACAAGCGGCCTAGCTTTCGGTGAAACACTCGCACAAACACACCCCCTCCCACACACGCACAACATAAATAGCGTCGCATTGTTTGTTGTTTTGTTGCTTACACTGTGGCCTGAGAGACAATCCTCTTCGGAGCCTACCTCAACGGCGCCGTGTTGCGTCGTCTGCTGTGCGAGCAGAAGACAATAGCGTAAACATGCCAAAATATTGAAAGAAAAAAAAAATTGAGCTTCAGCTTTTAGTGGAGCTAGGAAATTTTAATTGTCTATGAAGCTTTTTGTTTGTTTTCTGCCAACTTTTTATGTCGCTCTTCCACTAGTGTCGCATATTTGTATCTTTGTAATATTTTCAAATTTATTTCCTGTTGGTTTTACTTCGTATATTTTTTGCACAAGCATTTTGGAGACTGACCTCGGATCTGTGAATATTGTTACCAATAATTCGGGAGCCCCGATTCGGTTCTTATATGTTTCTGAATTCTGAGCCCTTATAATTTCAAATCAATGTAAATTATTTACAATACCATGATGTTTGTAAACGAATGCGGTCGTATTAGCGCGTGTGGGTTTAATTTTATGTTGACACTTCTAAAGTATTCATATATGACTAATTGACGCATTTTTATTTGCCGGGCTATCAAAACTTTGTCAACCCACTTTTTTGTTAGTGATCTGGCGTCTTCCAGCATATGAACTAATTATTATTTAAAAGAAATCTAAGAACGTAGTACTTTATTGCCTCAAACTGTCAAGTTCCATTAGGAATTTAACAAAATTCATGTAAGGAAAGTACAATACGTGGCATTTATGCAGCGATGCTTAAGCCACCTCAAACATTGGGGCAAAGAATGAACAAATACGTTGCATTCTATATAACTCGTTTAATGTCATATGGCCCAAGTCGGGTCGCTCTATGAAATAAGTAATTGTAAAAGTAATTGCATTACTTTTTTAAAAGTAATTTGTAATTGTAAGTAATTACCTTTCCCGTAGTAGTAATTGTAATTGTAGTTAAACTACTTTTGAAGCAAAGTAATTGTAATTGTAATTAAATTACATTCTGAAAGTAATTTGCCCATGTATGATGAGGAGAAACCGTTTTCCAAAAGCTCAAACCGTTCTTGTGGCGTCCAAAAACGTTTCAAGAACTTTTTTTTTAGAGTGTAGGGACAGGTTGGTTTCGGTAGAGTCCACTAGATCAGTGGTTCTCAGCAATGGATGTGTCGGGGACCCCTTGCGGACCGCTGGTAGTGATGGGGGACCCCTTCCAGCGGGGGGGGGGGGGGGGGGGGGGGTACGTAAGTAAGTTAACACGTCTGGAGCATGAAACAGGTGCCTTTTATTGCTGTCGTAGTTCAGGAAGCAGGTTGCAAATTAGTCACGGCCGGACTGAACTACAAAAAACGTGCGAAATAAAAAAAAAAAAAAAAAATTGTTGAGGGTCTCGCGGACCCCAGAAGTGGCTTCGCGGACCCTCTGGGGTCCGCGGACCCCCATTCGAGAACCACTTCACTAGAACATCAGTCGTAACTAATCACGGCATGATCAATTTACTCACGGAGGGAAAGGATGTTGCGAAACGATCGCGAACCGCAGAATTCTCATTTATATATCCAGCATCGTCATGTAAAACCATCGGCTTTTTTAGTTTTCTTTCTTTCTCAGTCACGTGGCTTCCTATTCTGGTATGCGGGACGCAAAAATATTAAGACGTTTCAACCTGGATTGTGCAATAAAATATAGGTGTGACAAAACAAGTATCTGTGACAATAATGCATTATTTGTGAACACCGTCCTGCGGCGTGGAGATATCAGCACAATGTTTTAACGCATACCAGAAGTAACGACATTCAAGATGATAATGCAATTAATGGAAAGGTTCAAGCGAGCTGGACAAGATCGAATAACGATAACAACCTTAGAGTGGGACAAAGGACAAACACAAATCTCCAAACACAGCTAGGTGACTGGTAAGCGACTGAAAAAATCAGCCTGCTCCTGCAATCGAACCAGGGACCTCTCCATTTCCAGTGGAGCGCTCTACCCACTGAGCAAACCAGGAGTTAGACGTCAGTAGAGCAAACGGGTTTTAAAAACTGCCATCAATTTAACACCAACAAGGGTGAACGGCCTGCATTTTTTTAGGATATTTTTTTAAGGTCATTTTAAGGTTTAAGGTTAAGTTGTGTTTGGAGGTTTGGGTTTGTCCTTTGTCCTCCCCGTTTCCCTTCTCCAGGGTATATTATGGTTGACGACATTCAAGATGGCTGCGCCCTTGTGGAAAAGGTGTATTGCATTAGATCGACTGGATGGCTTCATAGATCTCGCGTACTTCCACGAATTGCTCGGGTCAAGTCTTACATTACATTCAACTGAATTCCGCCTTTTTTTTTTTTTTGGTCACGGTGGATTTGCTGTTTTTCCCTTTCCGCCGTACCTGTCTGGAGAATTCATCTGGTCTGCAGTATTGATTAAATAAATAAATGTGTGTCGCTTTTAACGATCCACTCGGTAGCGCACACATTTATTATCACGGGTCTCATCGCGGCGATGGTGAACTTATAATTAATGACCTGCGCAAACTTCAGCCTACGTATCAGACACCCCCAACGATATTCCATAAGATACAAACTCCAGAAAAACAAACACCCTACTCAGTTCTGGAACAGCTAAATATGCAAACTCGAATGCGCCACACGGGATTATGAGCGTATTCAAAGAAAGATTACCGGGGATTAAGAAGTCTAAAAATAGAAACAACGGGACGCCTCATTAGGGCGCGCCGCCTTACTTCGCTTATCTTTTCAGTACTTTTAATGCCCCAATCTCCCGGTACTTTCGAACGAGGGGATTAAGGCACGGCCACTCGTCTCCTTAAAAGAGCGTCGCAAGATCAATTTCCTTAGCGGCGGTTGTCTTCGGGAGGATTGGTCGCTTAGAGGTGATCTAATCACGTCGCGCGGAGCGCTATCGCAATGGGACACCAGTGATCGTTTTCGCCCCGGTAAAACAAAAATATTAACCATTGGTTAATAGGGTAACGTTGAAGCCCCTTTTCTAAGCCCCATCGTCCTTTCAATGTGGGTAGACTTGCTATTAATTGTTAGTTATTTCGGCATATATTTAATTAAAGGAGCACTAAAGTGCGTTTTGAGATCGTCTTTTTATAATGCGAACTTAATCTATGTGCCCTAAATGCCTAAAGAAAGCAAAAGTACAATCATTTATGCTTTTGTTCTATATTAAAAACGCGACCAATTATTCCAATACGCCCCTTGCCTGAGATATATCACAGGCTACGTTTACATGAATGCGATCGTAGCGCATCGAATCGAGCAGGGACCAATCGCACGCAGCCTGTCTTCCTACTTCTTCCTCTTCTACCTATCTGGTACCAATCAAAATAGTCAAATCTCGATTCGATGCGCTAAGGTCGCATCCATGTAAATACAGCCACAGACAAGGGGCGAACTGCGAAATTTTGTCGTGTTTTTCATAAAGAAAAAGGTCTGGCATGATTGTATTTTCACGGGTTTTAGATACTTAGAGTATATATATGGACTTTACGCCATAAATTTAAAATTAACATCCAATTTAATGCCCCCTTAATGTACAAAAATATTTTGAGAAAAGGTAAAATTCGTGTTTTCATTTTGTATAGGCCATTTGGGGCGTGGAGAGTGAGAAGGAAACTTTCAAAATTCTTCATTAAAAAAAAAAAAAAAAAAACGCGGCGCATGGAGCCGCGGTTCTAGGAGCTGCCCATCTTGCAGAAGCTGAGTTTATTAACGCACACCAGCTCGGAGTACGTTTAACGAAAGCTCGGGCTGCAGAGTCTAATTATGCTGGGTACCCTCTTCTTGCCTCTTTCAATCTGGATGAGCATCGCACCGGCGTGCGGTCATATGTCACTACTGTGAGGTGCACGTTAAAGATCCCAGGCTATACTTCGTCTCACCCTAGCATGGACTAACCGCGAAGGCTGGGCTAGCGCGAGCGGCCAGCCTTGACTGCCTTGACTAGAGTACTTGCTACACGAGCGCTCGTGCAGCCGCCGCGGCTTCATTCAAAGCGACTAGCTCGCGCTTTTAGCACGCGCGGCTAACAATAGTCCATACTAGACGAAGTATAGCGGTTGTACTGCACTGGCGAAATTTTGCATCTACAGCGGAGACACCTGGCACCCACGGACTGACTAGCTTTCTCTAAGCGAACAGGCAACAAAATTACTTTTACCTCCTCCTAAAAGTTAGCTTTTTAATTGAACCGCAGGTCCCAAACGTGACACGCACTATGTACACTTTTATTAAGTAACATTCATGAACTGAGTTATTGAAACCAAATGCAGCTGATGACTACCATCATTTTAGCTTTATTTTGTTATTCATCCCAACCTTCTCCCCCTTCAAGAAATGATTTCTAGTTCGTTTCTTCCACTTCCATAAACGGGCTTACTGAAACCTAAATTCGCTAATAAGTATCATCAATATCACACATTTTTTTAGAACTTCATTTTACAGCCAGGTTTTCGACGGGAATTTTAACCGCGGTCCGCGGAGAGCGCAAGTCATCTGTTTTAGCCAATCCCGAAGCCTGCATAATAGAGACGTGTCACTTGCGAGGCCCGAACCCTATAAAAGGTGGTGCAAATTGGGTGGATCCGACACCATCGGCCCCAATAAGTCCGGGATACCAGCGGCAGGGGAATCTTTCGGAGAACCCCTACGAAACCTTTTTCAGCCACGACAGGACATTTAATTATATTCGGCTACGGCCCCGAATACTCCGCAGAGTAAATAAAGCCAACTGGACAAGCCAATAAACGAGCCTGCGGCCAAGCCGAGCCACACTTCTCTAGGCCACCTTTGTTCTAACGTTGCTGCAGATTCCATTGTCGATTTATTGAACAGTATGCAGCCACGAGTCGACAAAAGAAACCGAGGCAGCCGACAAAACAACAATCACATCAAGTTTTTTTCACGTGTTGTTTTCTTGTTTTTGCGTACGTTTGTGCCGCATTTTGATAGTAAATGTACAAAGTGGCCATGCTGGTACTAATTTTTTTTTTGCCGCTGATTTGTTTTCTACTTGATGTTAACGGCGCCTCGTTCTTCATCCAAAATGTTGTGTTAGGCGTCACACGAAAGGCAAGCAAGCAAAACAACAAAAAACGGTGAGCGCAAAATTAGGCGGGCAGCGGGTAATGAATAAATGCGAGACGTAGAGTCGTGTCAAAGGATGTCGAGAAAAGAACGGAAAAAGCCGACGGAGCCATAATGTGTCCCCATCTTCGGCGTCAACGTCGCCCGCTCTGGCAAGAAAACGACCAACTATGTCCTCCCAGATTCCAAAACACGCCTCGGTACTACATTTTGCCCCCTCTCCATCTTGCCCTTATCCATAGAAACCAAATAACTTCGGGAGGGTGCGCAGAAACAAAGGACCACAGAAAAATCGAGCAAACGTCAATGTGAAACGGACGAGGAAGTTTTCTTTAGTGAAACAGACCAGCCGGAGAAGCAATAAAAAAAACGAGAGAGATAAACGCGAGAATATCGCTATTTTTTGTTTATATTCGGTAGCTACTGTACTCCAGTTTCGTTTGAAGAAGGAAAGAAACAACGTATTATTTAGGCGGCGGCCCCTCGGAGAATAATGAAAGAATTCAATCGGAATTTCGTCCGGCTGTCCGTGTGGAGATGTTTGGAGTCCAGTGTGGTTCCGTTCGTATTTCGGAATGCAACGCCGAGTTTACGAGGGAAAAATCTGGGGAGCTTTGGTCTCTCTGGGCTCCATGAATGACGCTGCCTTTCGGAAGATCTTGGCCGCCAAAAGTGAACTGAACAGAAATGCAGCACCCCGAGACTCCAAGGATTCAGCTTTCGGATGTCTTGGCTGGTTTCCTAGAAGTGAAAGATGAAGAATCATTCTCCAGATTTATTAACAGAGTCACATATTCACACGACGATGGTTGTCGTCGAGTTTCGTGGAAAATAGAAGTCCTGTGCAGCGACTTATGTTGTCCACGTTGTCCCGTGTGATAAATATGGCAAGCTTTCGCAAGCTCATCGCACGTACGGAGGCACCCCAAAAATAAATTAGTCCACGGCTTTTCTTCTGTGCACGCCAAGTGTGGTACAGATTAGTGTTGGCGGTAACGCGTTAGAAGTAACTCCGTTACCGGTAAGGCGTTACGTTTTCGCTAACGTTGTAACGTACTCGTTACTTTTTTTTTCAAAACAGTAACGGGTAACGTACTTACTTCACTTATTTCGAGTAACGTGGAACGTTGTCATGTTGCTCATTACTCTTTTTTCCCCAAGAGTTAAACAAATTACACTTCAATTTTTTTTCGTGTTTTTATGCTCCAAGCCATGTGCATTTGTGAGGGTTTTTTGTTTTTTTGCTTGTTTTCTCGTAAGTATTTAGTTGAAGCCGTTAAAAAAAAGTAATTATGTTCCATTTCTGCATGACCATAATGTTTCTTGAAATATGGCGCATATGCATACATGTAAACTAAAAAAAAAATAAAACGAGTTATTTCATCACTAAAAAAATGACGCAAAAAAAAACGCGCGTTAATTTTTATTCGGTAACGGTAACGCGTTCCATATATTGTGAGATAACGTAGGTCGGTAACGCGTTCTTTTATATAATAATCTTTATTTTGTTGTGTCCACAAACAGCATATAGCCTAAATAGTGGTACATTGACTCGTCTGCAAGCTCTGACATTGATTAAGGGGTTGCAGGGGATGTACGCCCTCCCTCCTTTTTTTTTCAGATAAGATGGGTGACAACAGTTTGCCTGTCCTTCCTCGATGCCTGCTATCCCCAAAAGCCCAATTATATCTCAATTTATCGCATCAGTTTTACGCTCATGCCCTGTTCGGTATCAACTTCTTCCAAAATTTGAATGTACACCGAAGAAATGCGGTGAGCCGTTCACGATTTTTTTTTTTTATATTCGGTAGCTACTGTACTCCAGTTTCGTTTGAAGAAGGAAAGAAACAACGTATTATTTAGGCGGCGGCCCCTCGGAGAATAATGAAAAAATTCAATCGGAATTTCGTCCGGCTGTCCGTGGGGAGATGTTTGGAGTCCAGTGTGGTTCCGTTCGTATTTCGGAATGCAACGCCGAGTTTACGAGGGAAAATCTGGGAGCTTTGGTCTTTCTGGGCTCCATGGATGACGCTGCCTTTCGGAAGATCATGGAAACAAACAGTACTTAACAAAAGCGATGAATCAACACTTCCGTTCACAACCTTATGGAAAAACATAAAATCCTGTCAACGCCTTCTATCAAGCAAGGTGCGCAACCCTAGTTTCTTAAGTTGTAGTAACACTTGCGCCCGAAATGTCTGGCATAGATTATGCCTTTGAGGCGCCTTTGAACACGTTCAATAGAGCATGACGCAGTGTGGTTGATACAATTCCAAACAATTGAAGCAAACTCCAGCTTTGTACGCACTAAGCAGCAAAACAAACGCACGAGAGAATCAGGAGAAGAAAATTGTCTCGTAAAACGAAATATCACCCCAAGATTCCTAAGAGAGGCATTACATATAGCTGAAATATGATTATTAAAATTTAAAGATGAATCAACGAAAATTCCAAGATCACGAATGACGGACACTCGGGAGATGACACTGCTGTCTATTGTGTAAGGGAACACAAGTGAATCTCGCTTTCTAGACATGGACATTATTTTTGTCTTTTGCTCATTAAGCAAAAGATGGTTCATAGAACACCACCTTGAAATTGCCAACGCGGCATCCTGAAGAAGTTTGCACTCCGAGTAAGAACGAACACAGCGAAAAAGTTTGATGTCGTTGGCAAATAGTAGTAATTCAGAGTTTTTCACACTATGAGAGATGTCGTTCACAAAAATCAAGAATAAAAAAGCACCAAGGTTGCTTCCTTGAGCACTCCGGAAGGCGACAAACTTTTATCAGACATGAGCCCTGACACACGCACATAATTTTCACGACATGAGAGATAACTTTCAAACCAATAGCAGTACGTTGGACACAAACCATAACTATCAAGTTTGGTAAGAAGAATATTGTGACCAACCTTATCGAAGGCCTTCGTCATATCAAAATATATTGCATCGCCTTGTGCATGGTCATGAACAAATGGAACAGTATAATAACAGTATGAGTAAGTAGCGAGGAAGGTATTTCGTTACTTTTTGTTTTCGGTAACGCCTACAACACTGATACAGGGCTGTTTGATATCAGCCTGACTTACCTTTTGACTCGTCTGCAAGCTCTGACATTGATTAAGGGGTTGCAGGGGATGTACGCCCTCCCTTTTTTTTCAAATAAAAAGGACGACAACAAGTTACCTGTCCTTCCTCGATGCCTGCTACCCCCAAAAGCCCAATTATATCTCAATTTATCGCATCCGTTTTACGCTCGTGCCCTGTTAGGTATAAACTTCTTCCAAAATTTGAATGTACACCGAAGAAATGCGGTGAGCCGCTCACGCTTTTTTTTATGTCCGCGTTAGGAGAGTAGGTTAGAAAGTACTGCATTAAGATCATCTTGCGGTCTAGTTGATTGTACATATTGATATATTAAAGCGCCAAACGACGAGGAAGGAAGAACGAAGAACCCGGGACCTCTCCCAGGGTTCTTTGTTCTTCCTTCCTCGGAGAGGTCCCGGTTTCGACACCCGGACTAGGCTGATTTTTTCGGTCGCGCACCAGTCACCTAGCTGTGGTTGGAGATTTGTGTTTGTCCTTTGTCCCTCTTGTTCCCCTTCTCTAGGGAATATTTTCGTCGACTAACCCCTGTCGTTTAATAGTCCCGAAAAACAAAGAAAAGAAAATGCTCAAAATGCTATCAAAATGCAAAAAAAAAGCTTTTTAAATACATACGTTATACGTGAAGTAAATCCTATTTACATCATTAAAGCGTAAATTACTGAGGGCAGTTAGTTTTCAGTAATGCATTACCAAAATAAAAGAAATGATGATAATCATATTTGTTTTAAAGAAAAAGGCACAAAACGCTCAAACAGAGATGCTAAAAAAAAAGATGAAATTGGCCAACAGCATGAACTAAAAGGTCATAGCACGACGGAGTTCATCATGGCATGAGACTGACGTAATTGAGTTATTTGTGTGTCATAGCAATTGACGGCGCGCTGACGCAGGCATCCCCACTGGACAAAGTTATTTGTGCCTCGTACAGCTCGCGAGTCCTCTTAACCTTGAAACGTTTTGGTGTTGCTAAACATAAAGGAGCACTTACATTCCCTCACATGTATGGCTAGGTGGCCTCCTGTCGAAGACTTCGGAGATAGGGTGTGTTCTCTTAAGCGGTCATTGACACATCGACCTGATTGCCCCATATACACGATCCCGAAGGTAAACGGTATCTCGTACACTACACTGGCACTCGACGTATTTCTTTAGATGTTTAACATTACACTCTGCTTGCTGCATTTGGCGTTTCTTGATCCTTGGAAAACGACCGCTTTAGTGCGTCTGATGCAGAAAGTATCACCTTGACTTGATGCATAGAAGCTATCTTCTTTAGATCATGAGATATATCAATGGTTGTATGGCATCACTGTTAGAAACAACTGCATGTTTGAAAGTGTTGCACGTTTGAAAGAAATTAAAATCTAACTGTATACTACGTTTCTAAGCACTAAAGGGTTGAGTTAAAAAAGCTAAAGAAATTGAGGAATTGTACATCTTACCTTTCAGGCGAGTGTGTATTTGACGTAAAACAAATTGCCCTATTATTGGGGATCCAAATTGCCTATCTCCTCATGCGGCTACTAAAGAAGTACCACAAACTTACATCAATACTCTATATGGATGATAGGGGTACTCAAACTTAAAGTCTGCTAGTGACGTCTTCTGAAACAATTTTATTTTAATAGGGCTGTCACTATTTCGACGTCCACGTTGAAAATATTTCAAGTATTATTTTGACATCTGTGACGCCAGTTTCTAAAGACGCGAAAATAAATTCAAAATCATTTTGACGTCCCCCATCAATATATAATTTTTGCTCGTTATTTTGACCTCTTACGCTTAAAATTTGGAGCTCTGGAGTCCGTACTGGAAAGTGATCGAAAATGGCGGTCAAACAAATATAATCCTGCTTGCAGGCGGCGGCGCGGTTCAACACGCATTTTTTATGAACAAATTTCGTGCAGGCAACTGCAGTTTTTATAGCTTTCTAAGTCACGGAGTATGCAAACAAACTCCTCAAAGTACAAATGGTACCACGTCAGCTTTACGTCCGCAACGTTTGCTTGGTTGTAATCAACATTACAAAATGCGGCACCGTTGCATTTCATGATTTATTTCACGTGTTTCATATAAACAAAGGAGCTGAATCTCGTGACATAAATTCTACAATCGATTGCCTGTTTTTTCCTGTCCAAAAATCCGCGTCTCCTACAACCACGGCATAGACTGCAATATGAGAATTTTTTGCTCGCTACGCCAGAACGTTTGTTGTTCGTTCGTACCGCTCAAGAAACCTCAAGAAGGCAACGTTTGCATAAACAACATTTTATTTACCATCCCGATCATTTCGTATTTAACGCACTGGTTAAACACGAGCCAAAAAGAAAAGTTGAGCTAAACAATGAACTCACAAATCCCGGTTAAAAACAGGGCGGGAGCCAGATGCAAAGCAGGACTTTGCAACCATACGAAGACTCGCTCGCACGGTAGTGGAGGCTTGGAGACACAAAGCGCGTGCCAAACTCTCAGTGTTATGTAGAGTACGCACTTACATTTGTTACGGGCTGGCAAGCTAGAGGAATATCCAGCTCGCCATTGTTGTCGATTCAAAAGTTTAAGTGAGACGCTTGCCGAAATGACTTGGAAGAGCTCGGAACATCGCTGCCAGGCGTGTCCCGTCCGATAGGATCAACTGTCTGGCCAGTCGGGCGTGCCATGTAAGGCCGTCACTTCTTAGGCACGCGACACAGCGACCAATGACTGCGTCAACACGTCAACGCAGCACCGACCGAAAACACCATCAAAAACTAAACAGAATGAAACTGACGAAACCACGAAGCGGCTACAACCCTACAAGCTGCCACTGCGACGGATGCACTGACGGCGGACGTGGAAATAATAAAGCCACTATTTCGACGTTCTACGGAAGTGAAGCCACAGACTTCAAAATAATGTTTTAAATATGTTAACGGTGGACGTCAAGATAGTCACTGCCTTTTAATAAATATGCGAGGATTGCTTAAGCTTTTGTTGCCGACCAAAATTATTAAATGTTTGACACACTGTGAGCCGGTGTTTGAAGTTTTTGCGCGACAAATGTACCAGACAAAAAAAAAAAAAAAAGAAGAAAGAAGTATTGAACACACGCAACCTGAAATTTCCAATTTTTACAGATTCATTTTACGTTGTGATCGTCTGTCGTATCTGAGGCTTGCTATTCTCGAGCCCCATACATGTCAAACTGACGGATTCCCAATTGTATTTTTATATGATAAATGCCTCCTACATTTTGATAAAAACTACAAGAAGCAGCCAAGCAGTAGAGGTCGTCGAAATTCTATACTAGCTAGAGGAATTTGGAAGCCTTTCTCAAATCATTTCACGTGGCAAATCGCATCGCGCACTGTCATCCGTGGAGTGCCTAGATTTCAGAGTGCTTCCAACTGTTCGCTCAGGGTCACGTGTTTTATGGGCCGCGTTTGCAATACGAGCTGAAAGGAGGGGACGAAATTTCGGATCGTCTGCCAGCTTCACTGATTTTCCAGCCGCTTTTATCCTATCCACGCGAGAGCGCAACGCGTGCGCACTTTTGGCCAATCTGTGCAGGTGACGTTCGCCATTAAATTGCGGAGGCTCTTTATTGTTTGAGTTGGTCCCTCTCTTCCATAAAGGCTCTCCAATCTCTAGCACTGCTGCTTAAGCCAGAGGTTCACTATCAATGAGGCTCGGGGTGAGCTTCAGAGCGAGTTAGCACTGCCGGATTGCGCCCGTCAAGTTGAAACTCCGCCGAGCCAATGAAAGATTGATGGGATATGGTGAAGGAGGGAAATAAGAGACTCTGCATGGTGTGCGGGCAAATTGCGTAAGCTTTACGAAAAACCGTCCCGCTCGATCACGGGTTGCGCGAAGTTTTAATTAATTGCGTTGTTTGTATGTTTATACAGCCGGAAGTTAGTCAGTTCCAATGGGCGTCTGGTGTCTCAGCGGTAGATGAGAAATTTAGCCAGTGCAGTACAACCGCCAGCCTGGGCTCTTCAACGTGCGCTATGCGGAGTTTTAAGAGATCCATATTCTTGCCACGAGCGTAAAGGACACATTCCAGTAAACAAGGCCCGAATACCCCGGTTCTAATTTTTGATATTCGGGACCTTTACAATTGCTTGAACGGCTCACAACTTCCTGTAAACGAGAAAATAAAAAAATTCGCGGTTTTTCATCTCAGGGTGTGGCACAAATATTAGGTCTCAAAAGTAAGCAACAGACCTTAAATCCCTTGAGGCGAAAGTTTTTGTTAGTTTTTCTTTCTATTTCCTCTAGTGTGGTGCTTAGTAAGGTAACATTATATCTGATCAAATAGGCACTCGCATTTTCTGTGTCAATTATTTTTTTTTCTCAAAAGTACTACACAATTTACAGCGTAACTTGTAGGCAACAGTTGTTTCGTAGTAATTCTTTCCCGGTAGGGTTGGGCAGTATCGGGGTACAAATGTATCGCGAAAGTATTTAAAAATACTTTTAGTGTTTATATTTCTGTATCGCGATGCAATGTTTCAATCCGTATCTGCATTTCAGTATCGGAATACATTTTCGGTGTATTCCTCGAGTCACGATACAATCCCGGGCCAATGTACCTCGTTACATTGTTCAGGCTCAAGCGACTGTTTCCTTTCATCATTTCCTGCTTCAGAGGGGTAGAGGGTATAGTGAATGGGACCTTGAGGCTTTTTTATCGAGCAAACCAGAGTTGATAAAAAGGTTAAAGGCGCGAACTGAAACAGGACGAAACAAAAAGACACACGTAAAACACGGACAAGTGGCAACTTTTAGCTGATTTAATGTAACATCAAATATTGTCAAACTATCGATTATCATGACCTACAGACACCCCTAGGCAAGAAGATAAAGGCCTCCTATCACTCATATCACGCTGCCATCAAGGAACATAACTTTAATGTTCAGCAGACAAAGGGTTTGTAGGCTTACACATTTGTCAGCCGCTTTTTTGATACAGAACGCTGCAGTTATTTCCCTTTCCATCTTCTCATTCCTTCTCTTAAAAACCTGTTACCCTTTTAACCGATATGTATAAACTAGCCCCAACCAAAGATTTATTGAACAAATGTTGGTTTCAAACATTACGCCCCCGGGATCCGTGACCCCCTTCCCTGTTCTCCAAAGATAACATATATTTTCCGCGTTACTTTAGTTGGCTGACTATTTTTGTAGATTACAATATCATAATTATAAATTATAATAATAAGATTATAACCTGCATAAATTACAAGTTTTGCCTTAGTTTTGCCTACAAAATTAAGAATTTGAGAGCCATTGGGCTTGCGACATTCAAACGTTCGACTCGCATCAAGTTTGTTTAGGTATGTTCCCGCCATTTCGCTTCGATAGGCAAGCGGCTCTCAACTTGCGCAGTGCACCAAAGCGAATATTTTTAGGTCGAATTATAATTGTGCGTCATCACGCTCTGCCACCTTGCTTGCGGATGCAACGTGAAAAATCCCAAGAACAGAAAAGCTGAAAAAAACTGAATATTTATTCTGTTTTTTTTAGTCCTCCCGGTCGCTTTCTGCCGAAATTCGACAGACGCTGAAAGACACCTGTAGTGGACCGTGGATTCTGCATGATGGAACGCTAGAACGCCGCTTTCATGGTCGTGTCTTGCAAGCGTTGCAGGCGTTTTTAGACGGGAGCGGAATAGCGGGCGAACGAGGGCGAAAAACGGACGCCGGAGCGCAGCTTTCATGGGCGCGTATTAAAGGACACATGCAAAGGAAAAAAAAACATGTTTTTAAACAGCTTAGATGAAAAAGGAAATCATAAAATGATTTTACAACGAAGAAAAAAAATTTAGAGCTATATTTACGGCGCTATACGAATTTGTAGTTGGCGCCCGCGGGCGCCGCGGAAAAGTGGCCCTTATTTATCACGTGACGGACCCATATTTGTCACGCTGTTCTTGGGCTCTTTCGGAATCTTCCTATGGCCTCTAAAAGTAACTTATTCATCTTTGTTTGAAGTATAACAAAAAACTAAGATTAATAAGTAACTTTTAGAGCCCAAAGAAAACTCCTGAAAAAGCGCAAGCAGACGTGATAGACCTGTGCCCCGGTCAGATGACGGCGGCGGCGCCCCGAAGCAGACGAACTTGCGCGGCGGCGGCGACGGCGGCGTGGAGAAACGCGTTGAAGCGGCGTCGTACAATGCTCAGCGTGCGGCGGCGGCGTGACTTTGCGGCGGCGGCGACGCAGGGCGGCGGCGCACAGGCCTGCCACGTGACCAGCGGCGGCTCCCGCGGGCGCCAACTACAAATTCGTATAGCGCCGTAAATAAAGCTCTAAAATTTTTTTCTTCGTTGTAAAATCGTTTTATGATATCCCTTATTTGCATCTAAGCTGTTTTAAAAAAAAAGTTTTTTTTTCTTTGCATGTGTCCTTTAAGGACATTGCAGACGACGATCGACGGTGGTGCAATAGCAGTCACCATCTGCTCGCACGACTAGCAGGTGGTGTCAGGAGCCACACTAGACGCGCCGGACGTCGCGAAAGGGAGACACTAGGCTTGCGAGCATGTTAGGCCGAGCAGCCAAGCCAATCCCGTAGTAATGGGCATGACCATTGACCTGTGGGCTAGGCTTACAGTTGGTCGTTACCTCCACCTAAGTTGCGTCTAACCGCATAAATATTGCGCAAAAAAAATAAAGTTTCCGTGGAAACAGGAATCGAAAAAAATATGTGTACCATCTATGCCCTTTAAAATCAAAAACTTATTTTCTTCATTTCAAAGTCTCTCTAAGAACAAATAGTTTAATAATGGTTTGAATAAATTGATATTCGCAAGAAACAAAAATAAACAGTTGCCGACACGCGATAGCCCGGCTGTTCGTGTCGAGGGTAATATTTTTCTGAAGATAGGAAACACTGGTCGTGTTAGGAGAACGCTTCACTTCAATATTTTTGTCTTCGTAAGAAGCCCAGTGCCACGTTATCGCCGACTCAATGCTTTTTTGTTTTTTTTTTTCTTTCCGTCGTGCTGGTTCCGGCAAGTTCAATTAATCCTCACTTTGACACGCTTACCGCGCTGCCCTATCTTCGCTCCAAAGAAGCGGCAACGGCGAGGGACCTGAAAGAATAATTACGAGGGAGTAATTAATTTACCCGCAGCGGCGTTCGCACCGTGGCTTCCGGTTACTCTCTGGTCTTGTTCAGGGGTTCTCGTTCCTATTAAAAAAAAAAAAAAAACTGTTTTCCTCTTACTTTTATTTTTGTTCGACGAGAGCTTTTTGAGTTGTCCCTCTTAATTGCGCCTCTCGCGATGTCTCACCCACCGTCCGCACATAACCAATTAGCGGCGACAAAAAAAAAAAAGGAGTCCTGCGCATGACGTCATCGTGAGTGGATCCGATACCCGCCCCAAGCAGCGAAGACGCTGAAGCACGACGAGACTCGCCCCACAGCGGCAGACACGTTCGCCTTGGAGTCGCCACGTGCTAGCGTCGCGCTCTTTGTGAAACGCTACGAGACGCGCTGGCGGCGACGCTGACGCAAACTGCGTCACTGCGTGTATACACTTGTGATGACGCTTCGGGGGGAA
The DNA here is from genome assembly GCA_013358835.2 of Ixodes persulcatus. Lineage (NCBI taxonomy): Eukaryota > Metazoa > Arthropoda > Arachnida > Ixodida > Ixodidae > Ixodes > Ixodes persulcatus. The sequence goes on from JABSTQ010010204.1 coordinate 483,005, forward strand.
AGGCGCAGGCCTCGTTTTTTTAGGGGGTATTGGTTCGAGAGTAACGGTACGGTGCCTGGAAGACGTCCCTGTCTGGTGTGTTTAGCGTCCGCCCATTCGTCGAAAGTAGTCCCAAAGTGGAAACAAAAGACGTCACAAAAGCCGCGGTGTCAGGCTGAGTTGTGTTTGAGACCCTTTCGTGTATGTGTCCTTTTTACCCAGCAGTTTCGGTTTCTCTGTGTTCTTTGGTGAAGCTTAATATTCACCAGCTCGTTTGCGTCTTTGCATTCAGTTCATTAGTTCTACAGGATGCAACCCTTGCCCCCCCCCCCCCCCCCCCCCCCCCCAAATTCGTTCGTGACGTGCTGTTGGATACCGCGATCCTCGCGGTTGGGTCGGCATGCGAGATACAAAATAAGAGTGACACCATCTTCGGTGTCTGCTCGCAAATTGCCGTTCGCGTGGCTGGGGACTTTTTTAGCAGTTCCCCATTATCGCCATGCCAAAAGAGAGCAACGCCCCAGAAAGCGTTTAGGAAAATCGTTGCTCCATACCGTGCTGCTTATCGAAAAAATCGCGGATTGGAATTCCGATAACATAAAAAGTTTGCTTTGCGTTCTTTTCACTGCGTTGCGCTTAGTACATTTGCACTGCGGTAATGCTTATCTCCAACAAAAAACAAAGTGTTTTGGTCAACCATTTTCTTTTATCGCGTTTTCGGTATAAACAAACAGTACCAGTGAACGTCATTGGCGCTGCTATTCGTTTGCGGTAGGTTCGTGACCAGTTCTGGCATAGTGGTACCGATAACACTTTTACGAATATGCTACACCCAAAAAAATTTACATTGACATTTACCTCTAGAATCCCATAAAGCATGGAAGGCAATACTGAAGAAACGATCATTCGAATGTTTTAGAACGCATTAAGGAGTAGTTTCGGGGAGTGAAAATGAACATAATAGAGAGTTTTAGAATAGGGGGTCCCAACGTTTGGGCTTCCCCTGAGAAATATGGGAACCCAAACGCAACAAGGTTGGCGTCTACGGCTTATAGAATAAAGGTTTCGCAACGCAGCGCAGCGCGCTTACGTTTTCCGCTTGCAGCGCCAATGCGACTAAAGAGCGTGTATAAAAAAAAAATATTAAAAAAAACAGTAAAACATGTGCGCTTAGCAAGTGCTTTTTTGTTGACGAATAATAGGTAAGGTGAATCCCTATTAAGCCGGCTAAAACAAGAGACAATCAAAAATCAATATAAATGTTGTTAGCTGCATTCAGCCGAAACAATCAAATCCGTATCGCTCTAGTTTGACGCTCGTTCTCGAATTGTTTGGGCGTTCGTGTGCGCTTTGACCGTCTGTCGCCGAAGATTCAGGCCTTCAACTATGCCGAAACTGAGACGAACGCGAGCGAGCATACTTTGCCATCAGCTACACTATTTAGATCTGAACTGGAGCGACTTTAAAACCTTGAAATACTTGTTTTCAAGCTGTAGGTATCGTGCCACGAACGAAATCTGCTCGGAGCCGCGGAGTGTAGCAATACGTTGCCATGCCAACGGTTACCCCGTCTCTTTAGGCTTACGAACAGCCAGAATCTGGGACGATCTTTAAAATGGGGCGAGGCCACCGCTCATTCTTTGTGACTTGAGCGAGATAAAGCAAAGCGAAAGCCGGTTGCGCCATTCGTTGGCAATGAAATTGGCTAATACTGCAGCGACCGTGACGAATTTGCTCTGAAGCGAGCGGAAAAGGGCGCCGCCATGTTTGCCGACGCTAACCTGACCCCAGGCAAACAGGGGCCCCACGCTATATCTCGATTACTGCGTTGGGGGCGAGCGCCAAGCCCAACCCCAAACTAAGTTTGGGTTCTGCGCATGCGCAGTGGTGAGCCCCTATTTCGTTGCGGCCCCCAAGCTTTGGGGCCCCCTACACTAAAACTCTCCGACATTGTTCATTAGTTCCCACTACCCTTCTATTCAACACCACCATGCGCTGCAGAGATTGCCAGTAGTGTGGTAATTGTACCAGAGCATACGTCTAAGTTGTCCAGCTGGCGCAGAGGTAAAGATCGAGGTTCTGGGTTTGATTCCTGATGGAGGATGTATTGATTTAGCCCTAACTAATCACTTGTGTACAATGTTTTGCTTATGTTTCCATGATAACCAAACCGGTTGTGCTGGCATGCCTTGCCATGGCGTGTTCGCGGATGCACGAAACGGCACATACGTATCTTGGGGTTCCGTTACAAAGCATTCCCCGCTTTCGATGTTCCGTACATTTTCCTAGTGCACTCGAGGAGCCAATCACTGCAATCTACGTAGATAGTTTGGCCAGTAACGAGGCAGAAAGAAAGCGAGTCGACCTTAAAGTGCAGTCTGCTCTGTGCGACTATGCATCAGGTTTCACATGTTTTTGTTGTGCTCAGGTTAACACTGCACACGCTGAAGTTTGCAGAAATAGGCTTTTTTTTTTGCGTCCTTTCGGCTTGTAAAGTTTTATTTTTAGACTACAGTAAGCGAATTTCCGTGTTCTTTGGAGGAACGTAGACGCACTGGTAGTTTTAGTTCGTGCACAAACGCGGCCTGCTTTCACGGGTGTAAGCGTTCTAGCTCGATACGAGAGTGACTGATATCGTTACTTGTTCAGCATTCGTTACGCTCACCGAGCAGGCGCCATTTGTTCACCTCGCATAGCCGCGTTTTTATATGCGCATACAGGGCAGCTCCACGCTTAAAATAGATCCCAGGACAATGATGTAAAGGATTCAGCAAACACACATGGGTGACAACTCCGCCACATTTCTTCCCCGAACACGAAGCATCGCAGCCTCTGAAAGAACTTTTGGATGTGGTCACAACACTCTTCCCCGTTCCGGCATAAACTCAAATACGCTGACCTACCGCATAAACTGAACCCACTGGTATCTCTCTATAACGCCACTACCAATGAAGCAACTGTAGCTTTCTAACCTATTTTTATATATTAGGGACCTTTAGCAAACCGTTGTCGTGCTCCGCGTACCCCACTACCGGAGCCTTTGAAGCGTGCTTTTAAGCGCGAGCCCGGGTGGTACCGTGACCGCGGGGAGCATCGCTTAAAAGCATGCTTCAAAGGCTCCGGTAGTGCTGTACGCAGAACGTGGCAACGGTTTGCTAAAGGTCCCTATTGTATATTCTGTGAATGGAGAAGGATACCGTTCTAGCGTAATATATTAATAACGGAAGATTTATTAATAACTTAAGTATAGTGCGCAATACTTACCTAACAATATCGAGGGCCCATTTAACGAAGCAAGAGTTATGCCTCGTTTTTCTTCATTCGGGAGCTTATAAATGGCAGCACATCGAGTTCGATTCGTGAGGATATTTACGATCATTTCGACGTTCTCTTTTACCCACCACATATTGTTTTGTTTGTTTCTAATTTCGGGCAAATGACATTTTTTGCGTATCGTTTGTTTTTGTGATTGTTATGCGGACGTAACTGCAGCTTTCCTCTGGCGCAATACTGCGACGCGAATCGCGGAAACGAATTTGAGTTTCCGACAGAGCAAAGGGATACGTCCCGGGAAGTTTCTGGGCGCACTCAAGCGGAACCGGATATGCCTTAGTAATGACACAAGACTGAGAAACGGAAGTCGTTCACATTTCATTTCGGTGGGTTTCCTTTTATTTCATTTGTTGAAATGCGGAGCAGAAAATGATGTCCCTGTGAGGAAAGAAAAAGAGAACCAGCGGCAGCTCCGCCGGTCTGCGTCTAAGTATATTGGAGACACGAAAAATAATAGCTCGTCGTCGGTTACCCGACACTTCGAGGGAAACATATCCCCAGCCTCGGCGCTATGTTACAAGCCAGTCGTTAGCACACTGGAATCAGTCCTTTAGAAAGACAATTTATCATTCCAATCCGAGCGTCCCAAAGGTCCAAAGAAAAGATCCCGATTTTTGCGCATAAGAGTACGAGCAATTTTACCTCACCTGTCTAGCTTCGGTATGGCCTTATTTATTCTAGCGTATATCTGCGGGGAGAGGTGGGGGAGGTATATTATTTTGCTTTGTTAAAGCGACACTGACTTTCCCTTGTTAAATGTAGATGTTTTGACGCGTTGGTTTCTCTCTCTAGATACACGTTAGCAAGTAAGACTTCTGGGCGCCGCTGTCTTGCTGTCGGCGTTTGTAGGTGGATGTTAACGGCTGTAGCCTTTATAACAGGTGGTAGCTTGCGCCACCTAGCTTGGGGGCAGGCTTAGCTAAGGCGCACCCCCGGTTGGCTGGCCGACGCCCGAACAAAGCATTTTCTTATCCATGGTGGCCAGACTAGCATTTCAAGCATTTGCTTCTTGCGAACGTCTACAGGCAGTGGTAGGAACGCGGCGTCATTAAAGAAACATATCTACCCAATATAAAAAAACACTTCTGTATTCCGCGAACAACAACTAGACAAGAGAGATTTCTTAGCGCACGAATACAGTGAGTCACGCATAAAACAAAAATATTTGACGATAACAACAAACGTACACCAATAGAAGTATATATAATTGTATTCCTATTCATTTCCCGTATGGTGAGAGCGTGCCACCACAGTCTCTCTATACTCTTTTTCACCTCAACTTGTGCACCACCGAATTTTCCTCAAAAAGAATTGTATCAGTGCGCCAACCAACTAGAGTGCGGGTGCCCTCACCCGGCACTCCCACTGGGAGGAGTCAGAGTGCATGTTGACAGTTGATTCAGCCAGCGGGTTGCAAGCAGGATTGTGGCGTGCGTATTCGTAGCGGTCGCTCGCGGAGAAACGGACGTCTGTGCTATCGAACTACACTGGCCGGCATCTCTACAGCTGCAAGAAAATGTAATGCATAGAAAACATGATTTGCAGCTATCGTCGCGCTTCGTCGCCATCGCTTTCAATCGGGCTAGGTGCGCATGCGGACCGCGTTTGGAACTTCGCTGCCGCACAACATTCGCGCTGTTTATGTTGCCTGGTATGTGACATGCCCTTACTTTACGGCCGCGGTTTTGTTGAAAAAGTTTATATTATTTGCTTCTTGAACTGGTACCATGCGATTTCAGTCTCTCCAGCGTCAAATACCACGTCCGCGAACGGCTCCCTGCTGCACCGATAGGCATGCGAGATGTCCGACAGCATTTGAAAATGACTGGTAAAGTGTCAGATTGCTGTAACAAGCAGATTCTCAAAATAGTGTTAAACGTGTTTTCTGCAGCTGACGTCGACTGCATCAAAGCCGCGAATCTGGAGTGGTAAGAATTGTGGTCTAATATGAGCAGTTATACAAATAGGTAGTCACCAAGAAAACTGCAAGTATATCTACAAGGTTTATTGTTTGTAACAAAGAGCATATCACATTCATAGTAGGTCTGGTTCATGTTCTGTGTTCATTGCAGGCCACTGTCCACAGCTCTTCTAGCCCCTGCTTTTTTGCTCCGATGACTGACATGTAGCATTCTAAGTCTAAGAATTGTATCATCAAATGGTGGAAATATACAGCATTGGTTATTCTTTTTTTTTCTTCCCCCCCATGGTAAAAGCCCCTAAAACGAACAATTTCGGTATTGTACTATACTGCCCAAAACACAGTTTCCTGTTACAATCAGGGGCGGGCGCAGGTATTTCTTGAGGGAGGGGGGGGGGGGGGGGGTCAGGTGTTGGGCAGCGTACCATGTGTTTAAGACCCCCCCCCCCCCTCCCGTTTCCACGCCCTAAATTTTTACACATGCAGAATTCAAGAGGGGGGTCAGGACATCCGGACCCCCCCTCTGAATCCGCCCCTGGTTACAATGCTCGCATTTTTTGTTCGCAGTTCTCTTACGTTCGAGAAAACAGGTGCAGCTGTACTACATCTGGGCACTATAACTGACCGCCCCACATCCACTTATTCTAGTACGGAACGATGTCCGTTCATTGCAGGTATAAATTCACTATAAATTATTTCCAGGACAGCACCAGCACGTGTTTGTTTGCGTATAGCAAATGTACTTGTGGCCGCTTTTGTTTGCAGTGCCGCAGCCCTGCATCTTTGTGACACAGATAAGCTTCCTGAGGTTCGTATTTTGTACATCCCTAGGATGGACACAAGACAAACACTAAAAGGCCCTTTCGTGTTCGTCCTGTGTCCTACGTTTACAATGAGATGTAAGCCCATGAGCCAAAAACTGGTTAACACAAGCAAATTCTATAGACCTGCACTGTTCAAATAGTCCTCGGGCACTTCCTGTGTACTATGCATTCAACGAACTGCATTTCTGGCATCTTTGGGGCCAGGAGTGCCCTAAAATTGAATTCTGTTGTGCAAGTGTATTCTGTAATCTTTGCTGTACCTTTTTTATGCTGCTATATTGTGTACGACAAGTATGTATGATGTTTGTGATGGGGAGGGGGGGGGGGGGGCGGCACCTCGTGAGGCAATTCTGTTTGCCTTTTGTGTTGGCTCTTGGGCAAAGACTGTTTGTATGTTGTTGCCTAAATAAAGATTGAATCTATTGAATCTAAGAGGTACCAGCAGATGAGTGCAGACCAGCCGGTGTAAGCTGAAGACATGCTAAAACCTGCAATACGAGTCTGGGAGACGAGAAGGGAATGGAACGACGTCTTGAACATGGCTCTGTGTTTAATACTTCTGTGCAACATAACGAAGCCGACTCGTCGTGTTGCTGCAACAGTTCTTGAAGGGGCAGGGTTTCAATCGAGATGACGGGAGTTAGCCCACACAGGCAGGCCGCCTTGTCCTCAGAGAAGGCTTCACGTAGGCTTCCGAAGCCGCCTCGTCGTGTTGCTGCAGCCGTTCTCGGAGAGGCAGGGTTGCATACCAGATGTCGGGAGTCAGCTCACAAAGGCAGGCCGCCTGGTACGCAGAGGAGGCTTCACGTAGGCTTCCGAAGCCGCCGCCTCGTGTTGCTGCAGCCGTTCTCAGAGAGGCAGGGTTGCATACCAGATGTCGGGAGTCAGCCCACACAGGCAGGCCGCCTTATACGCAGAGGAGGCTTCACGTAGGCTTCCGAAGCCGCCTCGTCGTGTTGCTGCAGCCGTTCTCGGAGAGGCAGGGTTGCATACCAGATGTCGGGAGTCAGCTCACAAAGGCAGGGCGCCTGGTACGCAGAGAAGGCTTCACGTAGGCTTCCGAAGCCGCCGCCTCGTGTTGCTGCAGCCGTTCTCGGAGAGGCAGGGTTGCATACCAGATATAATATAATATAATATCTTTATTCAACCCTGGAGGGTTGCGGCACCACAGAAAGGCCATTGGCCCATACCTGAGGCCTGTGGTGCCGCACTACTACATATTGTGAAAAAGAAACAAATAAATAAATAAATATGACAACGAAGCATGCAAGGTTTTTTTCCATGGAAGGTCACTGCTGAAGGAAGTCCGATGCCTCCTTGCACCATGCTTTCCGATGCCTCCTTGCACCATGCTTTAAGGTCCTCCTTCTCCTGGGGTGGACAGTCGGTCAGCGTCTTTGGCAGCGAGCGCCAGAGGGTTACACACTTCACCAAGACAGAGTTCTGGTGACGCACAGTGCGACCGAACAGTGGCTGTAGCCCACCAGATCTAGTAAGGCGCAAGCTTTTAACCAGCGGGAGCTCCTGATCTCTTGGGAGGAGGCTGTCAGCAAGGAGCCGGAGTGACGCAACCTGCCGGCGAAGTGCTAGGGGGTTCCACCCCACCATCCTCAGAAGTTCTTGCGTGGACAGGTCACGGTAATGTGGCAGTCCAGGGGAAGCCTGGCACCGCAAGACTGTGTAGGCGGCACGCCGCTGCACACTCTCGAGGGACGCTTTCAGTGAATTCTGGTAAGGGTCCCAAACTGAGGCACAGTACTCGAGTTGTGGGAGCACTAGAGCAGTGTACAGGTCCCGCAATGCACTGGGGCCAGCTCCTCGGGTGACTCGACGCACAAATCCGAGCATCCGGCGGGCTTTTGAGGTCACCTCCCCAATGTGCGGCGAAAAGGTTAATTTTGAATCTACTGTCACACCAAGAAGTCTTGCACGGTTAGTGGCGGGGAGTTCCTCTCCGTTCAGCTGGAAACTGTGCTGTCTGGTGTTATGGCTTCTTGATGTGGTAATGTGGCAGTCCAGGGGAAGCCTGGCACCGCAAGACTGTGTAGGCGGCACGCCGCTGCACACTCTCGAGGGACGCTTTCAGTGAATTCTGGTAAGGGTCCCAAACTGAGGCACAGTACTGTCGGGAGTCGGCTCACAAAGGCAGGCCGCCTGGTATGCAGAGAAGGCTTCACGTAGGCTTCCGAAGCCGCCTCGTCGTGTTGCTGCAGCCGTTCTCGGAGAGGCAGGGTTGCATACCAGATGTCGGGAGTCAGCTCACACAGGCAGGCCGCCTGGTACGCAGAGGAGGCTTCACGTAGGCTTCCGAAGCCGCCGCCTCGTGTTGCTGCAGGCCGTTCTCGGAGAGGCAGGGTTGCATACCAGATGTCGGGAGTCGGCTCACAAAGGCAGGCCACCTGGTACGCAGAGGAGGCTTCACGTAGGCTTCCGAAGCCGCCTCGTCGTGTTGCTGCAACAGTTCCTGAAGGGGGCAGGGTTTCAATCGAGATGACGGGAGTTAGCCCACACAGGCAGGCCGCCTTGTCCTCAGAGAAGGCTTCACGTAGGCTTCCGAAGCCGCCTCGTCGTGTTGCAGCAGCCGTTCTCGGAGAGGCAGGGTTGCATACCAGATGTCGGGAGTCAGCCCACACAGGCAGGCCGCCTTATACGCAGAGGAGGCTTCACGTAGGCTTCCGAAGCCGCCGCCTCGTGTTGCTGCAGCCGTTCTCGGAGAGGCAGGGTTGCATACCAGATGTCGGGAGTCGGCTCACAAAGGCAGGCCGCCTGGTACGCAGAGGAGGCTTCACGTAGGCTTCCGAAGCCGCCGCCTCGTGTTGCTGCAGCCGTTCTCGGAGAGGCAGGGTTGCATACCAGATGTCGGGAGTCGGCTCACAAAGGCAGGCCGCCTGGTACGCAGAGAAGGCTTCACGTAGGCTTCCAAAGCCGCCTCGTCGTGTTGCTGCAACAGTTCCTGAAGGGGCAGGGTTTCAATCGAGATGACGGGAGTTAGCCCACACAGGCAGGCCGCCTTGTCCTCAGAGAAGGCTTCACGTAGGCTTCCGAAGCCGCCTCGTCGTGTTGCTGCAGCCGTTCTCGGAGAGGCAGGGTTGCATACCAGATGTCGGGAGTCAGCTCACAAAGGCAAGCCGCCTGGTACGCAGAGGAGGCTTCACGTAGGCTTCCGAAGCCGCCTCGTCGTGTTGCTGCCGCCGTTCTCGGAGAGGCAGGGTTGCATACCAGATGTCGGGAGTCAGCTCACAAAGGCAGGTCGCCTGGTACGCAGAGAAGGCTTCACGTAGGCTTCCGAAGGCGCTGCCTCGTGTTGCTGCAGCCGTTCTCGGAGAGGCAGGGTTGCATACCAGATGTCGGGAGTCGGCTCACAAAGGCAGGCCGCCTGGTACGCAGAGGAGGCTTCACGTCGGCTTCCGAAGCCGCCTTGTCGTGTTGCTGCAGCCGTTCTCGGAGAGGCAGGGTTGCATACCAGATGTCGGGAGTCAGCTCACAAAGGCAGGCCGCCTGGTACGCAGAGAAGGCTTCACGTGGGCCTCCAGCAGTTCCCGGAGAGCACCATGGAAGAAACACTTTACCACACTGCTTACATATCAAGTGGCTCCACACCTGGAATGTGTGGCTGGCCTGACCCAGAGGCAACTTCATCGCAGCTTTCGTCTTCATGGGAGACGTCGCTGTCATCTCCGGCATTGATTTCGATGATGATTGGTGCAATCTCTCTGTCTGACAGGCTGTCATTCTCCCAGAACTGCCTTTCCATCTTCTTAACATGCTGTACAGCAGCGGTCCAGTTGTCTTTCGTGACATTCTTGATTGCCTGCTCGAGCAGAACCTTCACATCTTTTAGTTTGAAAGACGAGTTGCTTCGTGCAACCTCATTCTTCACTTGCCCCCAGATAAGCTCAATAGGATTCAGCTCACAATGATAAGGGGGCAGCCTAAGGACCGTGCACCCAACAGTTTCAGCACATGTGTCCACTCGGTAGCTGAGGAACTTGTGTCGCACTTGGGAGACTAGGGAAACTAGTTCCACCTTGAGCATGTCTTTGTCCCAGTCAATTCCCTTTGAGCTTAGCCATTCTTGGATGACACTCTTGGTTGAAGATTTCGTGGGGACACACTCCACGCGTCTTGAGTGGTAGGAAGCGTTATCCATTACAATAACGCTTCCTGGCTCTACCTTGGTCAGGAACAAGTCAAACCAACGTTCAAATCTGTTGCCATCCATCTCGTCGTGGTAATCGCCTGACTTCACTCCATGAAAAATGTCGAGGCATCCTTCCACAAAGCCTTCGTCACCCCCAACGTGAGTCACAATCAGTCTGCTGCCCTTGCCAGAGGGATTTTTGAGACCGGTGCTGAGGCCGCGATTTCCTGCGTCTCTGGCAGAACGCACCGTCGTGTCGACCCAGATCTTGTTGACGGTGTGTCCGGCGTTGACCCACGTTTCGTCGAGATAATAGATCGCCTTACCCTCTGCCCGAAACTTCAGGATCGAGCGGAGGTACTTCGCACGCCACACAAGGATGTCGTCCTTCTCAATGAGAAGAGAGTTACGATTCCTCTTCTGCAGCTCGAACCCAATGTCATGCAAAAGACGGTACACAGTCGATGGACTCGGTTCCACGGCTATCTCATCATCCTTCAGCGCTTCAATGAAGGCTTCGCGTATCTTCGTGACGGTCGGGGTTTCGTTCCTTCGAAAGAAGCCGTGCACGCAGGACCGCAACGCAGACAGCACAAAAGAGTCGTACTGGACCAGGCGACGACGGGTGCCAACCGACTTTGGGCGCTTACCAGTTGGAGTTCGAAGGAGCCCGGAATTCGTGATGGCTTCCTTCTTTATGGCAACAACTGTCCGTGCTCCGACGCCAGTATACTCAGACGTCAGCTGGTACAAGTCGTTCCTCAACCTGTCCGGGTATTGTTCTCGCAGCTTGGCGTACACGGAAAGAACCATCTGCTTGCAATCGCTCGAGAGCTTGCGTCCTTGCCGATGCTTCTTCCACAAACTTATAGGTGTCGTGGCGGCTGGCTTACGTCTCGACGGCGGTGGAGATGGAGCCATGGAAACTACCTCAACGATATCCACAAAGACAATACGCAGAATAACAAAACAGAACGATAAAGTGGTAAAAAATCCGAACACGCAGAAGAAGAAGAACGCAATCGAGCCGAGCACGTCGAGCATTCGATTCCCCGAATACAACAACAACATGACGTCACCGAGTTAACCGGACGCGTTCGTAAATTCAACACTCCTATCACGTGGCGTAAAAGAAGTAGAGAAATAGACACTCAGGCTGCAAGTCTTGCGCCGTTTAAGTGGACAGTTTGACGGTACAATTGTTTTATTTGAGAAAAGATGTTAGCCAAGTCGGGAGTGCTGCACTTATTAACAAAGCAATTCCGTTTGTGAACGACTCGCTCTTCCGTGAACAAACGAACGCAGTCACTACGGTCTCAGTCACCTACGCAGCGACTGCGTGCGATTCGTATTTTAAAAAGAATCACACCAATAAATTTGGACATATAAAAAATTATAGCTCAAAACGTGCTACATTATAAACCCTATTTAAGTTGATTAGATTATCACGATTACGACGCTCGCGTATAGAACTTTTTCTTTGTAGGCATTGTTTTGTTTATATTTGTTTCAAAAATGGCGGAGGAACGCTCCGTGGTGGTGCGACGGTGACTGGCCAATGCGCGGCCTGTAGAGGTGGAGTCTCCGGTGCACAAGTTGAGGTGAAAAAGAGTATAGTTCCTTTCTCTGCTTCGCCGTCTTTAGTTACTGAATTGATACGTTCACCTGAGGTTAGCTGTAGATACCATACACAAGTAATGTTTCTGGCGGATACGCTTGACAATGCCTAGGTGCTAAAATCTTCACTGTTAATACAACGACCCGATGTCAGCTTTAATATTGCACCTCACAAATTACGAAATTTGTATGTAATAATAACAGTCAAAGTTTCTCTAAGACAGCGATGTCCCGAAAACGCTAGTTTTATTACCAAAACGTAAGCTGTGACCGCCGAAGTTTTCAGATGGCATTTAAACATTTTTTGCTGTCGTTGCTGACACTTTGATTATTGGCCAATTACACGTTTAATGTGATACCCAAGAAAAAATTGCAAACGACCTATAAAAAAGGGCTGTCAGTGGCAGTGGCAATTGTCGCGTTAATGATGTAATGAAAGATGTGCTTTAGAAAATATGTTTTTAGGCGATATGTTTTTTAGACGAGCTGCTTTCAGTAGAATAGTTGCAAGAGATGTACTTAAGTAGATGTGCACTTTTGCGGAATGCTTTTACGAGACGTGCTTTTATGATAGCTGCCTCTTCCTCGGTAACATGGGAGTCTTGACGTGTTTGGCCATAGCCTCCGCAATACTGACAAAGCCTGGCAGATCGCCACGAGAAGCGGCCGCCGAAATGGAAACGGTGGAGCGGCAGACAACGGATGAGAGGAGAGCCACGCGACTGGCGCCCCGCTGCGGCGTCTCGCAGCGGACCCGAAACACACAAGAAGTGTGTTTCGGGTCCTCGCCGCTGCAAAAGCTGTGCGCTGACGTCCAGGTTCCCCGAGAAATGGCTCTTTGATGGTCTGTTCGACCAGATCCTCGCGTTCCAAATCTGCGACAGGGCACTCTATGGGGCGCTTTATCTAGGGTAGCGCCAATTTGAGAACGAGAGAGAAAAGGGGAAAGGGCTACCGGCGGTTTCCCCCTCGCTGGGTCGTTAGAAAGAGTCAAAGTCCCGGATGAGAGGCTTCGTCGGTGTTGGGTGTATGCAGTGCCCGAACTTTGTTCGCGCTTTCTTCTCTGTCTGGGACAGTCGCCATCCAAGCCACGGGCTTGAATGGCGACAGTCCCCCGGTCATCGGGACACCATTGCACGGTAATAGGGTGCACGAATAACGACCGAAAGCGTCGAATACTGTCCGAGGACCTATGTATACAGCTTGCATGGAATCCGGCAAGGCGAGTGCGGCGCCGGTAGCTCTTTCCCCTTTAACTGTCGCCCTCTTTCAGTAAAACGGTCTATGGCTCCGTCGTCGAACTGCCAGGTTTTGTGAGTGTAGAGGGGTTTGGCGCTTACGCGCTGCCTTTTGCGCGTTGTTACGACTCTCGGCTGAAGTGATAGCTGCCCGTTGAGTCAGCGGCCAGAGACCGTCAGGTGTCGGAAGGAAGAGGGGTGTCGGTGATCATGATGGAAGACGGTTTAATTACATATTTACAGAGCAGAAGCGAGGCGACCAGCCGGCATGCCAGTCGCGAAGCAAGAGCGCTAAACAAAGCAGAGTTCCCTCTTTTAAGGGCAACGGAGGGCAGCATCCATCAGTCACGGCCTCGAAAGTTTGTGCTGTATCCGAGAAGTGGCTCAGGCCGCCCAAGTGGAACCATGACGTCAACTGGCTCGGAGGTCGATAAGCTGAGATAGTGGGCGAGCTGTCGATGTAAGACATTCACTGGTAGAAAGCCCGCTGAGTGCGTTGGCCAGCAAGGCGCCACTCGCAGATTCAAACAAAAGTGCAGGCGACGTGAAATCCCCCGAGCCGGATCCCTCCGCTCTTTCGTCGCCTGGAGGTGAAAGGAACTTGGCGAGGCAGGAACTTGGAAAACGCAACTGCTGAGCCCCGAACGGTGAAGCAGCGTTCGTCATAGCTCCCGAAAGGAAGCATCCGGTCTTTCGATGCAGGTGGGCTTGGCTTGGGGGATTAGGAAAGGCGCCGGTCGTAACAGCGTGATAGTCGGGTTCCTGCGCCCTTCGCTGTTCTCGTGCCGCTGCGTCTCTCCATCTATGCTGCTCAGTGCGGCGCGCTTGCCATTCCGGCTTCTTGGACGGCGAGCGAATTTTGCGTGGTCTGGTCATATCTTGGAGGCAGGGAAAAAAGATCCAACACCGCGCCGCCGTGCCTTTTTTATTTTTTTTCAGACGCGCCGGAGTAACCTATTCTAGTTATCGACTTCACAGCGCACAATTAGCACACACACACATCGCTCTAAACTCACAACTATTTTGTAGCCTTTCCGACTCAACCAACTCGCCCAGGCTGCAGCTCTGACCTTCTAGAAACCCAAAGTGGCGGCGGCGGCGGCTGCAGGTTCGGAGCTGCTGATGTTGTGGGTGGCGGTGAGGGAGGGTAATGGTAGGGTATATAAAGAAGCTCTTTTGTAGTCTTTCCGGCTCAACCGACTCGCCCAGGCTGCAGCTCTGACCTATTCTAGAATACCAAAGTGGCGGCGGCGGCGGCTGCAGGTTCGGAGCTGCTGATGTGTGGGCGTCGGTGAGGGAGGGTAATGGTAGGGTATAGAAAGAGAAGGAGCGATAGCACGTCGCCATATGTGGCGGGGTTGTGCGAGCGTTTGACGGCGAAGGGAAGAGAGCGATAGAGCGGCGGTGGTGGCGAGGTGTAAACCCCGCGATCACGTGGGTTTTGCGTACGGACGCTACCTAGTTTCACCGGAAAGAGGCACTAGCAGCTGCCGCTCTCAAAGTCGCGTTGGCGAATACAACGACGGGCCTGAAGCAACGGGATATAGTCACTGACAGGCTGGAGTGTGCAAAGCGTGGCGAGGCTTAAGATGGTTCCACAGCCAATGAAAGTGCGGCATGAGCGAATGCCCAAAAGCGAATCACGGAACAAGGGTGAAACCAATAAGCCCCGCCCTGCTTCGATTCTGCTATCCGCGACTCTAGTACCGGATCCTTTAGCGTCCGCCACAACTACGGTGCCTAGAGCGCGTCTCCGACTGGTGTGTTTAGCGTCCTATCCCGCCCATACATCCAAAGTGAACCCCAAGTGGCAACAAATGACGTGACAGAAGCTGGAGTGTCATGCCGTCGGATGTCGCGATCCTGGCGGTTGGCCGTAGAAATGCTGGCGAAAAGCACGAACGAACACGCATGTCGCTGTCGTCGCCACGTTTCAACTTCTGGCTGCCGAACCTTCCGTGCACTGCCACACTAAAGAGCGACCTGCAGTGAAACGGGCGTCTGCCATATCACCACCACTGCTGGGACACCGCCAGGATCGCGATCGGCGACAGCGGGACATTTTTTATGACGTCAATAGTCGGAAATTGAGGGACCACTTTTTTGGACGCAGTAAACACACAAATCGAAGGCGCGTTAAAGGAACCATACTTCAACTCTAGCATAGACGATCGAGATACCAGCATGAAATAAGTCTGTTATCAAGAAGCTCATGAAAAAAAAAAGTAAGGCGTGTAACACGTTAGCGTGCGGAAGTTCTGTACAGCTTATGAAGTATTGAATTATGGCCAGTCTTAAAGTAATAAATAAGTAATAAATAAATATATAAGGCAGTTCGTAGTATAGTTTTTTTTTTTAATCGCCTTACAATTTTTTTTCCGTCGAGCAGGTTTTGTCGGCTCTTTTCTCCCTTATGAAATTTGAATGCTGGATGCACCTATTTCGAAACTCTCGACTGAGCCGCTCAGAAGCCCTTCTGAAACGAAGCCTAGGATTGAGGGTACTTCGAAAACATTTGTTCCTCTAGGCTGACGAAATCAAATCGAACAAACTAAAATGGCGGGAGGAGCATTGGTGAGTGAACTATTGGCTCTACTTGCTCCAAACAGGCCGCGGTGCGAGAACAGGACAAAAAATATTCCGAGTGTCGCCGAGTAATTTACATTTTAAATAAGGCCCTAACAAGGCACGTGTACCTGCCACCCCTTTGAAGCGATACCATTGCATGCTGTCTCTTTCTCGTTTCTTTTTCTTTTTTTTTGTCTGTTTTTTTTTTTTTGTTCCTGTTCTCTGCAATAGAAGACACGACGAACCACAAAGTCCAACGCGCAAAATTGAATTAACGTTTCTTTCTTTTCAAATTTCTGTGCCTTGTTTTGTAAAAAGAAAAAAAAAAGATGATCAAAAGCAGCAAAAAGTTTCGCCGTTCTTGAAATCAGGGCTTCTACCTACGCAGTAATTTGCGTGCAAACCCAATTAGGATACAAGTGAGGAACGATTTCATGCTGTTTCACGTTCGTGATCTTGAATTTTGTTCTGAGGTTCTCCGGTGCTTTTCTTTTTAATTATTAAGAAGGTTCGAAGTAAATGTTTTTTTCTTTGTGTTCTTGAATAGATAACTGATAGTTGCTATTTTAGAATTTCTCGACAGTTCATCTACCATTTTTTTGGTTTATCGTGTTCATGTCCAACAAGTTTCTCATTTGAGATATATTTCAAATTTTACTAATCGAAACGTTAATTGTTTATTCTCAAACTTTGTTCGCTCACGTTAATTGTAATTACCTTCTGATGTCTGCCAACACTGCCGTACAAATGTCGCCTTTCCAATTATTGATAAAGGAATAACTTAAAATGCGCTTCAGCTGACGGTTCGAGACTTATACGTTTGAGACACCAGTCCAGTCAGGCTGCTGGCGCACAATGGGTTGTGAAGTCCCTCGCTGTTCAGAATTTTGCTGGAGATGTATGAATCACCCACCGCACTGACCACTTGTACTGCTTAATGAAATTAACCCCTTTTAATTTGTTTTTTTTCTGACCTGTTGTGTTCTTGTTGTCATTACAACTGAAAAAGATGGGGAAAGAACTGTGAGGTCAGAAACACATTCTCGTCTGCCGTTGCCTTGTAGACAAAGCTGTACCCAATTACATAATAGATGTTCCTCACCCGCCCTTCCTACGGCAAAATTTCCACTGCTAACAAAGTTAACGGATGGAACTGAATTTGGGAAAGCCTCTTGTCCGGAACGTCCTGTGCTTGATTCAACATGTGCTTTGACGGTCTGTATAACACGCCATCAGTTAGCTTTTCATTATTTGTTTTACGGTGCACAGTTCTTGCAGAGTGCTGGCCGGCGTTCCGCGAAACCCTCGCTATATTTGTCAAATTGGTATTAAATTATCAAGTTCCGGTAAACAAGCTATTTTATCGAAAGAAAGTGTGTATGTGCGGAGATGAGTCGGGTTCACGTTATCAAAATGAACAGAAGAAGACAAAAATGAACGGGTGCAGCGAATCTTTTTCTTTTTTTAATGTGTAAGGCTGTCAACAAAAACAACAACTCGCGTGTGCGTTTATTATTTTAAAAAATTGTCATAAAATTTCAACATTTTGCTATACGAAGAATGGCTTCCTTAATCAAGAACTCCCGCGAATCATGTACAAGCTATAGTGGACTCCGCAAGACGGCACCATATTTTCATAAATATTTTAACATGTATTTTTTTCTCCTTAAAAAAAAACAATTGGTTAAAACTTTTGAATTTACGGTATATTACAATTTCTATTTCTGGAAAGTATATAGCTTCAACGTCCTCAAATGTACGTCTGAACTGAAGTAAAATATTTTTATTCCATTTTTAACTTTATTTTGTCAATATGATTCGATCAATAAAACACGCAACTTGCCACGATTAAGGTCAGTCAAAAGAAAAAAGATATCAACGCTTGAGTCGTTGATATTTGTTATGATATCTTTTGCTCACTACATCAACAAAAATATACAGTTGTGTAATTTTTGTTTTTTACTAAAAAAAAACGTACTTCGCTCGCCACTAATTAATACAATACACAAAGTGACGCTCTTTTTTTTATTCTTTTTTTCTTTGCGCTAGGGCCTTTGTGAAAGAAAACCTTGCCGAAGTCAGCTTCGAGCAAACATTAAAACAAGTTGTAAAAAAAATAAGAACGTACTTTATTTGGCGCGTCATTTATCTTGTGCCTCGAACAGTTTTTGGACGATGCATTGTGTCCATTTAGCTGCCATTAGTTAGATGCTCGACTCAAGAATATAAGTATGTGTTTTTGTCCTGTCACTGAGAATTTATGTAAGAGGCTCAAGTTTTACATGCTTTTTTTATTATTATCTTATCTTTCTAAGTTTCATCGAAACGTGGGACTATAGACCGACACGCGACGCGGCTCTGTATGCCAACACGGCCGGAAGGCCGCGCATGCGCAGAAGTTAGGGGGGCAAAAGCGGCCAAGCTCTCCGTGTTTTCGACATTGCGTTGTGCGGCGTGCGCTCGTTGTTGACGTTGTAGAGACGCTTGTAGCTTTATTTGTGCATCGTATTTCTTGTCAACGTATGTCGTATGTTATGCCCGAATATTTGAGCTCGCTACTCGAGCCTGAACCGCAGCGGTATCGAGACAAACTGTGCGTGGACTGCGATGCTTTAGACGATCCGTATGCCGTAAACAAGAGCTGCTGGAGCTCCGATATGAAGTTGTTGTCACCGACGTCGATAGCTCCCGTACGTCGTTTATTTAGTTTCTTAGCCAAGCCAGTTGCCTGACTCGGTGCAGGCGTACAGGTCACTCGAGGCATACAATTACTTCGAGCCGCTTTCCGCGCTGCCGGCGAGATCAGCACAGTGGATCAGCAGACTGTGGGTCTGCGGAAGTGTATTTATTAATTGATTAAATACATACAGCGTCCTTCGAGTCAAGGTATGATATTTTTCTTACCCTCATAACCACAAGGCACGACAAATGGTAACGCTTTTTCCGTTCTTCCGCCGGTCTCCTTCCGCTTGGTAGCACGGGCGTAGCGAGCAGTGTTGTAGGCGTTACCGAGAAAAAGTAACAAAATACCTTACTCGTTACTTGCAAATAAAAAACGTGTCACCGACCTACGTTCCCGCACAATTAAAAGAAAAGCGGGACCATTAAAAAATAACGCACGTTACTTTTGCATTACTTTTTATTTATAAATTGACGGCAACGGTGTTTTTGTGTGTGTGTGTTGTTTTGGCGGCAGCGTTTTTTGACACTGGAACAAAGGGCGTAGGTGTTGGGGTTTTTCCGAAGAGGGACTTTTTGCATGTAAAAAATTAAAGAAAAAGTTTGAAGGTAGCTGGAATGTAGTGCAATAATTATTGACTTGGCGCCTATACTTCGTTTCAGATCGGTCCAGACGCAGCCGAAGCTACGATCTAATGAGACCAATCAGGCAGCGACAAAACAGCGAGTCACTGGGTCTTTCTTGTTTAAGATTGGTTCACCGATGGTAGAACGCGTACAGAAACATGGCGGACACCATGATGGTGTGTGTTTGACGCTGTCGATTGGTCACATCACCTCGTGGCGTCAGATGCGTCTGGGCTGAAGGCAAAACAAAGTATGGAAGCACAAAAAAAAACATCACTTTTTTCAGGTCCTGGGAACAATATGTAACGAGTAACGTAACTACTAGTACGTGTTATTCGAAATAAATAGCGTAAGTACGTTCCCCGTTACTGTCTTAAAAAAGTAACGAATACGTTATTACGTTACAGAAAAAAAGTAACGTGTTACCGGTAACGCCGTTATTTGTAACACGTTACCACCAACACTGGTAGCGAGCCACCGATGAGCGCTTGGCCGGTGCTTTGTGCGCGAACACCGTGGGAAGGAACAAAAACTGGGTGGTTTCGATCAGACGACGGTTTCCCTGCACATAAGCGAGCCTCGGGTCGGAGATGTGAAATGGAAGCCACAGTTGCCTTCAAGAAACTGCTTGCTGCACAAACGGTCGTCCGCGCGAGGCGACCATTCTGTTCGATTCAGGGATATTATCCACTTTTAGCGCCTTTCAGAGTTAGCCGGGAACTTGGGGAAACTCGCTCCGGTACTTTTCCTGTACCTTTCGGTGCAATTAATGGCTACAGAGCTTTGTGGCATGCTGAAATGATATGACGCCCATGCAAAACGCGTGCCCTTTTGCCCACACCACCCGGCTCCGGTGCGATCGCAGCGCCGCCGCAGCTCCGTGACGTCAAGCCCGCGTGTCGGTCTATAGAAAAAAACACATTTTGTACTCTCGTGCTTAGTCTTGGTGCAACGACCTTTGTAATGCTTTAGCTGTTTGTCCACAGCAAACGTCTGAAACTTCAAATAATATAAAATTTTCTAACGCAATTTATACAAAAACTGAATGGACCTTTTATATATATATATATATATATATATATATATATATATATATATATATATATATATATATAAACGTAGACATAGCTTGCGTTTAAAATTAAATTACAAAACAAGATAAAGAAAAAGATACCGAATCGTCCTACGCACGCGCCTAAAAATATGGTGAAAATAAATACCTATAACCTGGCAACAACAGCGCGACATTCGGCGAGGTTTGTCAAATAATTGTGTAATGCATTCCTATAGACATCTAAAGGTCAATCAACCCCGATGTGAGTTGTTATGTTTCTACTCCTACAGACAATGCCGTTCCTCAAATCACGGCGCACTTTAAGGAATGATCCGCAACGCCATCGCTCGGCAGAGATCCTCTCGAAGACCCGGAACCAAGACTTCGAACATCAGCCGAAGTAAACGACGTCAACGGGTCTTGGTCTTCCTCTTTCTCCGACATGAAGAGAAGCTGTTGCTGCGGCGGCATAAACCTCCGGGCCAATGAGAGTGGCTGTTGGACCTCGTCTTCGTCGAAGCTAACAGCCGCCAAATCACACCAGGGTCCCGCCGGTGACGCAAAATCGTCGCGTCACCGTGGCTACATAAGGAGGACCCGCGGACTCGCGCGGAGGAAACGGAATGAGACTTACCATTGAACGCTACCATCATCGAATCATTTCCCATTAGTCATTGTCATCCATGTGGCCAAAACCCGGTCTCCAGCCTGCCCGTCCACCAGAGTCTCCCATGTAAATGGGAAATTCATCCGGAGCAGCACGACTGCTACCTGAGCTATTTTACGATTTGTCTATGCAACAATAAGCTACAACATAAAAGAAAACAGCTTTATGAAGAAAATACAACAAATAAACGAATGTATCAAAATGAACAACAAAAAAAGCCAACTTGCAATATAGTGAGTTAAAGGATAACTCCAAAGAAAAAAAAGTGTATTTTTAAAAAGCCTAATTGGGACAAGCATGTCACAAAATAATTGATCTTAGTTGAATACTGATCTTAGTTTGCGGCTATTTCGTCCATTTTAAATCGCGCGCCACAAAGTTGGTACTATACGTCACGGAGTGACGTATAGCAGCCACTCCGCGCGCGTCGAAAGAGCGGGAGTTTCAAATGTGGAGAAGTTGTGACCCCGACTAAATTACGTCCTGTGGCGTAAATCTTGCTTGAAAAAATTTGTTTTTTTTCGCGGAAGATTTGTTTTGTGACATGCTTGTCCCAATTAGGCTGTTTAAAAAAACACTTCTTTTTCTTTGCAGTTACCCTTTAAGATACTCCCCCCAATGCGCTTCACTTTGGAATTTGAACACTGAAAAAAACTTTATGCAAAACCACAAATGAAGATTTGGAGTGAGAGCTACTTCTAAAGTTAAGAGCGAGATATAACAATAAGGCCGAAGCAGCTTCTATTTGCCAATGGGCTCGTTCCAAAACTCGAAGCGCCTCATCGTGGCTTAATGGCACGTTATGAATTTTGAGAATCAATGGGCAGCAAAATTCATACGCGCTCCACCAACGATCCGCTCTCCTGGCCCACAGGTACCCAGAATGCAACGAACGCGCTGAAGGATTGATGGAAATAGTCTTTTATCCGACCATTAACCGTCGGAACGCCGTACCCTTGGCCAAGACGAGCCGAGACCAGACAAGGTCCGTGAAGGTCCGTCGAACCGAGCCGGTGGCAGGTGATCCCCATTCCGACCACTCTAGTGTCAGTCGAGTCTCCTCTTGGCCCTCGCGGCTGACGGGTTACAAACGACGGCACCCCTTTTGGAAGGACGCCGAGAGGTACGGCCATGTCCCCCTCCCCGACTCGCGTGGCAAGGAGTGGGTAAACGAGACAAATGGTCGGGTCGCTTCGTAAAAAAATATTGATCTACCGCCGGAAATCTATCCGAGTTATACGAATGACCCCCCGCCTAATCTGAGGAGACTCCGGGCTCATACCACTGTCAGACGGGCACATTAAAGTTTTTCAGAATGAACTTCTTTACAGAATCGGCGAATTAGCTCGCGATCTCACTTATCGGCGCGGGCTAGTTTGCCGACATTTTAAAGGAGTTCTTTCTGAGGGCATTTAACGTGCCCGTCTGACAGCGCTATTAATCGTCAACTGCGGTTGCAATAAAGATCCCTACGCTCAGTTGCATTTGATAGCTTTCGAGTGCATTTGACTGCGTTGCGTCGAGAAACGAAATTGAGTTACCGGCACAGCTCTGCTTCGTATGAAACATGGAATCGTATCCAAGGAATAGCTTGACACGCGACATAAGAAACATGGATGTGCTGGTTTCTCTCAGCCGCAACGCAGTTAAACGCACTCAAACGCTCTCAAACGCAACTGTGCGCAGGGGCCTCAACGATTCCGAACGTTGCGGTGGTGGAATTTCCGGACACGTGGTTGTTTCTACTCAGACGTTTGCTTAAGTACAGAGCGCGACGCTGTTAGCGTGAACAAGTGATCGCCGGTTTTTCCAGTTTTCTCTTTGAAACCAAGGGATGTCATTAAAGTTATTATTGCTAAAGTCACTGGATCCTGGGAAAGTAACGCCAAGCTTCCTGTGTGGTCGCCATCTTGGTCCGTGAAAGGAGCAATTTCTCCTTGACCCCTCCGTTCTTGGTGAGCCGATCTAGATTCGCTGGTGACGGGTAGCTTTATGGATTCGTTTTTTGTATACCGAGATTTTGCTAACCACACACCGGCGAAACAAGCGTACACCTTCGTACCACCACCAGGGCCCGTTTGCTCGAAGCGCTAACCGCGGCTAAAGTTAGCCGCAGTACCTAGGAGAGGGATTTTGAAATCACGTGACTGGCTCGGTAGAGATGCGGGGAAACATGGCAGTGCCCCGGTGAGTGAGCGCCTCTCGCCTTGGAACTAATATGTCGTTGTAGCTGCAATATCGGGCGCGTTAGTCAGCAACGATTGCTGCAGGAGGCTTTCGCTTTGCCTTACCTCACTTAAATCGCAAAGCATGAGCAATGACCTCGCCGCATTTTTTAGAAAGTCTTTTGATTCTGGCCATTCCTAAGCCTAAAAGAACGTGATAATTTTCGGCATGGCAACGTCTTTGGAAAGCGGATTGCCTTGACTCACTCGGCCGGGTATTGATAGCACACAAAAGCAGTCAGCGTCCCAATGGACCTTTTTCTAAATTAGCCAAGCATCGAGGAGAACGCTGAAAGTGTAATTCTGCGGTCCGCGCGCGCTGGCCTTCCTCTTATAAAAGATTCGAAGTAAATAATCCTAAGTCTTTGACGGACGCCCGTGCAAAGCGAAATTTGTTTTAGACTTTTTACTTTAGAACAATTACTACTGCAGACGCCAGCACGTGCAACGCGTGGAACTATACACTCGTAACATGCACCTCGGTGCTTGGAAAATTTAAAAAAAGGTCGGTTGGGACCCTGTCTGCTTTTGTGCACTATATCAATACCCGGCCGATTGAGTCAAGGCAATCCACTTTCCAAAGACGTTGCCATGCCGACAATTATCGCGTTCATTTAGGCTTAGAAATGGCCAGAATCGAAAGACTATCTAAAAAATGTGGCGAGGTCATTGCTCATGCTTTGCGATTTAAGTGAGGTAAGGCAAAGCGAAAGCCTCCTACACCAATCGTTGCTGACTAACGCGTCCGATATTGCAGCTACAACGACTTATTAGTTCCAAAGCGAGCGGGGCTCAATCACCGGGGCACCGCCATGTTTCCCCGCATTCCTACCGAGCCAGTCACGTGATTTCAAAATCACTCTCCTAGGTACTGCGGCTAGCTTTAGCCGCGGTTAGCGCTTCGAGCAAACGGGCCCAGATGCTGTGTCGGTGCTTGGAGGCACTGAAAAATAAGTTTACTGTATTGAAATACGCATGAAGAACAATATAGTTGTATGAGATCCATGGAGATGGGCATGATTAATAAGTTGATTGCATACAGAGTGCCAAAGACTCTTATATTGGTGAGGAACGCTTCCAGTACGTTGATGCTCCATGGTGATCGTGGCGCGACTGGTTTGGACGACCCTCTGGAAGCTTCGAAGATTTAAATGGACCAAGATGGCGATTTGTTAGTATCCGTTTGTGTCCGGCTAGCAAGTAAGGAAGGCAATGGCGCTACTTTTACAGGATCCAGTGACTTAACTATTGCTGCGGAAAGAGCTCATTTAGTTCTATACATGGGTTGCACGTGACGTCATATCCTTCCTCCTTTCTGGTGGCCAAAACCTGCTGTTATATAATGAAGCTGTGCTCACTCGTTTCCACTCGCTCGCGACGCTCGTGTACTGCTCGTAGAATATGCACAGTAAAGGCTACGCTCGAGGAAGTTCGGCCACCAGAAAGGAGGACCAAATTACGTCAGTGCAACCTATGTATAACGTAAGCGATAAAATTTCATACTCGCTAATATTATTTAGAAGTAAAATGCGAAAATGCGCTGATGTTGTGTTCGCGCCAACAGTGTCGCGATGTGTACGTAAGAAAATGCCGTTTTTTGGTGCTCGCTCAAAAATGAAGTGCGTTACTTGTCACGGTAGCGCGAGAGTTGCGCTTTACTGTCTCTACCCGTTTTCACCTCAAGAACCGTAGTAAAAAAAGTCCGGCTTCTCGCGTAGTATTACAGATTTCCCTCTTTATGTAGAGAATTAAGATATATGTAGGTGAATTATAGATTAGATATACGGTATCTTATCAAGACGTACACGTTCCAAACGCCAAAAGTATCGCTTTTTCCTCCGACAACCAAATCTCGTGAGAACTACTTCGCGCCGCGTATGAATAATGCGCAAAACCTGCTGTTTTCTTGAGGTGAAAACGGGTATAGCTTAAAAGTAACAGTTACTTTCTCCTTACTCTAATCTGTCGTTGCAGTGAAATATTGGCTCTTTCAAAGTCTGTCCCTAATTACAACTTTTGAAACGGATTCTCGTAGATGGCGTATTTGCTTACCAGGGACCCTAAAAGCTGGTCGAACCAACATTAGGGGTCGCTCCAACGGCCCAATTTTGGTGGTCATTGTGCAAGGCTATCGGCTTGAGGCACGTGACAACGCCTACAGACATCTCCTAGAGATGAAAACAGATTCAAGCGTTTTGTTACAGTGACGCAAAGCGACCAAAATATCTCACGTATTCGTTCTCGGCTTTCGCTCGCAGACATAAAAATGTGCCGCGTACTTTCACTAAAGAGCTTTCAAAGTTTCGATGCTCATAGGCCCTACAAGAACGCGAAATGTTCATGTGGAATTGTCCCATGCCAAGTTTGAACACTGCTACGGAGCTTTAAATGAAACCCATTCTATCGTATAGCCGCCACTGTCTGTGCATATCTCGTGCGATACGTGCACAATGGGCCCAAATTGTTCATTGCCTGCATATTCACGACTTCAGCGCCTTATAGGGGTCGCCACTATGGGGGTAATATGGAGGCCTAATACAGGTCGTGCTGTGCTATGTGCCAGCTCGACGCACAACGCAGAGGCATCAACAAGCGAGCATTGGACTCAAAATGTTTTGCCCCGCTTTTTATCCTCCACATTTTGAACCTGCGGCGATGTGCCAGCGTAACTGAACTTACAGAGGCTTGACTTTTTTTGAGGAAGCGATGAAAGGACTGCCTACTGTCCTTCCACGGCGCTGATGAACGTTGAAAACGCGGAATGTCCGTTTCACGCGGTTACGTAGGTTGCCTGCAGGAAAAGCTGGAAACGAGCTGATACGACAGTTACGACAGAGTCACGAGGACAGCTGTTCTATCGAAGAAAACACCGAGAATGTGTAATCACGGAAGCGACATGAAACGATGAGAAATCGCGAAAAGACCTGTTCCGGGCAGTTCAGTGTTTTTCCGCTAGGTGCCGTCCGTTTTGCTGGAGTCGCGAATACTCCATCTCGCAAACATCTGCAGTGCAGACAACGACATTGGCACGAGCACGCGGCTTTCGAAAGTGCATCCAATGCACACGTTTTGTACAAACAAGAGCATTCTGCTGAGCTAGGCCCACGCGCCTATGCATTCGTCTTCACTGCTGATATTTGTGAGACGAAGTAAGCGTAGCATACGCCACGATTTATTTTTGATTTGATGCCGCATCACGACCGCTGCAACCCATACCGAATCTCTACCTCGCTCACTATTGTGTTTACCACGTCCTAAAAGGAGGTCCCTCGACTTCCTCCTGATGACGTCTTAGATGTATCACGCTGTCGACGACCCCTCTTTCTGGTGGTGTCATAGCAGTGGTGCTGGACGCGGCAAAATAAAATTGGAGTCTGGGTATGTTTATACAGCCTGAACTTAGTCTGCCTCAACGGACGACTTCTCTGTCAGCTGTGCATGGAAAATTTTACCGATGCAGTACAACCGCTGGCCTGGGGTCTTTCACGTGCATCACGTAGTGTTGTTTTACGGTCGCACGCCGGAACGATGCTTATCCAGGTCCAAAGCGGGCAGGAGTGGGGTTTAAACCCAGGATCCCCGGGGCCCTATGTTGCGCTTTTCGGACTCCCACGGTGACTAGGGAGAAGGAAGCGACGTCAACAAGGCAGCAAACGCAGACAGGATGCTGATTGGTGAAAGTCGCTGATGGCGAATCTTTACAAAAGAAAATAAAGAAAAAGTGAGTTTTTTCGGCGGAAATTCGTCATCGGCGACTCTCACCAATCAACATCCAATCTGCGTTTGCTGCCTTGTTGACGTCACTTCTTTTTCCCTAGTCGCTGTGGGAGTCCGAAAAGCGCACCATAGGGCCCCAGGGATCTGCAGCGTGAGCTCCACGTGCGCCGAGCTGGATGCGGCAGACGCCCGTTCTGCTACAGGTCGCTCTCCAGCTTCCCAGTTCACGGAATCTTCTGCAGTCCAGGAATTGTGACACCCCGACGACAGGGACACTCGCGTTCATTCCTACTTTTTTCCATGACATCTACGCCCGACCGTCAGGATCGCTACATCCGGCAGCGTAACACTCCGGTTTGTGTGACGTCATCTGTGGCCACTTCCGGCCAAATTTGGATGCATGGGAGGAATAGGACGCTAAAGACATCAGTCGGAGGCGCGTTCGAGGCACAGTATCACTACGCCGCTCTCGGCGGGCTCGGCCCATTTGTGAGCACAGCCGTCTCGGCACGTCACGTGGACACTGATGTGGCAAACTTACAAGATGGCGAAAACCGAGGGGACGCCATGTCCCGCTGTACCGGATCGGGATTTTTCGAGCTTCATTCCTGCGCTCAGGATGCAAAAGTCAAAAGCAAGGGCCTTATATAATCGGAACGCTTAGGGCTGGTTTGCACACTTCCGGCCCCTGACGACCAATGGGGCTAAAACTTCTTGGGATCCCTTACAACGAGAGAGTATAGTGGCGCAGTCTATCGGGCACCCGTGGAACACTTGGCATTTCCCTGTTTTCCCTATTTTTTTACGCATCAATTTTTTTTTTTTTGCTTTAAAAAATTTTTGACAGCATTATAAACTATTGTTTCTTATAGATTATAGGTACAGTTGATCTCGCAAATACTGAAAAAATTCGTTCTAGTGAAATGCAGTTCCGGGGTCTTAAACGGCGCCAGCGTGTCAATGTGTTCTGCCGTCGTAAGTGATCAAAAGAACTCAGTCGTATGCGAACGCGAGGGTGATAACGGGCTTATACAGCGCAAAAAGACGAGACGTAAACATAAATTAAATCTTCTCATCCTCTTTTGAACCTGGTATGAACGCTATAAATTTAAACCTGCAATATGTTTTCTCCAATGTTAACTTTTCTGGGACGCCCAAGTCACCTTGGAGACCACTACACCGTTAGCTCAAGCCTACGCTCGTCAGTTCTTTCTTTTAAATTGTTGAAATCACAAGTTCGTTTTCCTAAAACTTCGTATTGGGATAAAATACAGTACCATTGCGCACAACTGAAAACAAAATTTCGTTAAAGTTTCAACTGTGAGTCGCACGAGTCAAACGTTAACAAAAAAAGGTGACATCGTGTTCACGCCAGCAGCGTGACGCAGTGCAATACCTACAGCCCGTACAACTTCCAATTTAAGTAAACCGGATTCGGCTGACTTGGTAAGAGTAAAAAACAATCTAGAACTAGTCCATCTTTGATTTTTTAATAATCTAAGGCGCTCGTCTAGTAGATCAGAGGAGTGTCCGCTATATGTTCCGCTGCGCACAAGGAGGTTATAATGGGCAGGAGGTGGCGTCCCTATCCCCAATGCATGGAGCAAAGTGTAACGGAAGTAGGCGTGGCCACGAGCCGCGACGAGCATTTCTTGACCAATGGGAAGCCTAGTGAGTGGGCGCCGCCATTAATTTCGGTGCAAACAACCGCGTTGCGATGACATTTCCGTGGCAACGCGATTGTGTGCACCGAAAGTAATGGCGGCACCCACTGTTATTTGAAACAGCGCTTAACGGGAGACTTTTAAACCGGTATGGTCGGAATTGGATGAGATTATTATAAACGAACGCCTGGTTGCCCAGCAGAAAGTAAGTGACTAGAGTTGAGACGCTCTAGACGACGCACCGACTGAATCGGTGTCGAACAGACGAGATTTCGAGCCCAACACTTGCCTGACCAGTGGGACTAGGAAGTCGGCGTGTAGCGGACGCTCTCGACACCGCGCGACCGCGCCTGGAGCGTCGTCTCGAACGAGTCGTCGTAGCGCGGCTTTGGAAAGCGATCGCGAGTCAGTCATCGTAGGCACGAACGCTGAGAAGGGCATCGCGGGTTGAGAAAGCCGTACAAATTCTGCTTCGAGAAGATGTTGGTTTCACTCCGCCGTGATGAGTATTCGGGTTCGCATCGAAACATCTTTTGGTGCGCCGATCGAATCGAAAGCCAGCCGCGACAGCGAGCAGACGAAGTAGACCGCAGGCACGGAGCAGACGTAGCCTAAGTGGCCTAAGCCTAACGACCGAGCGGAGAGCAGACGATGGGAGCATGGTTGAATTTAGTTTGGATGAGAGAGCGTCGGTGCGCGGGGCAGTCTGGGATTGGGTTGTTCTTCCGGCTTCGCTGGGTATGACGTCATGCCGGGTCCTGTCTATTTAAACGTCCTTGGCTGCGCACGTCAAAACCAGAGCAGAAAACAACTCTTAAAAACAAAACTAGCAAGCGTGCCCGAATATTTCTTAGCCAAACTTGTGTTTGCCTAATCTTATTGGTCCCGACATATTTACAATCCCGGATGGGAATTAACTTCAACTCTCTCTGTATATCTCTTTTTTTTGTATCTCTCGTTTATTTTTTTGTGTTTCTCGAGAAGCAGCCAAATCTGGGGGCAACGCATTTCCTTTTCCTAACCGCCATCTTCCTCATTATTCCGCGTATACGCACACACGAGCGCGTACGCGCGCAAACACATGCGTACAAAAACACTCAGCCCTCTCAATAGGGTAACGAACGCACGCAGTAATTGAGCAAAAGAAAAAAACACCCAACCATCATCAACACTGGGTTTCGTCATACTAGCCGAATTCAGCGCCGACGACCGCCAAGCTGCCAAGACTCGAACTATAGAAAACCAGGGAAGCGTTTCCTTTATTTCGCTTTGTTTATTATTATGTTCAACGTGCCTGTCGCTTAAAACATTTGCTAAGGAGCAAACGACTCAATGGCGTGAGCGAGGTAACGCTCAGGACTTCGAACAAGGCTGGCGCCATCTGTCGATAATGACGTTCGTCTAATCGAAGGCGGCAGCGAGAAATGACGGCTGCTTCAGAACCAAGTTAGCGGGAATGAGCAATTTTAGGTCCTTTGTGTTTTCTGCCGGAGGGAGCTTCGTGTGAGTTGCGTAATGGTTGCGCCCAATCGTCGATCATGCGGGAGCGATACACCCGCTCGAGCATGTGCCCGCGAGTGCGCTAACTGCGGCCTGCCGGGAGTGTGCAGCCCAGCTATACGGAGCGTTGCCTTTGTCGGCGCTAAGCACATGCGTAAGTACGGTCGGTGCGGAGGTGCCAGACATTCCTTGCAATGGGCAATACGTCCGAGTAAGTTTATCCCATAAGCGAGCCACAATTGCGTGTTAGCTGAGCATGCGCCGTAGCTCCTCTATTTCATTCGTTCGAGACGGCGCGGTACTAACTTCTGCCAGGTCCCGCATACAAGCACACCAGTGCTTTTGCGGGCCTGCATATGTAATATGTTTATGATGTGAATAAAATTTCTTCTTCTTATTATTACTATTTACTATTACTACTTAATGAATCCTTCGCACGCTTCTTCAATTGGACCAAGCAATGGCAAATGGAAATAAACTTTGAAAAATCTGTGTTTATGAAATTTACGAATAAGAAATCACCTCTCGTTTTTAGCTATGGCATTGATGAAATAGTACTAAGGGAGGTAAGCGACTTTAAATATTTAGGTATTATTTTTACTTCCAACCTTAAATGGGATAGGCACGTCGACTATATTTGCTCCCGCGCCCTCAGAAAATTGGGCTATGTTAAACGCACGTTAAAAAATTCGTCTAAAGAGGTAAAATTAACCGCTTTTAAAACTCTCGTGAGGCCGATTTTGGAGTACGGTTCAGTGGTCTGGGACGTTCATTTAAAAAAGGACATTAATCTCATTGACTCTGTTCAGGCTAAGGCTATCCGATTTATCTCCAATCGATATGATCGACACTTCTCACCTTCATCCGCTTTGCCAACATTAGGGCTAGAATCTTTATCGTTAAGGCGAACTATCGAGCGATTGAAGTTGTTACATAGAATTGTTAATAATGTAAGTGGCATTGAATGTATGAAGTATATTTCCTTCTCAGATATTTCGCGCACTAGGCGTTCCCATCCCTTAAATATTGTACCCTTTCGTTCTCGCGTAAACTGTTTCAAAAATTCCTTTTTTCCGCGCACTGTTGAACTGTGGAAGAGTATTGACGGTTCTACGCGTATGCTCCAGTACGACGACTTTGTTATAAAACTCGCGAAAGTTGACTTCCTCTGATGATTGGTGTTTCTGGCGAATCATTTGTTGTTGAATATGTTCTCGTTTATTGTTCTCTCTACTCATGTTTTTAGTTGTGTAATCCACTCCTGCAATGACCTCAACTGAGGTCGCAGTATACATAAATAAATAAATAAATACTATTATTACACCTTTTCCGTGTTTGCAAGGAAGTTGAAGGCAACGATTAACTATTTGGTGCGGTGAGATTTTTTCTCCTTAAATTTGTTTTGCGTAAATATCCAAAACTTATCTAAGCATGATAGATTTTTCTCGCGTCCAAGTAAACCGCCGGTGCATTCGGGGCACAAAAGAAAAGAAAAAAAAATACATTTTGCGACCCCAACTGCTGCGCAAATTTAAAGAATAGAGACACGAGAGACGCCTCCGAGACATATTCTGCGCACACCAGCCGTCACGAACAGATTCACCTGGTCCACTCAGATCTCCCCCCTTCCTTCTTTGGCACCTCGAAGCCCCGTTTTAGCCCCAAACGCCAGAGGGTTCATCAATCAATCGGCCCTTCTCCGGGGTCCCGGCGCTCCTTCGCTCGTTTTGGAGAACTTTCAATCCAGCGAGATCCAGGAAACTACAAGAGTTTCCACTCCGCTCTGCCAAAAAGTAGCGCAAAAAAAAAACACACACAAAAAAATAGAGCTTTCGTCTAACAAAACCCGCCGTCTGTGTCTACCTCAAGGCCTCCCTAAACACGGGCGACATCGTTTAAAGTTTTAATATCCCTTGTATCTTTCCTTTTTTTCGAAGGCAGAGCAAGCAAGCTGGCGTAGAAGGCAATGACTGGAGGATTAAAGGCTTACACCTAGTATATGATCGTTTGGATCTTAAGCGTGTATATGCGTCGCACTGCCTTCATTACGTAAGTTTTCTTTCCTTGTAAGGCTTAATGTACGCTCTTCGTGCGGAGAAATCCCTTGGCAATCTCGAAATTATATTGCCGAACTCCTCGGAAAATCTCAAAGTGCTCCCCACTTGCGGTTTTAAAGCGCCGGCTAAATAGCATTTCCTGCAATACAAAACAAAAAATCGGACATAGCGCGATCTCAACAGTGCAGCGAATTTACACCGGTCCTAAGTGATATTTTTCTTGCGGGGGGTCAACCGTGCCATTAAGACGGCCATAGCGTCTATACCAGTTCTTCACGTGTTTAGGTATATAGATAATTTTCTGCTAGTGTACCGAAAGACATTGGACAATAATTTAATTAGTAACATAATGGACATATTCCACAAGTGCGGTGAGGACTTAATTTTACCTGTGAAACTCCTAAGGAAGGTGTGTTGCAATTTCTAGACCTTTCCCTATCTTTGCAAACAAACCACCTCTGCTGGTCATAGGCTTTACTAAACAATTGGGCAAGTGATTACTAATTTTGTTAATGAACAAGTGAACTACATAATGAAGGTTCTTTTTGAAAGAGAATAACTTTCGCATGGCAAAAAAACTGAAACTCAAAAGAGAGAAAATATACCTAACACGAGGCACGCATTAAAGCGTTCACAAACATCACCGACCACCAATAACGGCTGTTGATGTTGTTGTTGTTGTTGTTTTGAGAGGCTGAAGTTTAGGCGTATTTTCTTTGAATGTCGGATTATCCATCGTGAACTCTTTTTTTTTATCGTAGTTTTAGAGCGATATTACAGCCATAGCTGTTAGTGGGACACTTCGCGGCTCCGCGCCGTTGACCGCGCTCTATAATGGTGAATTGTAGTAGACCGTTTCTGCAGCCCGCTAAGCACCCGGATAGCGCTCCATAATCAGCCACAAGACCTTGAACTATGCAAATAAGGCTGGCGGCGCGCATGCGCAGCCGTGGTGTTTTCTTCGGGGATACCGTAGCGGAGGAGAAAAACGGTCTACTACAATCCCATTCCCTATTAAGCCGGGCCATTTTCCGCCCTCGACCAAAACATTCCATGGGTCGCTGATATCAATGTGACAAGCAAACAAGATAACATGCATGGTCAGCAAAACAGTCCGCACCGGGAATCGGGCATTGCACTGGGATAGGTGACCATGTGTCCAAGAAGTAACACAAACAACAATTCTCCGGAGATACGCCAATAAAACTGCCTCAGAATTTTACGATACAGTCTGTATCAGAATTCAAACGAAAGCAAGTGCGTGAGTCAATGCACCTGACAGATTTAGTCTTACTTTTTTTTTAATGCGAAAGCATTAACTATCCCTTGGAGCGAGCCGAGGTTATCAGTTTGAAGCTCGCCAAACGGC
Source organism: Ixodes persulcatus (assembly GCA_013358835.2). Classification (NCBI taxonomy): domain Eukaryota; kingdom Metazoa; phylum Arthropoda; class Arachnida; order Ixodida; family Ixodidae; genus Ixodes; species Ixodes persulcatus. The sequence goes on from JABSTQ010010204.1 coordinate 516,185, forward strand.
ACCTTAAATCCTTTCTCCAAGTGAAGCCAGCTCCCAGCTATGAAACCATGCGAAAAGCCTAGACAACGGCACCCAGTTTCCCTGAATCTGAAGGAGTGGAGTAAAGCGCAGACCGCATGGCGCGTTTTCGCTCGCGATTCAGGCGCGTCGGCGTCAAACTGACGTCATTTCATGCGCGCGGGCGGGCGTTTTCGCGGGAGCGTTGGTTTTAGCCGACCCAGAACAAGACGCGCGCGCCGAGGCGTCGAGGCGGCTCTCGCCCAATGAGGGTCGGTCGAACTATCACGTGATCCTGCACAGTACGCTGTTTCGTATTCAGCACATTTCAAAGTGTTCAAAAGCATTTTTATTTTCGATATAAAAATCGAAAAGGTATTTCTTTTGCCACACAAACCCGTTTTATTTACTTATTTGTTCATTTAATTCTCATTCTGTAGTATTTGCGTCAACATTTACATCGCGTGTTGAGAATTCTCTCATCTGGCAACGCTGATAACGCGCAGCCGGCGGTTCTTGGCTTTGTCTGCATGCGAGTGCCCCCGCGTCAGCTTCCGTGCGAGCGTTCATAGCGCGTCGTGTTTTTGCGTGCAGAAAAACGCGCCATGCGGTCTGCGTTTAAAGCTGATGGATTTCGCCTTCGGACCCATTGGCTGACGCGCTTCGGCGAGGCTCCCATTGGCCGCTGCGTACGTCAGTTTCAACGACAGCCGCCCAATGGCGCTGCGTGTCCGCGCCACGAGCGCGCCTGTAACACGAAGCGTCCATGGTCAGAGCTGCGCGGAGAGCTGGGAGAGGCCGCGCACGGCCGACGCTATAATACGCAGCAAACGAAACACGGGAGCGGAAGAACGGCACGCATGCTTTCGCGTTCACAACTCATAAGAGGTGCTTCGGTGTACCTCGAACTTTTTTAACGAATAGCCAGAAAGATGGTACTAGAAGGCTGGAGGTACACCTATGCACTTCTTATGAGTTGTGAATGCGAAAGCATGCACGTCATTCTTGCGCTCTGTTGTTTCGTCTACAGCGTATTTGCGTCAACGGCAGAGCGCGCCCTCTCCTCGCCGCTCAGACCTTGGACGCTTCGTGTTATCGGCGCGCTGACGGACACGCAGCGCCATGGGGTGGCGGTTGTTGAAACTAACGCGCTGCGGCCAATGGGAGCCTCGTCGACGCGCGCTAGCCAATGGGAGCGAAGCCGAAATCCACCAGCTTCATTCACTCCGCTCTTTTGGGATCGGCGAAACTAGGTGCCGTTTGGCTAGGCTTTTCGCGTGGTTTCATAGCTGGGAGCTGGCTTCTCGACTTCGAAGCTAACAACGTCGGCTCATGGGACAGTTAATGCTTTCGCATTATTAGTGTGTGTTAGTTTTAAATTAATAAACCTTGATTTGAGAGTCACTTCCTCTTATCTATTTCCTTATCCCTGTTCATTCGGCGCTTTTCGATTAGCACTTGTGACCATTTATACCGAAGTGACGTACAAAAACAAGCTCCCCTCTTACGCAGAAAGCTGAAATGCTCTTACTTAAAGGGGTCATGAAAAGAAATGTATGCACCTTACCTTAATTTCTTATATTCATTAAAGCACAAATACTGTCGAGACCGGTTATAACGAAGTCGGCGAAAGAGCGGCCTCAGCGAAGTGATCACGATTTCACATTCCCTTTTGCACTTCGTTATAACAAAGTTGGTTATAACGAAGTAGCGGCTAGAGCGAAGCGATCACGATTTTCCATTCCCTTTTGCACTTCGGTATTAGTTATAACCGAAGTCGGTAATAACGAAATAACTGATATAGTAAAGTGATTTCTGATTCCTGGTCTCGACAGTTTGTTGCTTCCTACGTTTTGCGAGCAAATTTTGCGTCTGGATCTTACAAACCGCGTTTAAAACTAATATGTTTTGGAGATTCTGAAAAGGCCATACGACACTGTGTAGAAACCGGAAGAAAGAAAACGTCATCATGAGTGATATATAAAGTGGAACATATATTCAACTTTATTTAATGTTGAAACAACAAATTTAAAATGATAAAACAAATAATCATTTATTGACGCTCCTATTTTATTTACACGAAACTGCATCCCGTGATTGCAATTCAGATTCGGTTTCAAATACAACAGGGTCTTCCGCCGCTTGGTAACGATATTTACGGTGGCTGCGGTAGCTCTGTCAGCTGCTCGGTTGCTTGTCGTTTTCGGCTCATCCTCTGTTCGCGGAAGGTTTAACTTGTACTTTATGTTTATCGTCGTTCGCGTGTGTTGTGTGCGCGTGTCAGAGCCCACCATGCCAACTGTGAGCGTTTGAAGACACTGCTGTAAAACGTATAGTAGTGCAGACAACACACGGTCTTATAACCGGCCGCGTGAGCCACATCGTAAGGTCCTGTGGCTTTGAGCAATTGGCCGCGATGGTCCCGACGACATCCGCCCACGCGTGGGTCACCTCTGTTCCAACCAAGTTCTTCCAAAGGACTACAAGATGAATATTTAAGTGCGGCAAAGCCCCGGCCTAGATTTTCGGAAGAGGGTACTGTTTGACGTTACAGGTCAAATTTAGCCCAACTTTAAGGTGTCTGTGTTGATAGTCGTTAATGACGCAGAGTGTCTCTGGTAAAGATAATTAGAAGGATTTGAGGCACCACCTGATTAAAAAAAAGTGTTTAACAAATTGCGGAACGCTATTCGAATGGAATATCCCCGTAGCCAAGGCTATGTTGGAATAGTACAAAATTTTTATAATAAAGGTGATATAAAACGTTTTGTTACGTTCAGAAATTTTCCCCGTCTGCAATCATCATCTGGGGCGCTGTAAGTCGGGATCGATTTTATTCTATTTCAAATGCCACCGCTATTAAATTCAATAGAAAGCATGCTAACAACAGGGCGCTCAGAAATTTGAGGACGGGAAGAACATTACCTGTCTGAATACGCTTGAAACGAAAAAATTAAGTGAATCCGCTGCTTCAAGGTCGTTTATTTGACGATGGTCATCTCCTATAAGCACTGGATCAATTTCGCAAAGACTAGGATTGATAGCACTGCAAAACGTACGAGGGTCAGTACAAAGAAAGGAACCAATCGTCATTGTCACCCGTCGCTTTCGCTTTTGAAAATATCCGTTTTCTTTTTTTTTTTCTTTCTATTCATCAAACATTTTAAGCTAGTTGTAAACTAAGGGGAGTTTACATTTACTTTGATATTGATTTTATTGACAAAGGTAGAAAGAAAATGTTACATTGTAGTTTTTTTTTTTTTTTTTATGATCCAGTTGTCGTTCACCAAGCAATACGTGAAGTTCGTGTTACACTGCTCAAAGAGCAAAGGTAGCTCCGCATTTAAGCCGTCAACTATTTCGAGCGTAATCATTAATCTACTTTTGGCAGTTCCTGAACCGCTTCAAGGTAAAATATGTATTAACATATACAATGGCGGGATCACTAATAAGGTCGATAAAATTACTTGAAATGACATATTCAGCACTAAAGACTAAAAACAAATCTAGTGTTGCGCTATCTCGTATTGAAGCTGTAACCATTTGTGTTGGATGAAATGTTTGTAACAAACAAATGAACTCGTTGAGGGAACTAGGATGCACACAATTCCACAACGGCTGAAAAGCCTCACAATTGATTGCAGGCGCAATCAAAAGCGCCGAAGCGAAGGCAACGCGCCTGGATCGACCGTTGTAACGCGCTTTTTGTCACATGAGCGTATCTTATTAGCTAAAATGAAAGTTGCACGTAGCAACTGGGCTAGGAAACATTTTATTACACGGGCAAAATATCACACCGCTAAATATTCGGTATGAAATGGCACTATCGTCTACAGAAAAATGTGATTGTTTTAAATCGAAAACACTGAGTCACGCAATTATTGCTGTAGGAATGTATATTTTATACAAAAATACTTCGACAAAATGGTGAGGCACGCAGTGATTGGACAAAACAAAACATATCACAGTTAAAATCAGGTAGACGTAGTCAACGCGGACACGGCTAGAAAAGTGTCACTTACAATCAGTGTTGGACAAAATACTCGATAAAAGTATTTAAGTTAAGTTACTAAATACCTGCGTCATAAAGTATTTAAAATACTACTTAAGTTACTTTCACTGTAAAGTATCTTGAGTAGAGTACAAATACTCATAAATGTATTTCAGTTATTTTTGAAGATACTTCCGCATTGCTTAATTTGTATCGACGTCATTGACTACGACAATTATGCAGCTACGCAAATCTGGGTTACCAGAATGGTTTATTAGCACGCAACAACACAAAACGGGGAAAAAAGTATTGTAGTGCTATTTTATGCAGTCCGACCATAAAGAGCAAAATATTGTCACAAATGATAAATGATGAGGCGGCGAATAACTGAAGAAACTAAGCGTTTAATGGGGCGAACTTGTTCCCAAAACAAAAGAGAGAAAGGCTAGCGTGGCAGGCGTCGATGTCGGCGAAACAGCAGGATCGACCGCTGGGGCGAGACTGACTCCGGACCGCCACTCGGAGCACCTATCGTACCCGCGTGGGTTTCTGGAACATTCGGCGTAGAAAGTTCGGCGCGTAGAACATTCGTAACTCAATCAGACGACAAAATTCTCGAACTTACCAGAATGTCAAGTTGAAGGAATAAATAAAAGAGAAGTCCGCTTTCTGGTATCGAACCCGGAGCCTCCGCGCGAGAGCCAAGCGCGGTAACCATCCGGCCACGCTGGGTAACGCACGTGGGAATATCACTGATAGATGTTACAAAACATTTCTGGGACAACAAGAGGTCGAGATCAGACCGTGGCGCCCCAAGCGGTTAACTTTAGAACTAGATGGATGGGGACAACAAATACAATGGCTCAGCGCTCGGCTGACTTAACCGAACGCGGCGTCAGCGTTTGGCTGGAGTTCGTGTTCTCCGGTGAGGGGGAGGAGGGGCTCTTTTGTTACCCTTCCGGCCTGCATGAACAATGCAGCATGCACCCTGCCCAGCTCAGCACAAAAGCCCAAGTGGGTCAAGTTCGCATCCTCTGACAATGAAGGCAATTTCGGATATTTTTTTGGCGATTGAACTGGGTTCCCGGCACGTCTCAGGCCACTTTGCCCAAATTTCAGCCGAAACCGGCGCTTGTGTGCCGCGCAAATCAATTAAACAGTCGCGGTAATAATCGGACCGGGATCGATCGAGGCGACGCCCCGAGCGTCGCGGGAGAAACCAGCAGAAGCAGAGGCCACGTGACCCTGCGGGGCCTGGAAGTATGACGTCACAAGAGACGCGTCAGCGATTGGTCGAAACGAGAAATGTGCCCTCGGTCACGCTTTGGTTCGTGGTTTTAATGAACACTGTTCTAATTCCACTTGAATAACAATGAAAACTATAAATCGAACCGAAAATGATAACTAAACCGTAAATAGAACACCATAATTATTTTTCTCTTTGCTACACTGCACGCGAAACGGGCAACGAGCAGCTATGGGCAAACAATATATATAAAATGAAGAACACAGCGCAGAACACGCGCGAGACTTTTGGTTCTGGTTTCAGATGTCGGTGCCGTGCTTACTTTAGGAACACGGCACTCAAGGGATTCTGCAAAGCGGTAGTCATGCCAAATTTGTGCGCTGTTGAAGGATGTTCAAACGGTCGACTGAAGACCCGTGATCGTTCGGGCGACGCTAGGTTTCAGCTACTCCCAGTCACTAGCGATGAAGCATTGCGAAGTCTCTGGTTGAATAGCGTTGTCTTGCGCAAAGGTCTCGGCGATTCCGTCAGAATTTGTTCGCTACATTTTCGGTCAGGAGACTTTGAAGAGAACCGTCAGGTTAGCCGGAGTCTGGGCGTAGGTGTGAAGCGACCCCAGTTGAGGAAGGACGCTATTCCTTCCGTTGCAACGCGCTGCTATAACCCACCGCGGTAACCACAGTCTCGATGCCCTAAATGCTACCGGCACCGACAATTCACATGTGACGTCACTCTTACGTCACCTCCGTTTTTGGAGGTCCAAAAATTAGAATGCAGATAGTTAGTTTCGGTTTCTTCAATTCTTTCGTAGGTACAAAAATACGCGTCACAAATGTCTATAAAAAATTGGGCAGTATGCTAGGTTCCCAAGAAGCCTAAAAACACCATTTAAACAAATTAAATAAAATCGTCTTCATTGTCCCTTTAAAGGGCAACTCCGCTCAATTCCGAAAAATTTAGGTTTAAATGTGATTCCATTTCACAAAGCACTACTAAACAGCTCTACGTCTTCCGATTCGCGAAATGCAAAATATTATTTGTGTAATCTTAATTTAAACATCAGCTGATACCGAAACCGAAACTTCGGTTGCGTCAGGCAACATTGGTCTCGTGTCGACAGAGTCATGGCCACGTCACGTCGAACCACGTGGTCTTGTGACGTTCGTGGGGGCGAGGGACATGACACGCGACGCGGGCAGGTCGCCTCGCATGGCGTGGACGGTGATGGCCCGGGGGAGAGGGGGAAGGGGAGAAGACGAAAGAGGAGAGGGGGAGCGGAGAAACAGACCGATAAGCGCGCAGGGCAGCGCAAACTAGCGCATCCGCGTTATGGTGATCACGTGGACGCCGTTGAGCCAACACCGGGAGGAGAAACTCATGACGTCATCGTTCAATTTCGCTCTAAGAAGTAAAAACAAACAAAACGTGAGAATGACGTAGTCATGCCTCTGACGTAGTGGGTCAACGTTGGCCGCTCCAACTCCGTCGCATTGACTGCGCTGACGATTGCTCCTCGCGTCGCACGCTAGAGTTGGCAGATTTCGGCGACTTGGCTCATTTGGAAGTTTGCTGGCCAGTTTATTAAATATATAGAAAGAATTAGATCGTAATATTTGACATGGGGTCTTCCTATATGATACTAAAGCGGGCTGCATAGTTTTCTAAATATCAAAAATGAAGCGGAGTTGCCCTTTAACGCCACTTCACTAATTGTTGGTATTTTTTCATTACACTATGCCCCGCGCTCTATTAAAAAGAAGATGACACGAACATTCCCACAAGGCCTGTGGGCATGTGCATAGGCCTTGCGTTAGGTAAACACCGAGGTGGGGGGGGGGGGGGGGGGTGACAAACGGGTCAGAGCGCTTCGCCAATAGTGACATCGGTGAATATCACATCCTGCGGCGCACCTTAGACGCATCGTTTTACTACAATCCATATTCCCTATACGGGGAGTTCACTATAAACGAACTTGGGATATGAGTGAATGGATAACAAAGAGAACCCACATAACAGCCACGGCAGTGGTCGCACCTTCTTTAAGTAGGGTGCGTTCAGAAAGGCACTCAGCGTTGGGGGGAGCTTTGTTGGGATTCTGAGAGGTCGTCCAGCTCGCAGTTCGTTTCCTGTACTGTTCTCTGCTTATCAATGTTCCCTTGCAGACAGTGGTCACGAGAGCAATAAGTGCCAATCTGACAACACATAAAAAAAAAAAAACCTCGACGTTTTGCTTTAGCGGGGTCAAATATACAAAAAGCAAAACAAAAATGTATACTTTTTTGTGTGTGTTCACTTCTCCTTTTCTTCTATTTGTTATTTCTTGACACTTGAGTCTGCATTGTTCGTGGCATCTTTACTTCCGTAAAACCACACCTTTGGTTTGAGGATTTTTTTGGGGGGGAAACTCTATAGAAACAAAAGGCGCCTTTCAGAAGGCGAGGGGAGAGCCTTCATTGTACGAACTTTGGGCTGAAATATGAGTCACAGTCGGCAAAAAAGCGATATTTTCACGAGCTCAGTTAAAGTCACCATAGCTAATCGGAGCTAGCAACAGGATTCGGTTGCTCGAAAGAATGTTCGTTTGCTCGTGCCACGCCCACCCCACTTCATACCGAAAAACTCGCAAAATGGCGGAATGTCAAAAGTGTATTTAAGATAATGAGTACAAGATACTCGGAATTGTAATTAAAATAGAGTATTAAATACTCTCCATCAAAGGTATTTGCAAGATACCAAGATACTCAAAAAAGTATTTAAGATACAGTATCTTGAGTAGAGTATTTGAGATAGGCACAAGTCTGCTTACAATCCTGTAAACGATTTTAACGCATGCATGCAGTCGCTGAGCTCTTGCATTATACCCCGGCCACATGGCAAAAGTAATGTAATGTAATTTTCATCGAATGAATTTATGGGGTCGGAAATATCAGCTCGCCACCCTCGTATAGTCACTCAGGATCGCGAGTGGATTCAATCCTATATCATTTAATGAAAATATATTAACTTTTCCGTTTGCCTGAGGTACTAAACTTATTTCCTTTTTACTATAAACTAATGCACTTGTCTTTATGAGCTCAAGCTGCCTTAGAATAAAATAAAATTTATTCTTTGTTCATTAATACTATTACATTAAAACAGCTAGAACTGTAGTATGAGCGCGGCGAAGATAATAAAATAACAATTGTATGAATAAACGCAGAAGCACAAACAACGCACTTTCAAAAATAACACATTAAATTGTTGTTCACTTTCCAGTCAAAGCTTGAACGTTACCACGCATGTTTACAAATTTCGACATAGTCGCTCATGGATAACAACGAAGAACGAGATTCCGTTCTATCACGACATCAAAGCAACCAACTGCAGCACTCTACTCGCGTCCTGCATGACCAACAAAGCCCGTAAATAAGGTATTTCTCACCTGTCGATCGTATCTATACGTCCCGCCATATCCGCCAAAAAAAAAAAAACATTTGAAAACAGACTTCAAGAACTCTTTCTCATTGTCGAGGGAAAGAGGTGTATCGATAATCGACCAGTGTCATCGTTGGCTAGTGGCCACACATGTCACTCGCACCGTAGCAAGACCGCGAATCCACGTAAATGCCGTACTATCAAGCGAACACAAAAGAACCACGCACAAGATTAGCGGCTAGAAGCTTGGGACGAAAGGCTTAACGTAGTTGACCCGTCTCTTGCTCGTGTGCGCTCCCTACGGCTTTGACTGGACATTTTTTTTTTTTCCCTTCTCTTCTGGAATGTCTCGGCGTTCCATCTCAGACAGTCAGCAGCTCACACAGAAAGTAAATTTACCAGAATCGGAGCCCGCATGAGGGAAGAAAATGTAGCTGCCGGGGCCAGTTCATTCGAAAATTGCGGGCAGTGTTGCCAGATGGAAAAAATCGAAGTCAGTAGATGAACCCCTACATATCAGTAGATCACCCAAACAATTAGTCGACACAAAAAAAAAATAACCTTTGTGTATTCCTGACCGCTCTTAATACGTGACATAATATAATAAATAATATACTAATGAACACACATAGAAATTAGTTGTGTTTTTTGCTTGCGGCATTTTTTTTTTAATTCGAATTTTCCAGCGGTTAAGTGTACATCGCATCACTTGCAGAAAGCAAAATGATTACCCTTAGTACTTTCCAACGAGGTAGGTACTTTCCCATGTTGTATTATACTTTCATATATACTTTCCTTTCTTTTTGACGGGGGCCGGAGGGGTGAGGTTGCCGATATCTGAAGAGTCGCCGCTCATTATCGCACGTGGACTAAACCAAACAAAACCATAGTCGTATCGGTTTCGTAAGTACGCGCGAACGCGGCTGCGTTGGCTGCGTACGGCTTTGAGTGGATAGCTGAATGAATCGAGGGATACGTAGATACATATGTATTGACCAACACGCTGTTTCAAACAAGCAAGCATTTTGCCCACACCAGGTGTGGGCACTGCGGGAGCGCAGAAACCAGATTCGCATGAGGTGAAGCTTCTGCGCATGCGCCGTGGCGACAACAGCGCCACCGCAGAGGCGTGATGTCATAGCCGCGTGTTGGTCTATAGTTTCGTTTCTAATCATTTTACTTGCGTTTGGTGGCTAACCTGAGACCAGCCCTTCAAACTGCGCATTGCTGTGGCCTTAAAATGGTTTTCCAACCTTTTCTTAAAAAAAAAAGTCAGTAGATTTTCATTTTAGAGCGCAGCTCTTAGGCGCCCGTTTCCGGCCTGAGCGGCGTCGCCGTCGGCGTAACCGTGCGGTGCGTCATGGGATTCGTGACGTCACTGGTGACGTCACTGGTGACGTCATCAGTGACGATGACTGCGACGATGCCAATGCCGATGACGTTATCGTGATGACGTCATTGTCATCGTCACGTGACCTCAGGTCACGTCACCCTCGTGAGGTCATGTGACCGTCGTGAGGCGACGGCGACGCAGCTCGGAGGGAGGAGTAGCAGACAGGATGAGGAGGTAAGGAGGAAGGAGGAGGGGTATACCTTCCGCTCAGTACCCTTCCCTCCTCCGCCTCAAGAGCTGCGCTCTAATTCGGTGTTACAGGGAGTTGTAAACGGCGTTCATTTCCATCAGGGAATCAGTAGACAGCGTGCAAAATTGGTAGATCTATTGAGAAATCAGTAGACCTAGAAACACTGAGTGCGGGGAGCTGCGGGACTGCACTGTGGTCCCGCGGTTACGGGATAATCAAAAATATAAATTTGGTACTTTCAACGTTGGGAACGCGATGTGTATTATGTTTAGATTATATATATAATAAATCACACAAGACTGTGCATTCAAAACATATATTAATGCCGGAAAAATGCGCACCAACAAACCACGTGACCCGAGTGAGCAGACGACGCGGGCGGGTAAAGAGAACCAAAGCGGGCGCCTTTTCTCGACAAGGACTCCCCATGGCCTCCCTTCTCCGGCCATTATCACGTCACGTCTCGGAGCACTGCGGCCTTAGCTTCTAGAAGATGTTGGACTGCTGCCGCCGTATAAAAAAAAAAAAAAAAAAAACAGCGAAAACAAAAAGGCGAGACAAGAATGGTCAAGCGGCCGCACAAGCATCGGAGGGAGCGTCGTAGCTCGCATAAAACAGAAATTCAAACCACTTCGGTTAGGTGTCGTTGAGCGATTTCTCGCTAACCTCTGGAGTGACCTAGACTCCGCCTTTTCTTTTTCTACAAAACCTATGTTCTGTCCGGACACTGTTAGAGTTCGCACATGCAAGAAAACACGCCGAAAACCGATGGCCGGCGTTCGGTAGCGAGCGTCTTGAGCGAGCTGCATGGATAAATTTTGCAACGACGGTACGTGTAACTTCAGAACTCTCAACTTAGGTAACACGTTAGGGAAAAAGTGGGTTTATCAGCCTAAAGGGTGTAACACCGAGCTGCATTCGTGTAATTATAGTGCTGCATGAGTTACGTTTGACGTCTCAACTTAGCTGTTTCACGCTGTTAATGCAAAAATGCAAATGTGCAGGCGACCTGGACAGAATAAGCGATAATAATCACTTGAGAAAGGAAACAAGGGGGGAAGGGGGCAAAGGACAAACACAAATCTCCAACACAGCTAGGTGACTGATGCGTGCTGAAAAAATTCGCCTGCTCCTGGTATCGAACCAGGGACCTCTCCATTTCCTTCGGATCGAGCGCCCTACCGACCGAGCTAACCAGGAGTTAGACGTCAGTAAAGCAAATGGGTTTTTTCAGCTGCCACCAGTCTTACACCAACATGGGCAAACAGCCAGAATTTTAAGGTTATGATATTACCGCAATTAACGCAAATGTTCCGGCAAGCTGGACGTCGCTTACAATACTAACGTCTAACTCGTGGTTAGGTCAGTTGGTGGAGCGCTCCACTGCAAAGCTGAGAGCACCATGGTTCGATGCCAGAACCATGCGTGTTTTTTCAGCGAGCACGAATCCCCTAGTTGTGTTTGGACATTTGTGTTAGTCCTTTGTCCCTCTTGTTCACCTGTTCAAGCTAGGGATTGTTATCGGTCATTTGGTCAGTTTCACTGCACTGGGCAAATCACTACTTTGACAGCGGCGCCACGAAGAGGCTATATTTCAGGGCGGCCGATCCCTACGCTTTGTGAAAGTAAAAATTAGAAATATAGACCTTTAAAGCTAGACATATTAGCCGCCCGTAGACTATATTCAGGTGAGCGCATTCGGAAAACTTTGCAAGGGAAGTAGGGCTGTCGCGCAAACCCTCCGGCTGCCACAGCTTTCTGGGACCTCTTCGACCGATCATTTGCGCGCAAAGATGTCCAAATCCCGTTAGCAGTCTGGGCGGCAGTTCGTGGTTTTTGGCGGCGCGCCTTGGACTAGGATGTGACTATTCGGCTAACGCGATTTTCTCCTGCCTGCGCGTAATTGATTTTCTCCTAATTTGGTTTTCAGTGCAGGCCCGCGCTCGCATCCGTGCCGCTCCGACTGAACCGTGGTCGTGTTCGAGCGCGGGGAAGATCCAATTAAAATCTGGACCTATAATGGGAGCAAAAACCATTACGTAAATGAAATTTTATTAACGACCAATTAGGAATTTGAGTAAAGCTCGCGCGCTTTCTTGCGCGGGTATCCTGTTTCGTTGTGTATACAGTCTCCTTGTGTTTGTTTTTTCTTACCGTGTCTATATATATACTCCATCCGTCCAGCAACGTCTAGCCTCTGAGCTAAGTCGGCAGACAAACTTCGGCGTTTGTCGCGCTGGTGGGGCCACGAGTTTCCAATCTTCTTTGGTCGTTGTCTTTAATATTTCAATTTTTGTTTTGTGTGTGTGTTTTAAGGTGGCCGTGCAAAGCTTTGAATAACTGCCGAGGTGTCTGGAGAAATTGCTTCGGTGTTCGACGGTGCGGAAAACGCGACTTCGCAACCAAGCGGCGCGGACAAAGGCACCGCGGTTCAAAGCTAAAGCGAGAAACCAAGGAGTCGGGCACACAAAACAAAACAAAAAAAATTGACGGATAATTAAATTTAAAAGATACTAAAATTGCGAACGAAGAGACGAAAGACGGTTGAGTGGTTCGGAGGAGTTGAATGCAGTCGGGGAACGAGTTTGAGACTTAAAGTAAATGTGATATTTTTGTATCTCTTCTCTTTTTTTTTTCTTAATTGTTATTTAACAGAGAGAACTTTCTTCAAGGTCGAGACAATGTAAACGTTCAAACTTGTTTGTTCCTTGAGCGTTCTGAAAGCGTTAACAAGGGGGAAAAAACAAAGCTAAAACTCGTTTGTGCCGGTATTAAAAAAATGTACGAAAAAAATGTTATAAAAAATCGTCCTTAACGAGAAAAAAAACTTTCGGGACTAAGTATCGTTGATGATGTAGACTGCAGCTAAAAAGCACAGTAAAGAAGACAAAAATGAAGAAAGCAGATTTTTAATTGGGTTTATGGGGGTGTTGGCGGGAGAAGCACCGCCAAGAGCGGTGCTTCTACCGCACAAAAGAAGGTTTGAGCCACGGCCAACTCGTAGGCAGTGTGTATACACGCTAACACACTGTTTAGATGATAAGCCGCTTTGTCCATACGAGGTGTGGGCAGTGGGCGTGCCGAGAAACCGGTAGGAGTTAATGCGCATGCGCAGTGCCTACAGCTGCGCCATCGCAGTGGTGTCACGTCAGAGAGTTGAAGTGGTTTCTAGTCGCGTGGCATACCTTTTTTTTAATTTTTACAGATTTGTTTAAAAAAAGGCGAGAAAGTTACAATCATGCGGTATGTGCAGGTGAGTTATACGGCCGAGGGGACAATAAGTGGGTGGCTAATCGTTGCGTTAAATTGGCTAACTATTTCAGATTCATTAATTAACTTTAAATTAGTGAAAATAGACATATGATTTTAATTAGGAACTTACTGAGCATAATCGAAAACCTCTACACTTTAAGAAAAACTTACTACCCTGGGTAGTCAAAGTACCGTTTTGGGGCTTTGACTACCTCATAAAGCGAGTGACTAGCCTTTGGGCAAAGTGCAGACTTGTGCCTATCTCAAATACTCTACTCAAGATACTGTATCTTAAATACTTTTTGGAGTATCTTGGTATCTTGCAAATACCTTTGATGGAGAGTATTTAATACTATATTTTAATTACAATTCTGAGTATCTTGTACTCATTATCTTAAATACATTTTTGACATTCCGCCATTTTCCGAGTTTTTCGTTAAGAAGTGGCGTGGGCGTGGCACGAGCAAACGTGAACATTCTTTCGAGCAACCGAATCCTGTTGCTAGCTCCGATTAGCTACGGTGACTTTAACTGAGCTCGTGAAAATATCGCTTTTTTGCCGACTGTGACTCATTTTTCGGCCCAAAGTTTGTACTATGAAGGTTCTCCCCTCGCCTTCCCAAAGGCGCCTTTTGTTTCTATAAAGTTTCCCCCCAAAAAATCCTGAAACAAAAGGTGTGGTTTTACGGAAGTAAACATGCCACCCTGACCCTGAGGCGCAAGCAGAACGGGAAACGACCAACGAGAACAATGCAGACTTGAGTGTCAAGAAAATAACAAATAGAAGAAAATGAGAAGAGGACACACACAAAAAAGTAGACATTTTTGTTTCGCTTTTTGTATATTTGACCCTGCTAAGGGAAAACGTCGAAGTTTTTTTTTTTCTTTTCTTTGTGTTTTCAGTCCGGCACTTATTGATCTCGCGAACACTGTCTGTAAGCGAACATTGATAAGCAGAGAACAGTACAGGAAACGAACTAGGAGCTGGATGACTCTCAAAATGCCAACAAAGTGTCCCCCGACGTTGAGTGCTTTTCTGAACGCAACCTGCTTGAAGAAGGTGCGACCACTGCTGTGGCTATTATGTGGGTTCTCTTTGTTATTCATTCACTCATATCCGTGTCCCAAGTTAGTTTATAGTGAACTCCCCGTATAGGGAATATGGATTGTAGTTAAACGATGCGTCTAAGGTGCGCCGCAGGATGTGATATTCAGCGATGTCACTATTGGCGGAGCGCTCTGACCCGTTTGTCACCCACACACCTCGGTGTTTACCCAACACAAGGCCTGTGCACATGCCCACTGGCCTTGTGGGCATGTTCGTGTCATCTTTTTTAATAGAGCGCAAGGCACAGTAATGAAAAAAATACAAACAATTAGTGAAGTGACGTTAAGTGCCGGATCTCCCCCGAAAGCAGTCGAACTTGACCCACTTGGGCTTTTGTGCTGAGCTGGGCACTGTGCATGCTGCATTGTTCATGGAGGCCGAAGTGGTAACAAAAGAGCCCATCTTTCCCCTCACCGGAGAACACGAACTCCAGCCGAACGCTGACGCCGCATTCGGTTAAGTCAGCCGAGCGCTGAGCCATTGTATTTGTTGTCCCCATCCATCTAGTTCTAAAGTTAACCGCTTGGGGCGCCACGGTCTGATCTCCTCCCCAATAGCTAAAGCGACCTCTTTCTTGTTGTCCCAGAAATGTTTTGTAACATCTATCAGTGATATTGCCACGCGCGTTGCCCAGCGAGCGCATGGCCGAAAGGTTACCGCGCTTGGCTCTCGCGCGGACGCTCTCGCGCGGAGGCTCCGGGTTCGATACCGGAAAGCCGACTTCTCTTTTATTTATTCCTTTAACTTGACATTCTGGTAAGTTCGATAATTTTGTCGTCTGATCGAGTTACGAATGTTCAACGCGCCGAACTTTCTACGCCGAATGTTCCAGAAACCAACGCGGGTACAAAAGGTGCTCCGAGTAGCGGTCCGGAGTCAGTCTCGCCCCAGCGGTCGATCTTGCTGTTTCGCCGACATGGGCGCCTGCGACGCTAGCCTTTCTCTATTTTGTTTTGGGAACAAGTTCGCCCCTTAAAGGTTTAGTTTCTTTAGTTATTCGCCGCCTCATCATTTATCATTCGTGACAATATTTTGCTCTTTATAGTCGGACTGCATAAAATAGCCCTACGATACTTTTTTTTCTTCCCCGTTTTGTGTTGTTGCGTGCTAATAAACTATTCTGGTAACCCAGATTTGCGTAGCTGCATAATTGTCGTTGTCAATGACGTCGATACAAACTAAGCAATGCGGAAGTATCTTCAAAAGTAACTAAATACATTTCTAAGTATTTGTACCATACTCAAGATACTTTACATTGAAAGTAACTTGAGTAGTATTTTAAATACTTTATGAAGCAGGTATTTAGTAACTTAACTTAAATACTTTTATCGAGTATTTTGTCCAACACTGGCAAAGTGTCGACTGGAATGACCACTTTTCTGCAGGTCACGACATGGGGGTGGTCACTTTCGAATCCAATATTTACGTGAAGGCAGTCGTAAATAATATTAGTAACTGAGACAACTACAAAAAGACTATAAAATATGTTTTTCTTTAGCTTTCGTGATCCTTCAAGATCCGCCAAGATCACATCTGTTGTGCGATTCGCGTAAATTGGTGGAATAAAACGTTTGTCAGCGCGAGCAGCAACAGTTGTTGTCAACAAACGACACTTGGCTTGACGTGAGTATTTGCAGAAATGAGGTAAGGATATTCTTTTTCCGTATTTTATTGTGCAGCATATTTAAAAAAAAAAACAATCACTAGTCAAATATCTGATAGTATTGAACCATTGAACACTGAGACCGAGGATCGGCAGGGTAAACATACTCAGAGGTATGTAACTGTGTCGCCCGTACTGTTTTCCTCAATCTCGGACTGGTTGAATATCTGGGCTGCACTCGTTATTGTTATGATCTCCCGGCTGTATATACGTCGCCCGTTAACTTTCCAATTCAGTAGCGGGTTCCAGTTTAGTGGCAGTGTAGTAATTACTAGATAGTTGCGTCGTCCCGGACGCTATTCGTGCTGTTATAAGCGCCAGCTGGAGCCCGAACTCTCGTCTCTTTCGCCGTTCGTGTTCTTCAGTTTTGATGTTCTGCTCTATGATTCATTAAACCTGAACCTAAAGGTCGATCACCTCTGCCTCGTCCCGTAAGGGCACCCCATAACCGGGCCACTGTACCGGCCCTTCGTAGATGTCTCCTTACAATCCCGCTGAGTGGGAATACCCGAAGTATGGTGCACTGAAACTGAGAGGGGCGCCAAGTGCCGCTCGCTCCAGCGCCTGGACACGCCGCGCCGTGGCGTTGCTCCTGATGGCCCCGTAACGTGAGACATTCCAACAAAGCTCGGCCCCCCAAACTACCAGGTGGTATTGGGAGATCGATTTATTCGTTTTAAAATTGCTTTTCTTGCGTTTACGCACGAAAGACTGTTCTTTGTGAGCTGATGTCAATAAGGAGACCACGTCTACACAAAGAAATAGGCGCTAAAAGTTCTCTTCCGCACCCCTTTAAAGGAGAACAAAAAACTACTGCTCTCCCTTTCTTAATAATTTTTAACAATAGCTACAGGGAGACTACAATAATAAAAACATACGATACGATACGATACAATACGAGTTTATTTTTCACCGCAGATACATGTGGTGAATGGGAGGCCGGAGAAAAAAGCTGCAGAAATGCAGCTTGACTAAGCTCCGGTCCCCCCATTCAGCAGCTACGGCAGAGCACAGGGAGATCTATTTACGAAGTGTGTGAATATGACATATAATGGACAACATGCAAGGCTAAATGAACAGTTCAAGGATAGTACTTTTGGACAGATGTACAGCATCAATATTTCTATCAAAGTAGCTATTCAATAAAACAGGCAAAGTGTAACTTATTCTTTGTTTACCATAATTGGTCCTACACTTCGGAATCTGCCAAGGCTGGTGATGTATACATGAATAAAAGTCCGATTTTTCTTTTAAATCCGATAGTTTAAGAACAATATCTGAGCGCCCAAATGCCGCATATTTATACGCGATGGTTAATTGATAATCATAGACCTGTTGTATATTCAGAATTTTGTATGATTTAAACAAGGACTGTATTGGATATATGTAGGGGACATTTGCAATTATTCTAATCCCCTTTTCCTGCAGTAAATGTAGTAGGTTTAAATTCGAGAAAGATGTGTTTCCCCAGACTAGATTACAAAAACACAGATGAGAATAAAATATTGAATTATATAGGACCCTCTTTACACTTGTAGGAAGAATATGTCTGTGTTTATTAATAATTCCCACGATTTTTCCCAGTTTATCGCAGAGATATTTAACATGATTAGTCCAAAGCATGTTTCCCGAGAAAACAATTCCAAGCGTTTTAATACTGCTTACAAATTCAATATTTAAAGAACCAAAATTAAGAGGATCGTAAACTTCATTACTCGGACCCCGTGGACGAAACATCACGGCTTTTGTTTTGGATACATTAATATGCAAACAGTTTAATTCTGCCCAAGTTTTTAACTTTAAAAGAAACGCATTAGCTTTATCCCTCAGACCCGCTTCGCATATGTCTGAAAAAATATACTTGTATCATCCGCATAGATTATATATTTACATCCTGAGTCATTGTTCACTATATCGTTAACATACAATAAAAATAGAAGTGGTCCCAGAATACTGCCTTGCGGTATTCTGGGACCACAACACTTATCTTCTCAAACACACAAGCAGTCAACGAGAAATTAGATTGAAAAAACTGCATATTCGTGGAAAGTTAGTCATATTGGAGATATTTGCAGTCGGAGAAAAATGTCGGTTCAACGGCTGCTGTTGAGGTCACAGGCGATTATGATGAAAACGTTTTCTTAGAAGCAAACACCGAAAGAGAAACAGTTAATTTCACAACAATGCGATTCACCGAAAACACACGTCATGAACGAAGAAGATGCCAGCTCCTTCACGGACGGGCAGCCGTTGATGAAGCTTCGCGGCGCGTGCTGGTGTGCGCTGGTTCTTCGCCATAGGATATCGAGCGAGGAGGCCAATGAAGACAGCGGCCGTCTTGTAAACACCAAATTCTCGGGAGGCCAGAGCTGGGCGGTCATCTTGCGCGCTAACTATATTCCATCCACCCCTAAGCCAGGGGCGGATTTATGGCTAAGGTTTGGGGGGGGGGGGGGGGGCGGTGGTGATTTTTTTTTTTTTAATTGTGCGGGCTAGCGATTTTTGCGGCATCTACAAAAAGCAACTATTAATCGTGTTTTAACGTTTGTTACAGCCTAAATATTCCCACCAAATTTGTATTAGTTTCTTGTTTTTTTATATTAACCCGCACTTGTTGCTTCAGTGGTTCAAAGATTTGCACTATAAGTGGTAAAAAAAAAATAAAGGTAGAGAGAAACATACGTGTGCATGGTTCTATATTCTATGTCTAAACAGTGACTATCCCCATTTAAGCAACACAGGCAATTGAGGCACGCGGCGTGAAAGAGTTTGTGCAGGGACTCGATCACACAAAATACATCAATTTAGACAAAAAAAAACAAAAAGAAACACCACAAAGACCGGAGAAGAAAGGATTTGTTATCAAGACAAATGTAAGACGGCTGAATAATATGAAGAATTTCTAATTCCTGGAAGAACATGATCAAAATACCTTCTTATTTTCATTGTTATTTTATTGACTCACTCGAAAATGCACAGTTCTTGAGAAAAGTGAGCATTTAGTTGGAGTAATTAAACTCTAATAAAAAAACAGTGGGTGGGATTTCTCAGCGACTTTACTCTCAATGACTTGGTATTTTAAGGGAAACAGCCAAACAAAAATAACTGTTCGATTCTTTATGGTCTTGTGGATCCGTGAAACCAATAGAAAACAAAAATGCGAGCTCAAATGGTCTTCAGCGCAGTGCCTACGCGAATTGCGTGGAGCAACATTAAAATTATTTATTAAACAGATTCATGTTTATCTGATGAGATGAAGAAAAAAAAAAAAACCCTACAATTGGGGAGGACAGAATACAGACATAATTATTTACACAAGTTATCAACTTAAAGGTTCTTCAGAGCACGACCATCGCCTTCCTTCGTCGAGCTCCCTGCGCGTAGCGGTCTACCTAGGTCTACCACCTTTTCTTGGTCGACGTTCACATCTCGGTGGACGTGGAGGAGGGCAAGACCGTTGAGTCGCTTTTCGCCACACTGCGATCGAATCCAAGTTTTAATTCGACGAAGGGTGGAAAAGGAGGGCTCAGCCGTCGCAACACTAACTGGCAGTGTGGCGAGAACGCGCAGCAGAGTGCTGATGTTGGGGTAGAGCTCTGGCTCCGACTCTTGAAGTATCTTTACAGCTGTCGATGGAAGAGGCCCCTTCTCTTGTTCGCGTCTCCATTTCGCCGCCCACAGTGAAAATTCGGCTCTGATGATGGTCTGCAAAGCTACATCTCCCATTCCGAAAGGCACGCCGTATTTTGCTGCCAGGATACTGAGCTTTCCTGGAGCTCCCTTCTCATTCACATGGCGAGGCAAAAGTGTGTTGAGGCTGTACACTTCCAGCACCTCTTCCGGAAAACGCTGCTTAAGATCTTCTACGACAGATTCCACAAGAGGAATGTATACATGTGCGCGGAAGTATGACTCGGCTGTCTGTGGAGGCAATTTTGCGCAGTTCATTTGTCGTTGGACTAGACGAGGCACATCTAGTTGGGCTCCCATATTCTCGGCAATTTCTTCTGCATGCGCGAAAATTTCTTTGAAAGTCTTCTCGACGTTTAATGGGTTCCGCTTTTCGCTCAGGACGACGATTGTGTCTTTCACGATGTCCGAGGCACTGTTCATTTCCAGATCCGACTTTTGGAGCAACCGACTTAGGGGAAGCGTGACTGAGAGTACATCGTAGAGAGCTAGGGTTGCGATTACAAATTCG